>CAMZMU010000117.1:104143912-104539131 GCA_947311845.1 Poa pratensis
CATAAACATGCTTGATCATGACAAGTAAATAAGAACGGGTACATAATATGCATCTACTTTCATAAATAAAACAAAACCATTGCAATCTCAAACATATATTAACTCATAAAAAGATCCACCACATAGGTATTACATAGATGACCGTAATCATGTTCAGCAGCTCATACGGTACTAATTAGTGAAGCTCGAGAGAGAGAGATACATAAGTTACTTCCACAAACCCATAGTCCAGAGGTGGACTACTCCCTCTTCATCATGGAGACGGTGGAGAAGTCGTTGGAGAAGATGGAGACCACGCCGGCAGCGCCCCGCTGGAGTTTCCCCCTCCAATCTGCAGCTCCAGGTCTCTGTTTCGGTGTTTCTGTGTTTCTGCGGCGCTCCTTCCAGAGAACGTCGGGGGACTATTTTATAGGCGGTCTTAGGTCAAAACGGAGTCGTGGGCGAAAAGATTGATGGCAACGGAGCCTCGAGGCTCCAGATGGTGGGTCCCACGCGGCCCCTGTACCTGGCCGCGTGGGCCACCCCCTTTTGGGCCTCGGGCCTCCGCTTGTTCGCTTCCTTCTCTCCCAAATCTTCTTCATTCCAAAAACTGATGCTCGTAAATTTCCAGGTCATTTGGACGTCGTTTGGGTCCCTGAAACATTGAAATATAGAAATAGGGTTTTCTGCCTGCGCAGGGTTAATTCCATAAAAAATAGGAAACATGTCAAATATTCCCAAAATCATTATAAAACAGTGATATAACCCTTATATGATGCAAATATGACTGGAATATAAGTAAAATAATGCAAAGTTCATGTATGCATTTTACATGCATCAATGTGCTGTTGCCACTAGGGGTAAAACAGCAATGATTTGTCTAAGGATAATTGTATTGTTTACATTATGCACATTACTTAATGCAATAATCTGTTGCTTGCAACTTAATACCAACGGGGAACACGGATGTCAACCTGAAGGTGGATTATTAGTCATAGATGTTGTTGGATAACGGTCTATGTATCTTGTTGTAATGCCCAATTGAATATCATAGTAGTCATCTTGTCATATATATGCATTGTCATGCGCTCTCTATTCATCAATTGCCCAGCTGCAATTTGTTTACCCAGCATGTTAGTTATCTTTTATGGAGAGACACCACTAGTGAACTATGGACCCCGGTCCATTCTTTTACACTGATAATACAACCAACTGCAATCATTGTTCCTTTTCATTCTCTGCAATTTATTTTCCACACCATACATTTAATCCTTTGTTTACAGCAAGCCGGTGAGATTGACAACCTCACTGTTTCGTTGGGGCAAAGTAGTTTGATTGTGTTGTGTGCAGGTTCCACGTTGGTGATCGAGTAAACGGCGCCACCAACAACCTTCAGAGGTGCCTTTTACTCCTACTGGATCTGACAACCTTGCTATCTTACTGAGGGAAAACTTGCTGCTTCATACCTGCCTCTTGGGGGTCTCCCAACGAACGTGTGCTTTCACGTCATGAAGCAAACTTTGTTATTTTCTTGCTGAGTTATTATGTCTAGCTCTTTATTTGCTATCAATGGTTACTTTCCTTGAAACTAGTCCTGGCTGAAAACAACATGAGAGAGCTTTATGAAATTTATCTTGAGTTGGGACATGAGGTGTTTGAAGAGAAAATTAAAAAGCCTATGGAACTTTATTTGCATAACAATCATGATAGTAGCAATGTTATTAGCATACATTCTTTGAACACCATTATTGCTAATGCCATGGAAAGCTCTAAGCTTGGGGAAGCTGGTTTTGATGAAAATATTATTTTTAGTCCCCTAGCTTTGGAGGAAATTCGCTTTGATGATACTTTGCCTCAATTTGATGATTACAATGATGGCTGTGATAGTTTTGCTCCCACTATTACTAATGATAATGGCTATATTTATGTGGAGAGTAATGATACTTTTATGCGTGTGAATCATGATAAGAATGCTTTATGTGATAGCTATATTGTTGAGTCTATTCATGATGCTACTGAAAATTATTTTGAGAGAGGAAAATATGGTTATAGAAATCTTCATGTTATTAAATTTCCTCTCTTTATGATGAAAGTTTTGAGCTTTATTTGTGTTTCTTTTATATGCTGTTTGTTTAAGACCTAATGGTCAGTATGAGAGAGGGAGACACGGTTTCATATATCTCAATAATATTAAGTCTCCTCTCTTTATGTTGAAATTTTTGAAGTTGCACTTGTTTTGCCTTCCTATGCTAGTCACTTTGTGCTTCATTGACTTGTTTTCTTACAAGGCTCCTATGCATAGGAAGAGTGTTAGATTTAAACATGTTTTATATATGCTTCTTGATGCTCTCTTTTAGTTTCAACTCTTATCTTTGTGAGCATCATAAAAATCACTATGCCTAGCTAAAAGGCGTTAAAGAAAAGCGCTTATGGGAGACAACCCATTTTTTTTTCTGCAATTTTTTCTTTTTTGAGTCAAGGAGCTGTTTACTTCTGTAACAACCTTTGTATCTTTATTTTTCGATTGTTGTGCCAAGTAGAGCCTCTAATAGAAAGATGATGCTAGATTTGGATTTCTGCGCAGGAACAGATTTTCTGTTCACCGTTTCGTTCTTATAAAATCCAGAAAATTAAAATCTGCAAATTTTTGTGCGTGATCCTCAGATATGTACGCATCTTTCGTTAGTTTTAGTTTTTCGATCTGAGCAACGTAAGTGCCTCGAAAAAATTCGTCTTTACGGACTGTTCTGTTTAGACAGATTCTGTCTTTTATTTTGCATTCTCTCTTTTACTAGTGTTGAGTGGAATTCTTTTTTGGGTGAAGAGCTTCACATAACATCAGTGGCAGTAGCTAATGTTAAAAAGTAATGGTCATGTTTGTGTCCTTATAGAACATGTGAGTTTTTGATTGTGCACTAACCCTCTAATGAGAATTACTCTGAGTTTGGTGTGGCGGAAGTTTTCAAGGGTCAAGAGAGAGGATGATATAATGTGATCAAGAAGAGTGAAGAGCTTAAGCTTGGGGATGCTCCCATGGATCACCCCAGCATATTTCAAGAAGACTCAAGCGTCTAAGCTTGGGGATGCCCAAGGCATCCCCTTCTTCATCAACAACTTATCAGGTCATCTCTAGTGAAACTATATTTTAATTCTTTCACATCATATGTGCTTTACTTGGAGCGTCTGTGTGTTTTTATTTTCATTGTTATTTTATTTTCTGAGATCAACTTGTTGGATCCTAGCAATCTTGTTTGGGAGAGAGACACGCTCCGCTTTTTCATATGAATACTCCTATTCTTCACTTATACTTGTTGAGTATTATCTAGCTACTGCTATGCTTTTAGCTCCTGTTTTTCATGCATCTCTTGTTCAGAGTGTTAGTTCTTTTAGAAAGTACTCTCTTGCTTCACTTATAATTGTTTGGAGAGTTTATGTTGAAATAAATTGATTGGTGTTTGGTTGGAACAGAAAATGCTGCATGTGGTAGATGGTATAATGGAAAAGCTTACATATTCTTGTAGATCACTGTCTTGGATAATTTGATACTTGTCAATTGTTTTGAGTTATCAAGTAGTTCATGTTTAAGCTTTTGTATCATGTGTTAAAACCTATTAGTGAAGAACTACCGTAAAGCTTGTTGAAATTTGGTTTGCATGATTGGTATCTCTAAGGTCTAGATATTTTCTAGTAAAAGGGTTTGGTTAACAAGGAAGACAGTGTAGAGTCTTATAATGCTTGCAATATGTTTTCATATAGTCTTGTTGTACGGTTGATATCCTGTGTTTGCTTCAAATAACCTTGCTAGCCTAAACTCTGTACTGAGAGGGAATGCTTCTCGTGCATCCAAAACCTTGAGCCAAAATCCATGCCATTTGTGTCCACCATAACTACCTATATGTGGTATTTCCTTGCCACTCCAAGTAAATTTTTCATGTGCTACCTTTAAACTATTCAAAACTTTATTACTCCTTTTTGTGTCAATGTTTACCAAGCTCATGAGGACGGGGTGGATGTCTTTATGTCACTGTCAAACAGACTTTACCACCGGACTAGCGGCATATACATCCGCTTATCCATTAATTTTGCAAAAAGAGCTGGCAAATGGGGTGCCCAGTCCCAATTAATTACAACTTTAACCGCTTAATTCTCTTCACATTTTTGCCCTGATTTATCAGTCAAGCAATGACAAACAGTGAAATATCTGCATGTGTAAACAAAAGAGAAAGAGGGATGATCTGCCTTGCTGGTAGAAATAACGTCCTTCATGGGAGCCGCTCTTAAAAGTCTGGTTGGCAGGGGTCATATTGTACTTTCCATTTTCTGATTCGTTGACAATTAACAAACACCTCTCAAAACTTATTTTTACTCTCTATATGATTTCAAAAACTTAAAAAGCTCTAGCACATGATTTAATCCCTGCTTCCCTCTGCGAAGGGCCTTTCTTTTACTTTTATGTTGAGTCAGTTTTCCTACTTCTTTCTATCTCAGAAGCAAACACTAGTGTCAACTTTGGTGCAACAATTTTTATATGCTAGTATATTGTACTTATTATATTGCTTTGTGTTGACAAATATCCATGAGATATATATGTTGAAAGTTGAAAGCAATTGCTGAAGCTTAAATCTTCCTTTGTGTTGGTTAAATACCTTTTACTTAGAATCTATTGCTTTATGAGTTAACTCTTATGCAAAACTTTTGATGCTTGTCTCGAAAGTACTATTCATGAAAAGTTTTTGCTTATATGATTCAGTTGTTTGCTCATTATCTATTTGTTAGCAAACTATAGACCATTGACCTGGATCACTTCATTCATAACATGTGCTTTACAATACTATTTGATCAAGATTATGATGGTAGCATGTCACCTCAGAAATTATTTTGTTTTTATCGTTTTACCTACTCGAGGACGAGTAGAACTAAGCTTGGGGATGCTTGATACGTCTCAAACGTATCTATAATTTCTGATGTTCCATGTTGATATTATACCAATTGTTACATGTTTTATATACACTTCATAGCATTTTTATGCATTTTCTGGGACTAACCTATTAACAAGATGCCACAGTGCCAGTTCCTGTTTTCTGCTGTTTTTGTATTCCAGAAAAGCTGTTCTGGAAATATTCTCGGAATTGGACGAAACTTGGACAGAACCTTCTATTTTCCCGACACGTACACGGAGTCCAAAGGAGAGACGGAGGCGACCGAGGAGGCAGCCACGCCAGGGCCGGCGCGGCAGGAGGTGGGCCCCGGTCCATTCTTTTACACTGATAATACAACCAATTGCAATCATTGTTCCTTTTCATTCTCTGCAATTAAACACTATTTTCCACACCATACGTTTAATCCTTTGTTTACAGCGAGCCGGTGAGATTGACAACCTCACTGTTTCGTTGGGGCAAATTAGTTTGATTGTGTTGTGTGCAGGTTCCACGTTGGTGATCGAGTAAATGGCGCCACCAACAACCTTCAGAGGTGCCTTTTACTGCTACTGGATCTGACAAACTTGGTATCTTACTGAGGGAAAACCTTCTGATGCACTGCTTCATACCTTCCTCTTGGGGTTTCCCAACAAACGTGTGCTTTCACATCATCAAGCACCTGCCCAAACATGAAAACACTAAAAACAAATAAAGTAAAAATATAAAACAGACACACACAAAAACCAACAACAAAGACAGGCAAACCAAACGGTAGAGAGCTGAAAACACCACCTACAACAACATGAGGACGCATACGCAGAAGACCCACATCAGGTCGACGGACGCGTCAATAGGATCAAGAAACCCCAGGGAAGAACCCCCAAAGCCTGAAAAACACATATATAAGATACACACCGACATAAGGAATAGAAAAAACATAACTTAACAACAAAGACAAATACACAGAAACCCAACTGGTAGAAGAGTCATTGACAGAAAATGGCGACGAAGGGTCATACAACTCCGGAAAATCGGTAGAGGAAGGCGGCGAACCAACATGCAATTCCGAAAAAAGAAGACAAAGATGCAGCCCAGCGCGGCAACAGACCAAACTGAACATCACCAGAAGCCAGAGGAAAGGAAGACGAAGAACCAACAGAAAGCGCGGCGCGACGGCCGACAGCACGAACAACAGCCGACCCACGTCGACCATCGCGACCCCGAACGACAGGAGAGGAAGAACGACCACGTAGAGCAAACAAAGGTGGCCGGACCCCATAACCGGTCCCAATAACAACAGAACCACGCCCACCCGGCCGAGGCATCCGGCCACCCCGAAGGACACCACGCCAAGGAGGACGCACCACTCATCACAAAAAAAAGGAAGCCAGAAAAAACTACAAAAGAAGAACCGCACAAAAGCAACGAATCGAACAAAACAAAGAGAACACGAAGAACAAAACACGAAGCACACAGAGAGAAACTAAAGGGGAAGAAAGCAAGCAGACACAATCCGGAGCTCATCAACAAGAACCAGTCGTCCTAATATAGCCCGAAGAAAGGGGGACACACCCAATAAATCGTGGTGCGTGTCCGCGCACGAACTATGTGGAATCCCTCACGTACGGTGGAGAGTAACACGTACGCCACCAGCTGGCAAGCAACACACCATGACACCAGGAGATAAGCCCAGCCAAAACACGTGTCCGGACACATGTCACGCCCTTGACACTTGGTCGGTGGCGTGACACGTGCTAGGACACATGTCACGCCCTTGGAAACACTTGGTCGGTGTCGTGACACGTGTCCAGACATATGTCACGCCATTGGCAACACTTAGTCGTCGTGATGACACGTGGCCGGACACATGTCACGCCCTTGGCAACACTTGACTAATGTCATGACACGTGTCTGGACACGTGTCACAACATGGATGTAATTGACAGATTTGAGGCTGTAAACTCTGATGTCTTAGCCGTCCCCATCCTGGAGTCGTCTGGTGGTCTCAGCCGTCCCCGGTCGGGAGTCATCCCTTGGTATTAGCCGTACTCGCTCGGGAGTCGTCCGTCGGACGTAATTGCCAGATTTGAGGCTGTAAACTATCTTTGATCGAAATCACATAAAAAACAAAGTTATTCACCTTGCAAAAGCGAAGAACTTTCATTTTGTACGTTTTTTCATCCGAAACCGAAATAAGGGTCTTTCTGTCTAATTAACGATCGGTAGTTAATCTAGATCGTCACTGTTTTGTAGAGCCGACCCGTTCGTATTAGCTAGATTTGAGGCAGTAAATTAACTGGGATCGACATGACTTAGAAGACAAAGTTGTTCGTCTTGAAAAAACGAACAACTTTCATGTTGTAGGTTTTTTCATCCGGGACCGAATTAAGGGTCTCCCTGTCTAATTAACGATTAGGAGATAACCGGCTGTTTAATAGAAGACAAGCCGAAACCTTCCAAAAGTTTCTACAATATTCCGGAACATTCTGGAAAATTCTAGTTACAGGAGGAAAAAATGAATAGGTACAACTTATGGGTGGCAATTTGTAAGTAAATACCGCAAGGTTATAGAATATTCCAGAACATTCTCAAGTTACAGTAGGAAAAAAAAGAATAGGTACCACTTACCTATGGGTGGTAATATGTAAAATACCGGAACCTCTGGAACCTTCCACATGTTTCTAGAATTTTCCAAAACATTGTAAAATTACAGGAGGAAAAAAGAGAGTAGGTATGACTTATATACCAGAACCTTCCATAAGTTTCTAGAATATTCTGGAACATTCTAGACACAAGTTTCTAGAATATTCCGAAACATTCTAAAGTTACATGAGGAAAAACGAGTAGGCACGACTTATATACAGGAACCTTCCACAGGGTTCTAGAATATTCCGGAACATTCTAGAGTTACAGGAGAAAAAATGAATAGGTACGACTTATGGGTGGCAATTCGTACGTAAATACCGAAAAAACGAATGGGTATGACTTATGGGTGGCAAAGGTGGGTAATTTTTGTGAGCGCGGAGAGCAAATCCAAAAGGACGTACCATACCACGCACGCACGCACGCATTGAACCCCTGCTCAGATTTAATAGTATAGATAAATGTCGACACTTTTCTCTACAAGTTGGTCAACCTTTAATAAGTTTGACTTAACAAACAAAAGATAAACACACTTACTCGCATTCGCGGACGGAGGAGTATCTTGTTTTAGGTGGGCCGGAAAAAAAAACTAGTCAAAGACTTTACACGTATAATATAATGCCGGTGGATTCTCCGTCGAGCCAGCCGGCGCGGGAGCTCCTATTCTACGCGTTTTGCTTCAGGGAGCATGGGACGTCGAAGGAGGAGATGCTGGGCCGGGCCCATTGACGAGGCTCCAGCCACTGCCGCCTAGCCTTCCCTCTAACCCCACCCATCTCCGTTGAGGTCCAGGCCTCGTCTCGTCGGGGACGTCACTGACCCGTCTATGGCGAGTATGCTTCTTCTCCTGCAAGATCGTCTTCGGTCGACTGTTTTCTTCCCGGAAGAGTTGCCACTGACTGAAACAGGCCAGACCCAGAAAGCGAGCGACAAGAGAGGAGGGCGTACACGTTTTGCCGCTAACCTACGCAATGGATTGTCGGCCGGCGCCGACCGGTGGTGGCGTCCATTGGCAAGCATGTTGGACGACTGGGGGCGGAGCTAGAAAAATGAGTCATCGGGGTCATTTACTATGGTTGCACATTGAGTTTGCTAGACCGATGATGTCACTAGCTTAGCACAAGCACTATTTCCTTAAGCATTTTCGGAAGTCACCGGTGTCAATTGACCCCAGTCATTCAACGTATCTCCACACTGGACTCGGCTGAATAGACGCGCTGGCAGTTGCACGGCGGGGCAGTGGGCTAGGTCGTGGTAGCGGGTGCGTGCTGCTCCGCGGGAGATGCTGTACGTCGCCTTCAGGCAACCCTTCCACGTCCCGTCGCCTGAAGCGAGCTCCTTCATGGGCCGAATTTGAAGCGCCCCAATATTAAAGGTACAGTTTTCTGTTTTCGTTTTTTTCTTCTGTTTTCAAATCTGAACAAATTATAAATTTGAAAATCTTAAAATCTGAACAAAAATCAAATATGAGCAGTTTCGAATATCAACAATTTTCGAATTTGAACAATTTTCAAGTCGGAACAATTTTTAATTTGAACAGATTTCAAATCGGAACAATTTTCGAAATCTGAACAATTTCCAAATAAAAAAAAAATTCAATTGGAACATTTTTTAAATTTCAACAATTTTCAAAATCGTAACAATTTTCAAAATCTAAACAATTTTCATAAATTTGAATCGGAACAAATTTCAAAATAGGGACAAATTTCGAATTTGAACAAATTTCTATTTTGAACAAATTTTGAATCGGAACAATTTTAAAATTGAAACAATTTTCTTTTTGATCAAAATTCGAATCGGAACAAAATTCGAATTTGAACAAAATTTGAATCGGAACAAAATTCGAATTTGAACAAAATTTAAATCGGAACAATTTTAAAATCCAAACTAATTTTGAATTTGATTTTTTTTGAAATCGGAACAAAATTCAAATTTCAACAAATTTCGAATCAGAACAAAATTCGAATCAGGACAATTTTAAATTTGAACAAATTTCGAATTTCCGCAAAATTCAAATCTGAACAAATTTTAATTTGAACTTTTTCGAATTTTATTTTTTTTGAAATAAAAACGAAAATAAAAAATAAAAGGAAAACAGAAGAAAAAGAAAAAGAAAAAACGGAACGAAAAAAAAGGAAGAAGAAGCAGTGGGCGAAGCAGTCGTCCGTCGCGTATAACTCTCTTGCTATCTAAAATGGGCACAGCCAAAAAAGTGAGAAAATGACAAAAAACCACCACAATTGAACACCAGACGACGATGAACCACCACCTTAGGGTTTGTTGACACATAAATACCACTATTGAGTCCATGGTGTGATGCAGAGCACTAATCTCTCATTGTTAACTTTCTAATAATGTTTCTGGCAAATAGGACCCACCCGTCAGGCCTACGTGGCAAAAAAAAAAGAGCAAGGGGAAGAGAGAGGACGGCCTGGTCAACATACACACGCAGGGGAGTCCGTACTAGGCAGCTAGGAGCTCACCGGCGACCCGCCCGCACATGGTTGGCGCTCTCCCGCGCCCACGCTCGGGGCTGGCCGGGGCTCGCGCTCGCCCGCGCGTGGCCGACGCCCGCTCCAGGAGCTTCATGCCGCCGCCGCGCTCGAGGTCGCCGAGCCGCACCGCGCCATCGGACGGCGTCCGCCACGGTAAGAATGGGCAAGGAGGAGGCTATTGGAGGAGCTATTGGAGGAGCCGCATCGGCGTATTAGTGCAGGGAGATGGGAGCCACGCTGTGGACTTCCGTGGGCAGCAAAGTCGACTCCCCTATTTGGGATTGAGCGGCGCTGAGGAAGTAGGAGGCGCGGCCCGCGTCGGGAAGAAGAGGGCGGGGGCGGCAATGGGAGCCAGAGGCGGGGCCAGCGCCGGGGAAGCAGAGGGCGGGGGCAGGGCTGGGAAGGTGGGTCGCACGTCGGGAAGCAGAGGGCCGGGACGCCGGCAAGCTCCACATCGCGGCAGAGCAGCGGTGGAGGTGGGCATGGCGGTAGCCGCTTCACCGTGCTGGGAGGAGGGCGACGCGACAACCGTCCGGTGGGCAGCGGCGTTGACCACGCGGATGACCGGGGAAGGTGCATTGGTGTGGGTCGCCGGAGGCGCGCGGTGGTAGGCCGCCGGGGCGCACGGGCCGAGGTCGCCGGGACGCAAGCCAGTCGAGGCGCGGCCGGCGGCAGAGGGAAGATCGGGTTGCGCTTGAGGCCCGAGAACGACTCCGCCTGCGTGATCAGGTTGCCCTCCGCGTAGTCGTCCGTCCTACCCAGGTACTCAGCGGCGCACCGGAGGCTCACCACGTTCAGCGCGTTGAGCTCGATCTTGACGTCGTAGCAGAAGCGAGCCGCCAGCTCGAATGCCTTGGCTCCGCCCGGGATGTCGTCCAGCTGCAGCGTGCACATGTCGCCGTCGTCCGATGAGTCTGGATGGTACTCGCTGATCAGACGCTGCAGCACGCCGCTCCGGCTCAGCAGCGGGAACTGCAGAGCATGTTCCCAACAAACATCAGCTCGATCTGAAATTTAGTCGGCGGAGCCGGCCGGATTTTGGGCCTGAGCGCGGCGCTGGTGCCGGCCGGATTTGGACCTCGAGCGCGGCGGCGGCGGCGCCGGCGGGGTGTGCAGCCCCCGCACGGACTGCTCCAGGTCGGGAATGGCCGGCGCGCGGCGGCAATTGGTGTTGACTTGCGGTGTGGAGGAGGGCGACGGGATAGAAGAAAAAAAGAAAAAGAAAAAAAAGAAAAGATAGTGTTGACTTGTTTTTTTCTGCCACGTAGACCCGACAGGTGGGGCCAAACCGTCAGAAAACGTGTTAGTAGGCTTAAACAGGCGAATTAGTGCTCTGCGTCACACCATGGCCTCAATATTGGTATTTATGTGTCAACAAACCCGAAGATGGTGGTTCATCGTCGTCTTGTGTTCAATTGTGGTGGTTTTTTGTCATTTTCTCCAAAAAAAGTTGATCCTTCGGGCAAAAAAAAAAAAAGCTGTCACCAATGGGCGATGTATAGGATTCGCCCTGCTCCGCTACGAAGATACAGTAGATCAGAGTATCCCAAAGGAAAGGCCGCCCCATGGCGGGGCAGTGGGCTAGGCCGGGGGTAAAACGTTGAGCAGTTTGACAAGCAATATCAGGCTCAGCCCAGAAAAGGCCCACAATACACCGAAAATGAAACGGCGAAATGTCCGGAATGACTCTGCCTGGCCCAGGCCGAATGGCCGAGAACCGCGCCGCGTGCGGGTCCACGGGTGGGCGCGCCCGACAACGGCGGGACCAAAGCGAAACGTCGCACGGTCTCCGTGGCGCGTGGCCCGAGCACAGGCATCTTCAGAAGCGAACCTGATCTTGTTTTCAACAAGAGCAAACACACGCTCGAACCGAAGCTCAAGAAAAGGACCTCGACCTCAGGTGTATCACACAACACCCAGATGCACCACTTCGTAACACGACGGCACACGCGGCCGTTCCGATTTTATTTATTCATCATCCTAAAAGGAGGTGTATGCGAAATACAACATTTTACAGCGAGATTTTCCAAAGCCGTATGTATGGGCCAACAGCAAACACTACACAAAGGGAGGCGGGACCTCGGTGTTGGGCGGCACGTTCGGGATCTCCGGCGTCTGCGGCGGCGGTATCGACGGCCCCGGGCCGGGAGGAGTGTCCGGCGTCGGCACGTCCACGACCGGGGGCGGCTCGAACTCCGGCGGCGTGTCGATGTTCGGCAGCTCCTCCGGCGGACTGGCCGTGCCTGGCATCTCCTCCGGCGGGCGGGCCGTGCCCGGCACCTCTTCCGGCGACGGGCCCGGGGGGAACCCCGGCGGCGTCGTGGCGCTGCACCGGACGCCGGCACGCCGAGCGGTGTACGCCGGCCGGCGCAGGCTAGAACGCAAGGTACTCCCCGCTGCTGCAGCAGTGCCGGTGCCGCAGCACCACGGCGACGTCGCCCTCACGAGGCTTGCCGACATCGTCGCGTGTCTACTTTGCGTGCTCTGAACAAGCCGAAGCTCGGAGCTTTTGCCTACAGATCGAAGCGGCAAGTGTGTGTATGGAGCGGCGCAGCGACGACGCACTTTAAGCGGCTTTGGAGTTGACACGTGGTTGTGCCCGGAGGAAAAGAGGACCTTCGAGACACGTGCTGGCGTTGCAGTGCAAGCTCCAGCCAACTCCGATACTACCTCCTCCTGCACATGTCGGCGTCCACGAGATTAGCATCACTGGAAGAGTAAAACCTTGATTCAGAAATTACGAGGGAGATTTTTACTGAGACACGATCTTGGAGTAACTCGATTACAATCTGGGTATTCGTTTTCTTTTCCGGGGTAAGAAGATGGTTAGGGTTGAGATGGAGGAAAGGAAGTCAAGGTCGCCGGCTGTGACATCGTCATGGCTCGGACTAGGGATAAAAACAGAACGATTTTTTTTTTTAGATTTTTCCACGGAAAACTGAATAGAAATATGAAATATGGGAACATAATTTTGCGAAAGGGAAACGATACGGTGTATTTCGGTGAAACGACCACGAAAATGGAATTTCCATTTCCAACAATACAGATCTTTCTATTATTTTACGTGTTGCTATCTCAATTCATGGGGACTAAAAAATTCTAGCGGGAGCATTTAGACACACAAGCCAAGATTCGTATATCATCTCCCTGTCGAGTTGTTTGAAGTCACCATTTCACTGCTGCCCAAGGTTTAGAGACGATAGTAGAAAATTTTGTTTTTTCTAGAATTGATAACTTATGCACACTATATTATATAATTATGATATATCCCTATATTTTATTTCATTTTAGAAACTTGACAAGTTTTTTTTGGTTTGTTTGAGATTTCCTGCATTATTTAATTAGCCTTTTGGTTCTGACAATTAGTCTGCTTTGTGTTTTGCGTCTACACCGTATTTGGTCTATATTTTCGCTTTCGCTTCCAAAAATATGAAAATAAATGTGACACCCACCCAATTCCGTCTGTATCCGCTCTGTTTTCTTCCGTAGGTTGCCCGACTTTCACACGTCATGAGCGAAGGCATGGAGACACGAAAGAGTATGGTTTGTACTAAATGGCCCTTAGCTAAACACTTAGCCAAATCTGGCCTCCCGAAAAAATTTCACGCACCTATGGCCCTTGGGTAATTACACCAGTTTGTGAGATGCGTCAACCGCATTGGCGTTTTCTAAGGTGAGACTCCAAACTTAGTGGCATTTTTGGGGTCACCGTCTTCCTCAGTCGGCAAGCAGCGGCATGACCGACAAGATCCCGACGGCCTCCCTCGGCTTCGGGCACCGGGCATGTCTGCTGGCGGCGGGTAAACATCATATAATCAAATCCATCCATGTGAGAAGTTCACGGTTGATATTCTGACCTCTCTAGCTACTAAATTTACTGATTTTCAAAAATATTAAAACGTATCCTCAATTCCTCATATTGGCGCAATTTTCAAAATGTTGTATTTTTTGTATCCGTATTGGCCTGATACCGACACTCATATCCGTATCGGTACCGCATAGGTTTTTATGAGAAATCTAGTAGTGCTAAACCCGTTGGGGGTTTAGATTTTTTTTTTTGAGATTAACCTGTCGCCACTTTATTGAACATTAACATAAAGGGGAATACAAAATGGGGCTGGCGTTTGAAGAAGCCAGATGTGGCGACCAGGGTTCAGATAAGCTGAACTACGAGCGAGAGCATGGGCTTCAGTATTTGATTCTCTACGCTCATGCACAAAACGAGCTGAAACAAACTCGTTGACACTTGCTTTGATCTCCTGCAGAATGGTGCTGAACCTTCCTAGATTGTTGGATGATAAACTGGAGATAACCTGAAGGCAATCTGATGCTACTTGGAACTTGTCTTTATGAGAAATCTAGTAGCGCTAAACCCGTTGGGGGTTTAGATAAGTTTGTGTTCTTGAGATGTTCTATACATGATAGACAAACCGAATAATGGTGAAGCCCAGCGGGCCTTAGAGGTTGATTTGGGTCTCCCGGCCCTACCTGGGCGCGGCCCGTCTAACTTTTGCCAAGTTGTGCGGGCGAAACGACGGCGGCGAAATCGTGCGCCAAAAAAATTGGTAGCTGCGCAGCGGAGCCAGAAGGGGGGCGGCGGGTTCGGCGGCTACCACCCAGCCGACGGGGTTCCGGCGACCATCGCTGCTCCGGCGGCCGCCAAGGACGTACCACCTTCTTCCTCCTGCCAGGGAACCAAACCGTGTACCACAGGTCAGCACCTCAAGTTCCCATCAGCCCTAGATCGACCCCCCTTGCTGTAAGGCCTATTCCCTACGTCTGAAGTATCCCTTATTCCCTTGTGTTTCTAAATCACGCCCTTTGTGACTCTAAATAGTACAGTAGTACTCCGTAGACAATACAAGTACAGAGCTCGATTGATTTATCTTACTGTCTTCTTTTGTTTGCTGTGTGTTTCAGTTAATGTTGCGCTAGTGACAGGCTCGGCAACATATGATTTTCCTTATTTACGATAAATGTAAACTGCATCAGACAACTAATTTCAACTAATTGGACCATAACAAGGTCAATTTTCCGACTAGTTAGACGCAAACAGCGATGTAATTGACCATTCCAAAAGACCTTTTTTGTCTTTATTATCAAGTTAAAGCACATGAACGTGATAAATAATAAACTACGATCAAGTATTATACAACGCCATGATTTAAACAAAAAAGAAAGGTCTTTGTTTTATTTGGGAGGAAGTCATGGTCTTTCTGATTTAGTGATTATAATGGTATATATTTTACTATTGCAGTGTATTTGCTGTTGTATACATATTTTATATACGAAGTGGACTGCGTTTGCAACCCGGTTTTGTTCCCATGGAAGATGCGACAATCTGCACCGAATGGTAAGAGCGTAATTTCAAAGAACTAATGTTGGACTAAAAATTTGGGCGAATGGTCTATGGATTTGAATTTGTGTGTAGGAATATTGTCGGGATGAGTTTGGATGAGAGGCTTGGAATAATGAGGAGCATCGGCTTGGAGAACATTGACGAGGATGATGTTAAGAGGATACTGGACAAGCAGGTTGCTCCTGTTTGCTATGTTTGGTGTGATCCCTCCCCATGCGTACATATTGCCCAGGTATGGTAACAGAAGATTTACTTTATCTTCCATGTAGCAATTAAAAAATTCTCAAAATATTTGGTGCGGTTTTTGTAAGAAATGATATTAGAATAATTGTATCGTAGATCTTGTAAACGATGGTCGCTTTGTGGTATCTTGCCACTCTCTTCTTAATACAAAATGACAACACTTGGGTGCCTGTTTGAGGAAAAAAAAAAGGATATCAGAGTTATTATGTTGCACAATTTGGATAATTTTACGTAGTTTTGCCTACATGGCATTACATCTTGTCCTTAATTTCCTTGTCTTCCAATTGTAATTATCAGATAAGTAAACAAATGTGTGTCAGAATAATTCAGATAAGCATAAGGTAGGAGTCTTCTGTAATCACGTCGATTTAAATGAATGAAGCCGAAGGTGTTCGAAGGGAACATGTGCTGTGCTATAAGAGAATTACTTTGTAGAAACTTTATTTTGGGTAAGTGACTGAGGCACTAGCAACATGTTTGTCAGTGCCTAGTTTAGAGTATTGTCATTTTCCTGGGGAGAGGAGGATTGTCATTTTCCTGGGGAGAGGAGGAGGCGTTGTATTATTTGTAATTATAGATTCTTGCCATAAGGTATATGTTAATGCAGTGCTATATAATTCTCTACCTGGCATTTATACATAGTCCGGACTGTCGTTATGCTTGATATTTCGCTTCACTTGTAATAGCAGTTTGGAGTGGGGGTGTTTACTGTTCACACGCAAATCATATTTGCGCAATGATTTACATTTATCTGTTATCGTCTTGCAGGGGATCATGATGGTGATGAATGTTAGGAAGATGATTAAAGCTGGTTGCAGAGTTAAAATCTTGATAGCAGATTGGTTTGCGCGTATACAGAACAAATTCGATGGTGATCTAACTAAAATTCGGACTATTGGATTTTACATGATTGAGATGTGGAAAGCAGTTGGCTTGGAACTTAACGGGGTAGAGTTCATATGGTTGTCGGATGAAATAACTAATCATTCAGATGAATACTGGGCACTTGTGATGGATATTTCGAGAAATAATACTTTGAGGACGATAATAAGGTATTCCTATGGTTAGACTTTTCCAAGTTTCATTTCATTTACAAACCCTATGAGTATTACGTTATCAGATCATTTGTTGGGAAAAAGAAGTTAAGTTGTTTAAGGAGCAGGTGTTGTGGAATCGTGGATCCATACATTCTTAACGAAGATCTTGTTGGTTCATGTGATGCCAAAGATGTGGCGGCTTCAACGCTCTTTAACCCTTGCGTGCACTGTGCTTGTGTATTATTCCAAAAGGTTGGTTATAGTATACTAACATGCTAACTGTATGTTGTTAATTTCATTAACATTTGCACTATATCAGCATTTTTGAACTTTTCTTTTCACAGTTAAGAAAAAAGTTATAAAAATGAGGCGATGTTGTAGCAACAAAATATGTTTCCAATACAAATGCAGCAAGAGGGCCATAAATTTCAAAAGTACTGTTTGCAAGATTCAATATAGCCTAGATGGCTAGGTTAGCAATCTTAACCTGGCGTGGTTAGCTTAACCCTGATAATGTGTTTGGCCACAATCCCGATTAGCCAAAATTACTACTTGGTTAGATTAGGGGGATCAAGAACAAAAAAGTTTAGTAGAAATAAATGTACTGCCTTACCCTTCTATTTATTATTGTAAACCTAGTCAATGATGTTTACAGGATTCTGACCGTGTTAATTTAACCCTGTCTAACCTAAGGGCGTTTAGCAGGTTAAGTTTCTAACCTACCAATTAACCCCGAACAAATTGGGCCCCAAAACTCTGGGAGTGAAATTGATTATCCTTTTTTTTTAACCTTAAGACTGTAGAGCAAAAGCCCTGCAGTATTTTATTAACCTTGCACCCGCATAATTACAAAATTACACAGCCAATTGGCCAGAAAAAAGAGTTTAGACTATTTACAGAAGTTCATCAATCCATTGTGTCAATATTGGGGTATGCTTCTTCTTCACCCGACAGACATGCAGGGTAATATCATGTACAAAGGCTGCTTTCCAGGACCGAAAAGATGGCAAAAGACCTTCAAAAATAGCTGCATTTCTTTGCTTCCATATATGCCAGCAAGCAATTATAACTACCTCAAAAAAGAATGGCTTATTGAACTCCTTTCTTGCGTACTGTACACATCATCTAAAACATCAGTCTGACCCCACTCAATCTGTAAGTATGTCCATATTCTGGCACTAAAGTTACACTCGAAGAACAAATGCTGCCAATTCTCCACATGCCCAGACGGACACAATTCACAGTGCAATATATCAGTAACATTGCAGCCTCTGCGGCGCAGCATGTCTCTGGTATTAAGTCGGTCACTAAGCAGCAGCCAGGCAAAAACTTTTATTCTCAGGATACATTTACTCTTCCATATACAAGAGAACAGACCGCTCGCCACCTGATTTCTGAAGGTGTAATGGTAATACAGACTAGAGGTGTACTTTCCATCTGTCCAGATCGTCTGCCAACAATCTTTACCAGAGGGATGCATGACTAGAGAATTCAACTCCCCTTGTAGCTGTATCATCTCCAAATAAGCCTGGCTAGAAAGAGGCAGATAGAACAATTGAGTAATATCCTCCAATTGCATCACCTGCTCTAGAGAAACATGCCTGTCCAAGGCAAATGAGTACAGTCTAGCAAATTCATCAGACAGGTGTGTATGCCTCCAATTATCAGACCATAGCATGACCGAATCACCCTTGCCCACTATAACTTTACTAATATTTCTGTAATCATCACTGGGCTTCATGATATCCCGCCACCAAAAGGATCCACATAATCTAGCAGCATGCGGGACTTCATTCTCATAGTATTTCCAAACTAGTTGTACCCACGGCACATCCACCTTGTTATAGAACTTATGAAGGTGCTTCATCAGTAATGCTTTGTTCTGAAGTTTCAAGTCCAGGATGCCCAGCCCACCACTGCTCTTTGGTCTACACACCATTTCCCATCTAGCTAGTGATTGTTTTGTGGAATCCGGGTTATTTCCTCTCCATAGACAATGCCTCAAGATCCTGTCTATGGCCTGAATAATACCAGCCGGCAGCTCGAGAGAGCACATGAAGAATATCGGCATGGAGGAAAGGCAGGACTGTATGAGCTGCAATCTTCCACCATAAGCCAGAAAAGTAGATGTAGCAGTGAGTCGGCGTTCTAATCGATCCACCAGAGGCGTGAGATCCTGTATTCTGGGCCTAGTCGTGCCCAACGGGAGACCTAGGTATGGAAAAGGAAAGGTTCCAACCTTGCAACCGAAATCTTGTGCTAGGGCTGCGAGATCATCATCATTTAGATTAATGGGCAGCATACAAGACTTGTGATAATTAACACGTAACCCAGTTGAATCACTGAACTTCTGAAGCAATCCTTTGAGGTTTTGCAACTGACTAGTTTCTGCAGGGACAATCAGCAATGTGTCGTCCGCATATTGGACGATGGGGAAGTCAGGGTCCTCTGTTTCGATGGGAAGTGCAATTTCTCCTCTAGAAAGAAGCTCATTGACCGCAGACTGTAAAAGGTCCCCACCATGAACAAACAGCAAAGGGGAAAGAGGGTCTCCCTGCCTAACCCCTCTCTTGCAAAAGAATTGCTTTCCAGGTACACCATTTAGTAACACTGATGATGAACCAGATCCTAGGACATTTCTAACCAAGGCAATCCATTTGTCACTAAAACCCTTAAATTTCAGAATTTGAAACAGAGCCTCATGCTCCAGAGTGTCAAACGCTTTCTCAAAATCCAATTTCAAGATTACTGCCTTTCTCCCAGAAGCCTTGCACTGATGTATGTATTCAAACGTCCAGGCAATACAACGTGTATTGTTCTACCCTTAATGAAACCATATTGATTTTTGTGTATACACTTCAGGATAACACTCTACAACCTGTCAGCAGCCAGCTTACTAAGAAATTTCAAGCAGCAATTTGTTAGAGAAATAGGTCTGTAATCGTTCATGTGCTCAGGTGCTTGCTTCTTAGGGACAAGTGTAACCAGAGAAGTATTGATGCACTTCAGGTCAATTCCACCATCCATGAATTGATGCGCCAGCTTATAGAAGTCGTGCTTAACGATGTGCCAGCACTTCTTAAGGAACAGCCCATTAAATCCGTCAGGGCCAGGGGCTTTGTCACAAGGCATCTTGGCTATTATATTGTCCATTTCCTTCACAGTAAATGGTTCAGTGAGGAAGTCCAGCTCATCTACAGGCTGCAAAAGCTGTGCGAGATCAAACCGCATGTTAATACCAGTAGTAGTTCCCATTCTAGCTCTGTAGCAAGTCCATGCCACCGCAGCCATCTCATCATGGTTTGTGACTATTCTACCATCGTCTGTCAGCAGCTGTGAGATTGAATTTCGCCTAAACCTTTCTGTGGCCATAGCATGAAAAAACCTAGTATTTTCTTCCCCCAGCTTCATCCATCTCATTGTACACCTCTTCTTCCAATATTTGCACTGAGCCATCAACAGTTTTTCATACTGCAGCTTCACAATTTTCCTAAAGTTCATTTCAGCTGTATACAGGGGCCTTTCATCTTCAAGATTATCCAGAAAAAGAATTACCATATTGCATCTATAGATGAGCCCCTTGAGCCGCGAGATACTGGTGTGCCATTTTTTAAGATCATACCGTAGCCTCTTTAGTTTACCAGACAAAACTGAAGAAGCATAAGTACCAGCAAAATCTTTCTCCCAGGACTGTTTCACACACTCCAGAAATCCAGGTTGGTCAGCCCAGTAATTTTCAAATCGAAACACTTTCGCCTTAGGTATATAAGTATCAATGTTAACCACATATGGAATGTGGTCTGAGGTTGGTTTCGCTAGGGGATACAAGTTATGAGGCATACAATCTGCCAAGTTATAGTTGTTTTATGAATTGTAATCTTATATACTTATGTCTAATTGGTGATTGGAAATTGGAAAGAGATATGGGAGTAGTTAGAATATGAAAAGATAATTTGTTAAATCTTTTTTTTGAAACGATAATTCGTTAAATCTTGATATGTTTTGACAATGAGATACTAGATTCTTCGTAACTGCTTTTAGGTGGCAGCTTTGGCGTGCCAGGCTATACAGCACAGCACCGCATTTACCAGACTACCCATAGTTCGGAGTTAAAGTGCCCACTAATTAGGGATTTCATGTGTCGAACACTTATCCAGAGGATCTAAAAGACTGAAAGTTCATTTATTTTCTCCATCAATCATTCAAACTTGAACCCCAAGTGTTTCAGTAAGAGTAAATGTGCTACTGGTCTTGGAACTTGGCAGACTGGTGCAAGTTGTATAGCTCATTTTATGTTATATTGTTTGGGCAGCCATTTACGCCAAGGTTGCAGTAAGCTTCTTAGGTGGTAGGGTTTGCACTAGATTGTCTGACTTAAACAGCATAATGTACCTAAATATGTGCTTTTATTCTGCAGACACATGCCAAGTTCGTAGACGCTTACTGCATCACTTTTACTCGTTTTATAACCATTTTATAGGCCAAAAAGGGGTTAAGCAGACCTAAACTCGTAATACATTAGCTGTTATTCATTTTCCTCTTATTTTTTCGAAGGGATTAAATTTTCACCTTGTGTAAGTTTTAGTTTTCTTATATTCCCATGCTCCGTAATCAACTTTGTTTTAACAAAGTTGTCATGGATAAACCAGGCTTTGCTTTAGAACCAAGAAAGATATTTTGTCGGGATCACTACCCAAATAGGAAGGATGCCTTTGGTAGTGCAATGAAGGATATTTCTGTTATGCCTGTAATAGAACATTTCTATAAATATTTCAGGCAGACATATGGCTATTGTCCATGGATCATGAAGAGGATCTTCACAACAAGCTAATTAGACAGTACTGCAAAGGCATGGAGCTGGAAAATAAACCTATTATTCTGTCCCATAGTATCCTTACTCAGCCTTTAGTTTCCGTTTGCATGTGCATGTACTAAATCTTTTTTTACGTTGAAACACGCACATATATCCTTGACTTGGTGTACAGATAAGCTCCCCAATTTAGTAGAACACCCTGAATTTGCTAAGAATGGAGATCCAGCTTGGGCTATCTTCATGGAAGATCAGGAGGTACTCTTCTGCCATCCAGATGCTTCATGTTGTGCTTATTCGAGTTTTATTTGTCCTGAGTACAATTTTGCATTCTCAAACTATTTATCCCAAGCCTTTCAATGAATGGAATATGATACCACAAACTGTCAAAGGTCCTATCAAGCTACCTGTTTAGCTTGTGCAATGAAAAATGCAAGCACTATTTGGGGAGGGGTTTTTTCTCTATTGTAAGAAGGAAGAATTATCTACTCCATCCGACTAGTTCCGGGTTCGAGTCCCGGGCAACCCATATGAAAAATATACAGATTTTTCTGATGTTCGACATTATCTTCTATACCTGTAAATGTTTAGAATTGACAGTGTCACTAGAGATACTTTTTTGTTATGCAACATAAATAATTACTACGGTATCACAGTAAAAAATATATGGTCAAGTTTATTCTTTCAAGACTACAGAATGCTATTCGATAAGTCGTTTTATGTTGTAAACTTATTTAATACGAAAAAGAACAAAAGTGAAGAAAAACCACTGTAATTCCTCCCAGGCTATTTGTCAGACCGAATCAAAATTTAATTAGGATATCGAAATTTCAAAAATGAAGAACACTGTAGGTAAATTAGATTCTGAAGCTATGCTAATAGACTTTTTATTATTATCAGTGTCTTGACTTTCCTGTCAAATTGGGTCATGTATCCTAGAATTCACTTTTTTGTCAAATGATTTTACTGGAACTTCAGTGCTGAAAATTTTGAAAAGTGAAAAGTAAAGCTGTCCGTCAACAACCAAGAACCATGCTACGTCAACAACACACCATACAGAATAATAAAAACTGAAACACATAAACAACGTTGGATGTCACTTAAGCACAATATATCGGATCAAGTACGCCCACCTTCTTTTTTAATTAAATCGCCAAAGCATTGCACATCCTGCCACTCCTTTTCCTCTACTGAAACAGAAAAAATGGATGACCCTACTGTTGACCCATTTCAGTTGAAAAGAGGGGCTTGAGTGAAATAAATCATCCAAAATAGGAGTCTCTTTTTTTCTCAAGATTATGACCATTACGTTTTTTGCTTCATTTAATTAAGCCCAACATGCCAGTTGAATAGTTAGCCTACAGGAGTCTTGACGTTGTTTGACTATGTTAAGCAATTGACGAGTCCTGAAAGTGGACTTTGTTATACTAGAGATATGACATATGCTGTACTTTATGGACCTTTGATATTTGGAGCATTTTTTGGGGCAGTTGTGAGTTCTCCATCTAAGATCTCTCTGTTTCAGGTTAATTTATGTGACAAAATAAGCAAAGCTTTCTGTCCTGCGAAAGTTGCAGAAGGCAACCCATGTCTAGAGTACATCAAATATATTGTGTTTCCGTGGTTTGGATACTTTGAGGTACTCAGGAAGGAAGAGAACGGTGGTAGCAGGTAATATTTGTCTCTGAATAATGTTACCCGTCACTATACGTTTACAACGTTTTGAAAGGGTACATATATACATCATAGATGTGATGAAGTATGTGCGAGTATGAAGGACTTGGATCATTTGTCAGTAACTCAGTATGCAGTTAGTACAAATTTGTTAGAATGAGGGGTTTGTTCTTCCTTTGACGTGGTTACAAAGTACCCCCTTTTTCAAATTATAAGATGTTGTAGCTTTGTCCTAAGTAATTTTCCTTATGTTTCGCCAAATTTGTAGAAGTAGATACCAATATCTACGATAGCAGATAAGTATATTATGAAACTATACTTCATGGTGGATTTAATTACACTAATATGGTTTTGTAGATGTTGTTACCTTTCTTATAAACTTAGTCAAACTTAAGAAAGTTTGGCTTATGACAAAGCTCCAACATCTTATAATTTGAGATGGAGGTGGTAGCACTTTTACATGTTTCCTCCTGAACCAATTCATCTATTTGGTAGCCAAGCAAGCGAAACTAAATAAATAATCAAGCATGAGATAATTATGTGCCAAAAAAGTTCTGGTCAGCGGCTGGGCAGTGCAAAAGGATTGCTATAATTCATCTTGATGCCACTTGTTTTATCTATGTGTAGGACGTTTCACAACATGGAAGAGCTTATCACTGATTATGAAAGTGGTGCTCTGCATGCTGCTGAGGTGAAGCTGGCCAGAAGCACTAAATAAGATTCTGAAGGTAATATTTTCGTGCTACATCCATCCCTAATTTCCTCCAAGGAAGCACTAGACCTATCCTTCTAGTAGAAATAACTCGGCAAAAATGTGAATTCTAGGGCTTGATAACCCGAATTCTAGCCCTTTTTTGTTTTATCATTGCAGTAAGTCGCCTAGGTAGGCACAGTTGATGAACTAATCTGACGCATTGTCAATGTTTAATTGGATCTTGTTATGTTAAGCTCGTACCAATGGGCTGTACAACCATGATGCTCACTGGCACATATGTACATTCCAGAACATGCTGAAGCAAACCAGGGAACTTTTACATGTTATCTCTTATGCACGCACATAAAATTGGGTGTTGAAATTTGTACAGACAGGCAAAAGATAGCACCCATCTGTGTTATAAGTGCGTCTGTTTCTCTCTTCTTCGCACAGTACATATATGATTGAACACATGTACTATGCGTTCTTATAGGGTTTCAATTGGAAAATAGTTTTATCAAATGGTTGTAGATAGCAGGTTCGTAGGATATAATTTTCATGTTTTGTGCATTGGTATTTTGCAACCTTTTTTTGCTTTGAACATTGTGCTAATTCACTCGAGACGGCTTTGACCAATTTCGTATTGGAAACAAATTTTCTGATTGTACCAATTTCTGTTATTTGAAGCCTGTACGTGAGCACTTCGCAAATAACTGTGAAGCAAAAAATCTGCAGGAGGCTATGCGGTACGTCACTAGTTTTATCCTCAATTTGTACAAAGTTGGACACTCGGCTTTATATTGATTAGTGTTCTTAGGCCTTGAAATATCAACTTGAATTAACAACTTGGCAGTTGGCTCCCTACATTTTGTATTCGACCATATTCCGCATTTTCTTTAGCTCTTAAAGGAACTTATTTAGAATGTCCTAAACTGTTGAGATTTCGGGATACCTTTTATCTGTTGCTGCTTCAACATTGCTATATTTCTTACAATTGTTTTAAAACTTCCCCTACAGGAGTATCCCACGCAACTAGGGAACTGAGCCCGGAAGGCACTTCGTTTGTCGTTTTCTTCAATAACTGGAATTGGAGAAGTAGTGGCCACCGCAACTTGAGTGTAGTGCACCCCCAGCTAGGTAACGCTGAAGCCTTTAGGCCTCGATCAAATGTAATTCAATACCTAAGTATTCGTTATTCTTCTAAAGATATCAACACAAAATTCGTTCCCATTTGTTCAGCAAACTTACTTTACTTCCAAAATATACAAGCACCACAAATACCAAATGAAGGCTAAGACATACTATCTCCGTTTTAAAATGCATGTTTAGACAAGTCTTCGACCAATAATCTCTCTACTGATAGAGATGACACCAAGGAGATAATCCATGGCAATGGCATACCATGTTTTTTTTCATGTCAAGATGACATGGCGAGGTGTTGAACAAATGCTGCCCTGTAAACCATTATATATTCCCTTGATATATAGTTACGAGATTGCTACTGCTCCACGAGAGGAAGCCACACATAACTCGCCCGCCGCCATCGCCGCTTCATGAACTGTCAGGCTGTAGCCATCTAATATCAGCTCATCAAGGGCATCCTCGACTTCATACGGTTATTTATATAATGTTGCCATGGCCATAGTTACACACCCCTTGCCTTGCGAAGTCACCTCGGCATTGGAAACTTTACCATGTTTGTTAAAGAAGCTGCGTAGCCGAGAGCTGTCCACTCCCGGAGGCAGGTTCCACACGTTGAAACTGATAAAAGGCTCATCAGAATGTTTTGGTTTCTCCATGCGGAAGATGCTAATTTTTAGAGTTGGATCACCTGTCTTTGGCGACTCCACCCTTTCTTGAATTACCTGTCCAGGAAACAAGCTAGGTTATATATTTACCATGCCATTTGTGACGATACTAAAAATAAAAATACATGATCACTAATGGGTAAAAAGTGTGTCATCATGTTCCAAGAATAAGCTGCGAGTAGTGAAATTCTAGCCTGTGTTGAAAATTTAGAATTCAGGGAAGGCGAGTTCAGTGAGTAATACCTGGATCGGAGCAATGGCAGGCTGGGGCATGAGCCACATGAACGCTTCGTTTTCACGGTGGTCGACCTGTTCTAGAGGCAGGCGCTCCATGAACTCGGCCTTTTCGTCAATGAGGCTGTATCTGAACACACGGGGTCGGGTAAGTGATTGCCCGTATGCATCTGACCACTGCTGCAGGAAGTAGACCCACCCGCCCCCACGTCGCCGTGGAACCTCGATGCTTCCACGGCGAAGCTCGTCGGGCACCCTAGGAACATTACGCGGTTGGCGAAGCTCTGACCCTCCCTCCTCGCCCAACATACCGTGTGTCTGCCGTGTGCGTCCACCTCTTCCTCCAGCGCGTGCACCGACACACTCACCTCGTGTGCTGCGGGCAGCGTTGTGAAGCTCTGGATGATCTGTACGGACACCTGGAGCAGCTCGCCGCGGGACTCAAGGACGTGGCTAGACTCGAGGCACCAGTCGCTTGTGACAGCGACCTCATCATCCATTATTTTCACCGTGATGTCGCACTTGGCTTGGCTTGCGTCGTGATCCTCAACCGGCGGTGGCAGGAGGTTCCAGCAGGTGCCATTGTAGTCGTCCAGGCGAACCAAGGTCTTGCCATTGTAGACGCAGTAGGCGGCGAAGAATGACTGCTTCCTTGGGGACTCTTCATCATACATTTGCAAATGAAACAGTCTATCCACGAACTTCCACGCGGTATCACCGGGACGAAGGATGGCCGCTCCGAAGGACGTGGACGCTTCTTCCACGACCATCTCCATAGACTCCAATATGTCTCCGTCCTCGTCAACCAATCCTTCTTCTCCATAGACGAAGTTATATACGAAATTATAGAGGAAGACGGTGCCGTCGCCGTAGGTCTTGCCATAACCGCCTACGAACGGCGGTAGGGCTGTGACATCTCCGGTGAAAGGATCGACGAGCTTATTCTCGAGGGAAGCGGAGAAGAACCAGACAGCCGTCCCGTCGGGGCGAGCTACCCAGTTGTATCTCGCTGGCGCCACCGCGCGGTAGGTTGTGTCGGAAAAGATGCAGCGGAGCTTCATGTCCAAGGAGCGGCGGGTGGATGGCGGGGCGACGAGCCAGGGAAAGAAGGTAGGGCGGAGCGCGGTTGACGCGGGTAGAGACTCGCGCCATGGTTTACAGACGGCGTGGAAGCGGACGTACTCGGCGGCGTCATGCAGGCGGCCGGAGACGACGGCGAGAAGATCCGGCGGGAGATCGATCCACCGTCGCCGCGCGGACATGTTTGGAAATCGATTCGAGAAGCGGTATTAGAGAGCAGGTTACGTACGTAGGTCGATCGCGATCTGCTGCTCCGTGAGAAAAGGAGATTCAGGAGCGTATTATAAATTAAGAGCCCTAGCCCTAGATGCATGTGCCTACTCCATGGCCGGTCACGTCCATTACTAGGAAAGGTTGTAGTTTGTGCATACTTTATGAGGAAATTAAAATACCGCATGCAAATTGCCGAAAATAAACCTAGATGGTTTAACCATGTCTGTGGACATAGTATATAGTTCAACAAAATAACATTAAATAGAAAATATATACGCGTGCATTGATACATGTCATCTTATTGCCCGTGTGTTGCCACAGATTTTTAATTCTTTTCGCTTTCACATGTAGACACAACGGAGATCAAAATTCACACTTCATATAGAAGACAACCACAATGTCAAGAACCGTCATCGTCGACGCAATAGATCCAACACCACTCAATGTCTGGTCCCTCCAGCTAGTACGTGCTCCAAAACGATGACCTCAGGAGCTAGAACGGTGTGAAGCATCTGGGAGATCTAGATCTAGGGTTTTCCCTGGAGCAACCCGAGAGAGAAGACGAGAATTGCACCGACGATGCCTTTGACAAGGGAACGATGCATAAGACGCCTTCGTCGTCCGCCATGACCCGAGGTCGGCTCGGTTTTCACCGGCACTCGCGCCTCCCCATTCTCGCACCGCCAACAGGAGTCGACAGAACAACAAGGTCCGTCCAAGACGCGAACCCGCAGCCGACTTGATCTTCCACGAGCAGGAAAAGAAGGCCGCCATCCCACCCCATCTCGACGTACCCGAGCTCCAAAGGGCGCATGGGGCGATGCAAGGGAGGACAAGACGCGACAGGCCGCCAGCACGAAGCCGGATGGCCAAGGAGTTGACACCAAGCCGTGATGCAGGAACCTCCCCACTAGATCTTCTCGTCGTTACCGAGTTGGGGGGGGGGGGGGGGGTGTGGAGCTCAAGGAAGAGATGTATATTTACCACAAAGCACCACAAATACCAAATGAAGGCTAAGACATGCTTCCTCCCTTTCAAAATGTATATTTATACAAGTCTTCGATCAACAATAAATCTACTCATTGACATGACCCTTGATATTTACGAGGTTGCCAATGCCCCACTGGAGGAAGCCACAGACAGCTCCTCCGTCGCCATCGTCGCTTCACAAACTTTCAGGATGTAGCCATCTAATACCAGCTCATCAAGGGCATCCTCGACTTCATACGGTTTATATAATGCTGCCATGGTCATGGTTACACACCACTTTCCTTCTGAAGTCACCTCGACATTGGAAACTTTGCCATGTTTGTTAAAGAAATGGCGTAGCCGAGAGCTATCCACGCCCGGAGGCAGGTTCCGCACGTTGAAACTGATAGAAGGCTCTTTGGAATATTTCGGTTTCTCCGTGCGGAAGATGCTAACTTTCAGAGTGGGATCACCTGTGTTTGGCGACTCTAGCCTTTCGCGAATTACCTGGCCAAAAAACAAGGTAGGTTATATACGTACCATGTCAGACAACTATTAGCCAGATAGGCCGGAACATAATCTACCGATAACAAAAATTGTTGTTTGGACCCCTCCGCGCCGCCACCCCAGGGCGGCGCCAGGGGGATCAGATCCCGGCCCCTCTACTCCTCCTCTCGGCCGGTGAAGCCTGCCGCCGTTGCCGCCGGCTTTTGCCGTGGTGGCGGCGGCGCCCGGCGCCAAAGGCGCTAGGGCTGGAGGTTGTGGCGGCCACTACCGGGCGTGACTGGGGCGCCTCTGGCAGGGGGCTGTGCACGGCGGCCATGGCGGCTGCCTGGCCGTGCGGCGGCGATCGGCGGCCGCGATGCGGCGGCGGTGGCTGCGGATCTCGGTCCCATCGAGATCCATCTTCGACACATCCGAAGGTGCGAGAAGGGGGCAGCGAGGGGCGGCGGCGCTCCGCTGTCGGCGCTTGGGCCCCATGATGGGCCTAGTGCGATCCGGCCAGCGACGAGGTCGGGTGGTGCGGCTGCCGGTGAAAATCGCGCCGGCTTCGGGTATGGCGGACGATGGCGGCGTCTCCGACGTCGTTTCCTTATCGAGGCATCGTCATTGCAGTCCGCGTCACCCATCTTGGACTGCTCCGGGGGAAACCCTAGATCTGGGTCTCCCGAATCGGACGATGACGGCCCTTTCAGGGTCATTCTCCCTCCTGGGGGCATCGTTTTGGAGCAGATGCTGGATGGGACGGGCAAGGAGAGGTGGCGTGTTGAGGCATCTAACACGTCGTCGACGGCGAGTCTTGGCGGCGCGGCGCAGCGGAGTCTCGGCGCTGGACGTGTGATGATGATGACGCGCAGATCGGATATGCTGTTTGGCGCCATGGCGACGTCGCCGGCTGGTCTTGCAAGGCCATGGCGTTGATCTTTGCCTGAAGATGGGTTCGAGGAAGACGGCGGTAGCGACTTCTGTAGCGCGCGCATGCGGTGCGCGTCGAGAGTTTGCTGGACCGGTACTCCGGTTGTAGATGATGCGTGTAGGTGGGAGGTCAAGGCACGCGGCTCTGATCATGGCCACCCCCATCATAGTTGTAGCGACTTTTTGTTGCCGAGCGGTTGACTTCGGTTTGATCAATGTTGTAACTTGTAAACTTTGATGAATAATTGCGGATGGCTGTGTGCATCACTTTGATGCAGAGGCCGGGGACCCGCACCCTCTTATCTAATAAAAAAAAATATATACGTACCATGTCAATTGTGACGATGCCAACAACACATTATCACCAAAACTTGTGGGTGAAATTAAAATTCGTGTTGAATTAAACGTCATATATGGTTTCTGAAGTATAAGCTGCGAGTAGTGAATTAAAAAATACACTAGGAAGTAGTAGCAACGTTCAAATGAACATGGCATATGACACTGAATGAACATGCATGAGCAGAATATGGCTTCAGATAGCAGAACGATATGAAAGCTAGGTCTCGGTGAGAACCTGGATGGGAGCAATGACAGGCTGGGGCATGAGCCACATGAAGGCTTCATCGTAGTTACGGTATTTGTTCAGTTCCAGTTCCGGAGGCAGGCGCGCCATGAACTTGGCCTTTTCGTCGATGAGGCTGTATCTGAACACGCAGTGAAGTGACTGCCCGCTTATCTCTGAGTCTAACCTCCGCAGTAGGAAGAAGACCCACCCGCCGCTGACGTCGTCCACCTCACCGCGAAACCTCGATGCTTCCACGGCGAAGCTGGTCGGGAACCCCAAGAACATTACGCGGTCGGCGAAGCTCCGGCCGTCCCTCCTCACCCAACGTACCGTATGGCTGCCGTCTGCGTCCACCTCTTCCTCCAGCGCGTGCACCGTCACCTCGTATGGCGCGCGCTGCTGTGCGTAGCCTCGGGTCAGTACGGACACCCGGAGCAGCTCGCCGCGGGACTCAAGAAAGTGGCTAGACTCCAGGATGTACGAGCCTGTGGTGAAGACGTCGCCTTCCGCTATTTTCCTCGTCATCTTGCAGTTGTCTTTGCTCTGGACACTAGCGTGATCCCCGACCGGCGGTGGCGGTGGCGGTGGCAGGAAGTACGAGCCGTCGCTGTAATCGGACCCCTCCACGCGAACCAAGGTCTTGCCATCGTAGACGCGGTAGGCGGCCAAGAAATTGTTGCCTTGAAACTGATCGTTGATGTCAATTTCAAACTGTACGTCCACGAAGTTCCACGCGGTGTCGCCGGGACGAAGTATGGCCGCTCTGCAGGACATGGACACAAAACCGACCTCCTCCTCAGTTTCTTCGCCCCTGTCGTCGAGAGCCCAGTGTGTGAATTTCGAGTTATAGAAGAACTTATAGAGGAAGACGGTGCCGTCGCCGTACACGACGCCTCGGAAGTTCTCCATCCTCCTCTCGATCTTGCCGTCATCGCCCACCAACGGCGGCAGGGCTGTGACGTCTCCGGTGAAAGCATCGACGAGCGTAGGCGGCTGGGAGAAAGCGGAGAACCAGGCGGCCGTGCCGTCGGCGCGCGCCACCCAATTGTGCCTCGCCGGCGCCTCCGCCAGGTAGCTTGTCTTGGAGAAGACGCAGCGGAGCTTCAACTTCATGTCCAACTCCGAGGAGCCGTAGCTGGGCGCGGATGGCGGGGCGACGAGCCAGGGAAACATGGTAGGGCGGAGCGTGGGCAGAGACTCCCGCCATGGTTTGCAGACGGCGTGGAATCGGACGTATTCGGCGGGGTCGTGCAGGCGGCCGGAGACGACGGCGAGAAGATCCGGCGGCAGATCGGTCCAGCGTGGCCGCGCGGACATGTTTGGAGATCGATTCGAGGAAGCGCCGAAGGGTGCCAGAGTAGCTCGATCGATCTGCTGCTCCGTGAAGAAAAGGAGATCCACGCGCGTGTAAATTAAGAGCCCTAGGGCCCCGCTTGGTTCCCCGTTTAATTACTCCCCCGTTAAAAAACGACGGATCGCAGCAGGAAATTACGGACCGACGGAGGTGGGTAAAATTTTAGGTGTGCTCGTAGCAAATCCGCTAGTACCTAAATCTATGATAGATTGTATATAGTACTAGTTGAATGCCCGTGTGTTGCTACGGGCTTCGTAAACATTTTTTCATCTCTTATATGTAAACTGAATACACACGATGTTTCATATCTGAGAAAATGATAGCCACATGATACTCCAAACAATAGAAAAATTCTACTTATGTAATGTGATAAAAAACTACATTTTGACACCATATATGTAAGTAGAGAAAAAGACTCTCTCTTATATTGACTAAAATTACATTTTGCGCGCATCCTACAAATGGCTTCAAGTGCCCTTGATCTGACGTTGTTAGGTGTGGTACACTTCGCCTCAGTCATATCCCTTCTTCAAGCCGCCCTCCGATTAGTCGAATTAGCCAAATGATTTAGGGGAGGCACCATGTGATTGTCTTCACACTTGTCTTGCCGCATATCTAAGGAAACTTGTCTCAGCACTTCCCCTCTTCTATAAAACATTGACTAACAAGAAACACATACATATAATACATTTACCTCTTGGACTAAGCATCATTTTCTCTGCTATCCTCAGTCCGACAGGTAGTGTTTTATCTAATTCTAGGAGGCATCAAATGAATCCACAGCTGACCAAAATTATATGAGTGGAAGACTGATTAGACTATGACATAGGTGAAAACTTTTGTTTGGGCATTGAATCAATTTTGAAGTATTATTACCATGAATAAGATAGACAAATAGTCCTAGAGCTGCAACATTATTCATTTTTGACACCACTTATCTCAGTTCAGATTTTCGATAAATAAAATTATGTACTTAAAATGATACACTTTGATCATAAAGGACATAAAGAAAGTGAAAGAGCTATTTCTTGGTTTTATATGGTTTAGTCATTTTACCTGAAAAGAGCACAAACCTGAATCAGCATTGCATCCCAATAGATGGATGTGTAAGCCCGTAGAACATTTGAAAAACAAACAGACGAAAGTTAGCACCAAATTAGACCGAAAAGTCATATGTTACAGCATCTTCAACATCAGAGTAACAGACAGACACGACCAATAATAATGCGTTAAAGCACTTATGAACATAACAAAGTTGCAGCCGTTTGTTTCAATGGAACGAAGATCCTGTCAGGAAAGATTGTTTTGACGAGGATGTTGACTGGATTCTGCGAATGAAGCCTCTAGAACAAGCGTATGATTACTTGGTAGCTTGGCACTGTGACCGCTCGGGTACCTTCTCTGTCAAGAAGCATACAAATTAGCATATAACCTTACTCATGGCAACATATGGCTTGCTGCTGGTAGTAGCAGAAGCAAAGAAAATGAGAGAAACATGTGGAAACATGTGCGGTATGCCGAATAAAATCAGAGTTTTGGGTTGGCGTGGTATGTGACAACCTGGCTACCAAGGGGAACAAGTTTAGAAAAAACCCTTGAAACCAATAGCACCTGCATTATCTAGGGGATGACAGGGGAGGACAGTTTCCATGCCAGTGTCGCTTGCACCAACACTAGTAGGAAAAAGCCATTCTGTGGCGCACCCCAAAACCTATTCTGTGGCGCATGGGGGGTGCGCCACAGAATCCTCGCCACTAAATTGTTAATTCTGTGGCGCACCCCTCCATGCGCCACAGAAATCTCACAATTCTGTGGCGCCCTAGGTTGCGTGCGCCACAGAATTAGTTTTAGTGGCGCACCCCCTAACCGTGCGCCACAGAATACAGTGCGCCACAGAATGTTTTGGGATGCGCCACAGAATTCTGTACAGTATTGACCCGCTCAAATACCCGTATAATACCAGAATACAGGTATATTTCATATTTACACAGATATAACAGAAACAGAAATATATTTTGACATGTATATAAAAACAAACACATTACTAATGTCATCGCATTACTTATATCCCGAGATAAAATACATATAGATACAAAAGTTGATACCCGCCACGGAATTTTTACACAAGTGTTGAGATACAAATGAAGTGTTCACCGCCTACACTAGGATCGAATAGATTACATTGGCGATGATGGTGAGCAAGAGCGGGAGCACGACGATCTCATTTAGCCTTCTTCTTGATGAGCGGCGCCGGGAACGGTTTATACGCGTCTTTCGTCGTCCACGTCCTGTGGTCGTTCTGCAACTCTAGGCGTTCTTCGATGTCCCTCTGACACAATCCCGGAGATGGATTGGGATATATATTAGTTTATAATATAAATAGAGTATACATGCATGATTTATTCATATAAGTGGATAAATAGAGTATGTATGTATACATGCAAGGCTATCTTTTATAATGCATCCTACCTCGGCGGATATTGAAGCACCCCCCTCCTTTCATGACATCTTCGAGGATGACTTCCGATAACTTGCTCTGGATGCGTTGGAAGTTTTTCTAAGATCCATATCGGAGAGGTCTTCGTCATATTTGACCCATTTTTGCAGACTAGATGGCAAAAGCAATTGCGCTCCATCTCGGACATACGTGTTAATATGACGGAGGGCGTAGAAGGCATCCATCACGCTGCCCGGCCGCTGCTTGAGGCAACAGAACTGGGTGACATGCTTGAACCGGCGCAACTTGTTTTGATCGACAAAAGTGTTCGCTTTCTTGTCGAAGACGCCTTCCTTTTGGGCGTAGCCCTCAAGAGCTTCATTGAGAACATGAATTATGTTGACATAGCGTTTCTTAGTACTACTACCTGAGTCAAAATAAGTGGCACAGGAATAGCTCGTGTTTAGGATGATGAGGACGCAGTACTTGTCCCTGCTCAACACAATTTAAATGATGATGATCAGAAACAGGCATTGAACTAAGAAAGGCACAAGACGGCGGCAAGCGGATGTGTACTTACTCGGGAAAGAAAGGCACAAGAAGGCTCTCCTTATCCTGGTTTTGCAGCATGAACCTCTGGAGGTACTCAATCGCCCTGGTCCGTGTCACCGATCCTTCCACCAGCTGGCTGTCACGCATGTAGTAGGGATCCGCTACCGCGACGTGCGGGATATTATCTCGTGGATAGTCATTGCCTCATTGAGCGCGTATAGGCGGACCAAGTTATAGTTGAGCCGCTTCTGGTGAAATAGATTGAACACGTCCTCGTACGCTATGAAGAACAGATCCGCGGGGGCTTCACGGACGACTACCAACCCGCCATCTTCCATTGGCACTTGGACAGTGAACACCGGGTAATTTGGATCCCTGTCTCTAAGAAGGAGGCCCTCTAGCATGACGATAGACTCATTCAAAGAGAGCATTGGTGGAGTTGCGAGGCGGCGCATCTCCGGAGGCACTATCGGTTTTCCAGCTTCATGAACTCTGTGCGCCAATTTGTCCGGACGGGGTGGTATAGTGTCTTCACGACCCCGGACAATCATAGGAGGCTGGCTCGCAGAGGCGCCGCCCTTTGATCTCTTCCTGTGCTTGTGGGTCTTCATCTCCCCTACAAGCCCCTCTGCAACGATTTTTTTATCGTGCCAGGGGAGAAAACGGTAGTCGGTATGGCTTGAGCCTCATCGCCGGCTGCTGGAGGTGTCTCTTGAGATAAACCCTGGAAGTCCAGGCGCTGCGTGACTGCATTGAGACGAGCAGGTTGATCGGCGTGAGCACGGAAGGGTGGTTCGTGATCCACAGGAGGCATGAATGTGTCGTGGTCTTCGGCGCCAGTGTTGATGAAGGCATTGACGTCGACATGATCATCATCATCGTCGCCGTTGCCATCAATAAGCTGAGGTGCAGAGGCGTTGCCTAATTGCAACGGTTGTGGTTCAGAGCCTCCCAACAGTTGCTTGTGGCGGTTGGTGGTGGCGGCGACGGCTGCAGGCTGCTTCGAGGGCTTCGGGGGACGGATCGGGACGTCCCGGCGGATCTTTGAGGTGGCGCCGGTGTTGGGTCTTGGGCCCTCATCTATAATACCACCCCCAAGACGAATCTGGTTCTTCGGCCATGGCGTGACCCAGCCGGGGCACCTTCCAAGGACCAAGTGTTCCTCGGATCCCGGAGGTTGAATGGGGGGGTCCACGTAGAAATACGCAGACGGTACCGTGACTACCCTGACCTTCATAGTAGCCTCGTCCATTGGAGCGTGGTGCATTTGTTTGCTGTCTGGTTGCATGATAAGGCCCACAGCAACTTCCTTCAACTCGCCGCCGGCCTCTACCCTATGCAGGAGTATGCAAGGCGAGTCCTAGAGTGAAATTAAGCAACACATGCATTTGTGATTAATCATGAGATGGCAGTCATCGATCAAAGCAGGCATAGTTATAGAGAAGACGACGCAGACTAACTAATTAGTTACCTTGGTGACGGCGTCCAGCTCGGCTCTCGTCGAGACAAGGGCGCCGGTGCCGGCGGCGGCCAGAGTATTCTTCTCGGGTGCCGGTACCGTAGGCAGCGCCGGTGCGACCAAAGGGGCCATGGGCGGCGGGGTCACCAGGTCCGGCGACAGGTGCTGCTGGTTCATGGTGGAGTTGCTGCCGGAGAAGCTGGGCACGTGTATCGGCCCCTGATGACCTCCCGCAGCCCAAGCAGCTATCCCCTCCATTACCTGCGGGGTAAGCATCTGTTGGAGCCTTTCTTGGACTAGCTTTTCCACCGTGGTGGAGTCCACTTTGCTCTTCTGCAGTTCCTCCACCTGCGCCCTTAGCTCCTGAACCTCGGCTTTATCCTGCTTGGACGTCCTCCTCCTCTTCGTCTCGCCGGCGCCGTCCGAGCTGTAGTACTCTGTGAACTTCATGCTCGTACCTAAGCCTGTCACACGGCCAGCTGATTTCGGCGGCGCCAACTTGTCCCTTTCCCTGAAAGCGTTCATCGCCCGGTTGAAAGTCGTGTCCCATGCTTCCGTCGAACCCTGGGACGACGGGCCGGCCTCAGCTTCAGCCTTCAACTCTTCCTCCTGCACACAAAGGTGAACACACTTAGAAATTTGAGATCAACGCAATGGACTTTGAGATATCTGTGGTATTTAAATTCCCTTACCAGCTTTTTCTGGAATGTCTTCACATCCTCGTACTTGGTAACGAACTCCCCAGTCGCCCAGTCGAGATGGTAGCGGGACCGGACAAAGTTCCTGGTCTGCTCGTCTGTGAATTTATCCCATGGGTTTTCTTTATTAAGACGTTTAATCTCCCTATCCTCCTTATCCCAAGTGGGCTGTATACCTCGGTAACCGCCGCTTCCCAAATGGTGGTTACCTAAGTTCAGCGCCCGCATCTGCTTCCCCCACTCGGTCCATTTTTCACACACCTCAGATTTTAAGAAGTCCTTAAATTCCTCGAACTCTTCTTCGGTGATGTGAGGCTCTTTTGCACTAATCTGCTCCCAGCTCTGATTCTTCCGAATCTTCCTCTTCACCCGGCTTTTCCAGCTGCTCAAGGCGGTGCTCATCTTCGTGATGGCGTAAGCGGCACCGGGAACGTGTATCGTTGGTGAACCCTCCTGAGGAGGTGTTCGACCAAAGCCTGATTAGCGTCGCTCCTCAGGTCAACCGTGTTGATCGACACGCTTTCTCGGAGGATGCACCCTAGTTGCATGCTGTACCCTCGTGCAACTTTCTTAGGCATCACTGGTGCGCCACTTAAAGTGACCTCAGTGATCACGTCCGTGACATTGTCCACCGACTGCGCTTTCCGATCCTTCCTTTGCCTCTTCTTCTTCTGAGCGGCCGGGTTGCTGCAGCCGGCTTCCGTGTGGTCGCCGGCATGGGAGTTGCCACCATCCGTGTGGTCGCCACCATCTTCTGAGGTGTCATCCTCACCACCTTCTTCGTCGTATTCGGGGTCGGACTCCCGTCCCCCTTGCTCACCCTCGGGAAGGTCGGGGCCACTAGTGGCCGCGGCATCCTCCGCGGGGCCATCCCAGAAGGACTTGTTCTGTTCTCTTGCTTGGTCTTCGACGCTCATGCGCTTAGAAGCGTCGGCCGACATGTTTGCACTGCATTAAAAAGAGGCAAAAAGTTAGTATAACAAATATAAGAGAAAAAATCACCTAACTAAGTACTAAGATACCCCGGCCCATGCATTAGTCGCAATACCCCATATGTCCTTTTTTTTAGCAAAGTCATGCCAAATTTCACGAAAAAATTCGGCATGACCTTTGCTAAAAAAGGGACATATGGAGTACCCGAATTTGCCGGAACGGAAGTTAATCGACGTTCCGGCAATCTCAAGGGTCTCGGGGTACCTGCATATATTTCACAAAAAAAAACACATCTCCGGCCGGCATCTCCGGCCGGCATCTCCACGACACGATGGTCGGAGCACAAGCACAAACACCCAACTCCACGACACGATGGTCGGAGCCACATCCACATCTCCAAAAAAAAATCCACATGTCCGGCCGGCATCTCCGGCCGGCATCGCCACATCCCACATCTCACCTGAAAGAACGCGGTGCTTCTTCCCAACTTCCTGCATACGGAAAAACAATATATTAGTTTACAAATGAAATGCATTTCAAAAATACAAGTAAAACTAACCTAACAGCAGCAGCACTAACCTAGCAACACAACTAGAAACTAACCTAGCTAGCACTAGCAGCAGCAACTAACATCAACTAACATCAACTAACAAGCAGCAACTAATTAACAGCAAGCACTAACAACTAGCAAAAACTTAGCACTAACCTAACACTAACCTAGCTAGTAGCAACTAACAACTAGCAAGCACTAACCTAGCTAGTAGCAACTAACCTAACACTAACCTAACAGCAAGCAGCAACTAACAGCAACACACCTAACAGCAACTAAACTAACCTAAACTAACAAGTAAAATTATCAACTAACTAACCTAAACTAACAACTAACCTAACAGCCTAAACTAACCCAAAGCACAAGCAAGCAAGCAACAAACTAACCTAAACTAACAACTAACCTAATAGCAACTGAAATTATCAAATTCGTACAAGAATTTTAGTGTAGGCATTTTGACAAACACCATCGGTGCTAGGAGGGAGAGGAGACCAGGGGAGGAGGAGGGGTCACCTTCGGTGCTAGGAGGGAGAGGAGGTGGTCGGCGGCGGTGTCGAGGGCGGTGCGCCGTGTCCAGGCGGTGGCGGCGAGGTCGTCGGTGGCACGGGCGCGAGGTGGGCGAGGCCGAGGCGGCACGGGCGCGAGGTGGGCGAGGCCGAGGCGGGGGCGGCGGCGGCGGCTCGAGGTCGACGGCGACGAATTGGGGCGGGCGAGGTCGTCGGTGGCACGGGCGCGAGGTGGGCGAGGCCGAGGCGGCACGGGCGCGAGGTGGGCGAGGCCGAGGCGGGGGCGTCGGCGGCGGCTCGAGGTCGACGGCGACGAGTGGGTCGAGAGCACTACAGAGAGCGAGGAAGAAGAAGAGAAAGAAACGTAACTGGCGCGGGGACGCGAAATATGCCTAAGTGTTGGAATTCTGTGGCGCACCCCCTAGTGGATGCGCCACAGAATTTTGATATTCTGTGGCGCATCCACTAGGTGGTGCGCCACAGAATTCCTTCGCCAGAAATATCATAAGCCTCTGGTCCCTGATCTTGACAAAACCATCTCAGTAGCCCACTGGTTAGCTGTTCTGTAACTCTGAAACCTGGGGCAGCCAGGTTCGAATCCTGGCTGTCACCCATATTTTTTTTTTGTTAAATTTTGTGTTTGTCTTATATTAATTAATACACAAAAAAAGTTTCACACACACAAATTAATACAAATATTGAACTTGTGCCATATATCAAAATATTGAACTTGTGCCATATATCAAAATACATAGATATTCTTGTCTCACGCACACAAACAAATTATATATAATACACAAAAAAGTCTTCTTCTTCCCGTCCGGTTCCGAGCTAGCATCTCTTCTTTCCCTTCTTGGCGGTTGAATACTTTAGGCCGGTCACCTTGAGATTTCTTCGCGTGAACGGACAACCTTTCGTAGGTAGGGAGGTCTTCCTTTTTTCTTTACAAGTAGTAGGCATGTCGAAGTACTTGTCGAATTCCTCCTCGATCTTCGGATCGCCGTTCTTGTCCAAGTCCTCCTCGTTGGCGTCTCCTTCCATTCCGATGATGCTCCTCTTGCCCCTCCTCACGACAACACGGCTAGGCTTTGACGGGTCGGTAATGAAGAAGCATTGGTCGACTTGGCTAGCGAGTACCCATGGCTCATTTTTCGCGGAGGCGTTCTTCGATTTGGCTTCGGGTATAACCATGGTGGTGAAATACCGGCCTTCTTTTTCGACGTTCTTGGCCCATCTCACACGGAACATTGGCACCGACTCTCCACAGTAGTTGAGCTCCCATATCTCCTCTATCCTTCCGAAGTATCTTTGCTTGACGGTAGCCTCGTCATCGGCGTAGGATAGCATAGTTACTCCTGAGTTTTGATATTCGCTACTCCTGTCCTTTTCCTCGGTGCAGAATCTGTAACCACTGATGTCGTACGACTGATAGGTCTTCACGTTCTGCCCGGGGCCCTGTGATATGGAGAATATGAGTTTTTCATCTTTCGTACATGGCTTTCTGACCCGTGATTCAGACAGTTGCCTTTTCTTGAACCATCTCGTGAAGCTGGAGTTGTGCTCTCTGGTTACATCTCCGTTCTTCCTCGGCCGGCCCAGGTCGATGTAATTCTTCTCGATTAAGCTTCTGTGCTCTTCCACCCAAGGTTCGATCAATTCTAAGTGTTGTAGCGCGACCCGGTGAGCCCTTTCGAAGTCGTCGCGTCGACCATCAATGAAGACAGGGAGTGAGCGGTAGCCCTCGCGGTGACCAAAACCAGCGAGCCTGCCGAGGTGCGTCCTAGTGGGCAGACCAACATCCTCGTTCTCGGTGCTTAGATAACTCTGGCAGAAGGAGATGCACTCTTTGGTCAGAAAGCCCTTGGCAATGCTTGCGTCTGGACGGGCCCTGTTGCGAACGTATCCTTTGATGACACCGTTCTGCCTTTCGAACGGCATCATGTAGTGCAGGAACGTCGGCCCGAGCTTCAGTATGTCATCAACGACATGGAGAAGGAGATGCACGCAGATGTCAAAGAACGCGGGCGGGAAGTAAATCTCGAGCTCGCATAGTATCCCCACGACCTCATCCTGTATCTTGTGGAGCTGCCTCACGCCGATCGACTTCCGGTTGATGACGTCGAAAAAGTTGCAAAGTGCAGACAGCGTATCACGGACGTGCTCGTCCATTATCCCTCGGATCGCAACGGGAATTATCTGCGTCATAAGCACATGACAATCGTGAGACTTCATCCCGCTGAACCTCTTCTTTGTTTCGTCCAGATATCTGCTTATCTTTCCCGCGTAACCGTAAGGAAATTTGACTCCTAGGAGGCACATGTAGAACTGCTTGAGCTCCTCCGGACTCATAGTGAAGCAGGTAGGGGGAAGCACCACCGCGTTCTTCTTCCTCCTTTTGCGGCGACCTTGAGTCCCTTCCGTCTGGTCATCATTATCATCATCATCACTATCGGGGGCCTGAATATCTTTCTTGATGCCAAGCCATTTCAGATCGTATCTTGCTTTCTTCCCATCCTTGGTCTTTTCCGGCATGTTCGAAAGAGTGCCAAGAACAGCCTCGGTAACATTCTTCGTAATGTGCATTACATCGAGGCTATGGGGCGTGTGGAGGACCTTCCAGTACTCCAAGTCATGGAAAGCACACCTCGCTTTCCATACACCCAGCAGCGGATCTACCCTCGGTCGCTTCTTTCCCGGCGCAGGGCACTCCTCCCAATTTCTCAAAAGCTCATCAATTTCTATGCCGCTCCTCGGGCGCGGTTCTGTTCCGAGCTCTTCTTGACCATCGAACAAATCACCGCGTTTTCTCCAAGGGTGGTCCATGCGAAGCCACCTTCGAGCCCCTGGGTACACGGTTTTCGAAGACCCTTGATCTCTTGGTAGCTGGATATGCGGGGTGTCATCCATGCACCTGACACATGCGCAGAATCCGTGTCCCACCTGGGCCGATACATACGAGATTCCAGGATAGTCCTGCACCGTCGTGAGCAACGCGGCTCTCATATTGAAATAATCTTTAGTGTAGGCGTCCCACGTACGGACTGGCGTCTTCCATAACGTTTCTAACTCCTCTTTCAACAGCTCGAAATACAGATGTATGTCGATACCTGGTTGTTTCGGCCCCTGAATAAGCATACTCATGTGTATGTACTTTTGCTTCGTGCACAGCCACGGGGGAAGGTTGTAAGGCCATACAAACACGGGCCAGGTGCTATGTGCGCTACTCTGGTTGCCGAACGGATTCATTCCATCTGTGCTCATACCCAGCCTGACGTTCCTTGCGTCGCGCCCAAAATCTTCGAAGGCGATGTCCAATGCTTGCCAATTGCTAGCGTCTGCAGGGTGTGTCAGGATGGTGCCCTTCTCCGGATCTTCTGCGGGCTTCTCCCTTTCCGCGTGCCATTGCATGAGCTTTGCTTCCTTAGGGTCCACGAACCACCGCTGAAGACGGGGAGTGATAGGAAAGTACCATACCACTTTTCGAGGATTTTTCTTGTTTCCACTCTTGTACCGTCCGTGGCCGCACACCGGACATTTGGTCAAGTCCTCGTAATCGCCCCGATAAATTACGCAATCATTGATGCAGGCGTGGTATCTGACGTGCGGTAGGTCAAGAGGGCACAGGACTTTCTTGGCCTCCTCGATACTAGTTGGCAATGTGTTACCCTTGGGGAGAATATCATGCAGAATTTCAGGTTCATGTCGAAGCTCTTGTCGGTCCATTTGTTTCCCGACTTCATCTCCATAGCATCAAGCGTTACTTGCAAGCGCGTATCCTGGGGCCGGCACCCAGGATACAACGGAGTGATCCCGTCTATCCCCATTTGCGCTAGCTTGGCTTTCTCTCTGTCGTTGCTCGTCTGACTGAGAAGCAGTTCTTGAAAATGAGCTTCCTGCAAGGCCAAACTTAGCGGGGTCTGCTCGTCTCCTTCGTCATGATGATGATCTTGTCCGCCGCCGGCATCTCCTTCGTCATGATGATGATGATCTTGTCCGCCGCCGGCATCTCCTTCGTCATGATGATGATGATCTTGTCCGCCGCCGGCATCTCCTTCGTCATCATCTTGTCCGCCGACGGCATCTCCTTCGTCATGATGATGATCTTGTTCGGCTTGTTCCAGCATGAAACCGTGCCTGAGCAGGTGCTCCTCCAATAATCCAGAATCAGGGTTCATCCACCTCTCAAGTTTGCATTTTCGACATGGACATCTTATCTGGCTCCCGTTGGACCGAATCATGTCCGCCTTCGCTTCTTCCTTGTATGTTCTGATTCGACCGGAGTTCATCATTATGACCATGGTTGACTACGCGCTATACATAGAGCAGAAACGAGAGTACATATGTTAATTAGAACCGCAACATGCACACACAAACACACACATGCATGCAAGGTCGACGAAAAAATTCGGCATGACCTCTCTTAAAAGTATGACATATGGGTGGTGCAAAAATTTGCCGAAATGGAAATTAATCAACATTTCGGCAAACATCCATGCACCACGCCGACACAAGCAACAACAAAATGTTTTTTCCGGACCAATTCATGCACACAACACACAAGCTTCATTCATGCATGTCCATCCAACTTTCCATCCAACAACAAAATGTTTTTTTCCGGACCAATTCATGCACACAACACACAAGCTTCATTCATGCATGTCCATCCAACTTTCCTCACCTTGTAGATTCGATCCCGAGACGTGATAGTGGAAAAAAAAAGATGGGGAGAGAGGAGGAGAGTATATATGGGGGAGTCTATCAACCAAAATAGGTTTAACTACAAAAAATGGAGAAATCTATGGTCAAAATTGGATGGGAGGGAGGAGCACCACGAGTTGGGAGGTGGGTGGAGGAGAGGAAGAAGAAGAGCAAATGGGAAATGGGTTGGGTAAAGTGGGAGATGCCCCTTTTAAAATATCTGGAACACACATTCTGTGGCGCACCCTTTCCTGGTGCGCCACAGAATGTCACTATTCTGTGGCGCACCGCAGCTAGTGCGCCACAGAATGTCTCTCCCCCAATTATTGGTGGGGCCAGCGCAAGTAATTCTGTGGCGCACCCGCTCGGATGCGCCACAGAATATGCTAATTCTGTGGCGCATGGGCAGGGGTGCGCCACAGAATTTGCATATTCTGTGGCGCATCTGACACGTGCGCTACAGAATGGGCCCAAAAGTGGCTGACCCGTGGGTGGGTGTGGGGCCCGCACACTTTCTGTGGCGCACCCCTATTGGTGCGCCACAGAATAGCGACATTCTGTGGCGCACCATGCTTGCAGTGCGCCACAGAATTGTGACATTTCTGTGACAGATGCGCCACAGAATTTGTTTTGTGGCGCACGGCTTGTTTAGTGCGTCACAGAATAGGGATCCATAGAAAAGCTTTTTCCTACTAGTGCAAGGCTAGAGCGCTTCAAGATGCCATGAGAAAAATCTGGGATTTACCACTGGAGCTTCTGAAATTATAGCCAAGATTGGATTCTGTTACTGCTGGCCAATTATAGCGTCAACCAGCGTTCATCGTGCTGCTATGGAGAGTCTGGCATGTCAGGTTTGACATTCCTAGTATATTTAAAGCTGAGCCAAATCGCGCTCTCTCCGCGCTCCGTGTACTGTAGCAGCGACAGTACACACTGTAGAAAATGAACAGTGTTGAACAGTTCTCGATCCCGGCCGTCGCTCCGCGATCGCACGGCCCTCAGCACACGTCCGTGACGGTTTTGCAAAAAAACCCCTCCCTAAACGAGAAATCAACCCGCAGTCCACACTGTCCCGCAGACAGGGACCTGAGCGCAATTTCCGGAAAATCCGAAGACCTCCGTGTAAAATTGACCGTAGATCGATCCTTGCCTATCTCTCTCCCGCACGCGCCGCACGTCGCTGGCGCCGCCGCCGCGCAACCTCGCCGCTCCGGCCTTCCCCGTCCAAATCCACGCGCACTGCGGGCTCCGCCGTCGCCGGCTACCCCTCCTCGCGGACGATTGCGTGCCGGGGCGCCGCGGAGTCGCCGGAATCGACGCCGGCGCGCCCGCAGCCCGCCGCCGCCTCCACACGCCGTACCGGCCGCTCCGGCGACCAAGAAAGGGCGGCGCCGCCAGCTGCGTGTCGACCGCGTCGAGGCGAGGCCAACGCGCCCACTTCCGCTTCCTGCCTCGTCGTCAATCGTCGCCGGCGTCGCGGTCGCCGCCGCGGTAGAGCCGCCCGCTGGTGACGTCAGCATGACGTTCCAGCGGGCCTGGGCCGAGCAGCTGCGCCACTTACTGGGCTGGGCTGGCTGCTCTGCAGCTGGCTCGGCCCTTTTTTTTTTCCTCTGTTTTTTTTTCTCACAAATCTTTTATAACTTTCCAAATACATATTCAATAATTTCCAGACATGCAGAATTTTAAAATAAACATACTCCCAAATTTGAATTTTATTACCTTAACGCATTATACAAAATTGAATATCCCAAAATTTAAAAATCCTTCCAAATCTAACTATTTCATCAACTTTGCAAATCAAGCAACAAATAAATACAAACTTTCTTAAAATTCGAACTTTTGGACATCAAACACTTCATAAATATAAACTTTCTTTTTAGCTCGATACATCAAAATCTAAACACATTTTAAACGTGGACATTTCCAAGTTTGAATTTCCTACATCAAGATATTTACAAACGTAATAATTTTAGAACTAATTTTCAGAAAGAATTAAAAAAACTCACATAATTTTAACATAGGTTCCACAAATAAAAAATAAAAAAATAATCTTCTAAACTACGAATTACAATAATGCATGTACCCCCATGTCATATTCTTGCTCTTTTCAGAAACAACTTCACAAACTGTTCAAATTCCGCCATGTGGGGCCACCCTATTGAACCAATTTTATTCACACAAAAAAAGTGACAATTCATGACATATGAACAAATTCAAAATCTGAAAATTTCAATATTCCATACCCCTTTCAAACCTTATCATCTAAAAACAGTTGGTACCGTAGAAATAGTAGGTATCCCTAAAAATATTCTCGAATACGTCCATTTTCAAACTTAAATTAATGCTCAAAGTGGTTAATATTTGCAGATAGCCATATTACACTTCCTCTGAATATGGTGCTAAATAAGAAAATTATAGCAAAATTAAACCAAATTTGATCATTTCGATTTGCCAGACATTAAAAATCCACATAAATAATATCAGTAATATCATTAAATATAACAGACCCAATAAAACAATTTGCTACAAATCAACCCTACTTAAAGAGATTTTGATAGACCATTAAATACAATTACTCATTTATATCGGGCGCTTACATATATCGAAATTAAAATACCAAACTGCAAATAATGAAAAATAGCTATTTTGAGATTATTTTCCAAACCACTATATTTAGAAACCAAATTCTAAAATAGCACGTGCTTACGATAATTTGAGACACTTTACATATACTGTTTTACGGTATTTGAACCATTGTGCAAAACTACTAAATGCCGCGAAATCAGTAACTACTAGAAACCATTTTAAATGTTTTTTGACATGTGACAAATATATTAACATGCACATAAAAAAAGCTCACTACTTATGCAATAAATTTGCTAAATATTTGCAACTCATACCTTTACGACATTTCAAAAAAATATGTACTCCATAACTTTCTTTTGCACTCAAATAAAAATCCACAGAAATAATATCATTAATATCATCAAATATAATAGACCCAACAAAACAATTTGCTACAAACCAACCCTACTTAAACAGAATTTGGTACATCATTAAATACAATTATCCATTTATATCGTGCGCTTAGCTATTTTGAAATTATTTTCTGAACCACTATATTTAGAAACCAAATTCTAAAGTAGCACATGCTTTAGATAATTTAAAACACTTTACATATACGGTTTTACGGTATTTAAACCATTCTGCAAAGCTACTAGATGCCGCGGAATCAATAACTTCAGCTATATCTACCAGAGAAAAATTGAAAACATTCATCAAAACGATAAAAAAAAATGCAAGATACAATTACCCATTTATATCATGAACTCAAAAATCTCAATATAAAAGTACCACAAATGTAAATATTAGGAAATAGCTGTAAAAAAAATCCAAAACCTGTATATTTCAACTACAAATCAAATTCTAAATAGAACATGCTTAACAGAATTTATAACACTTTATGCATACTGTTTTACGGTATTTAGATAATTCTGCAAAACTACTAAATGCTGAATTGACTATTTATTGAATATGAACAAATTCCAAAAAAGACAGTATTTAAAACACTCAAATGCCTCCAAAATCCACCAAGAGGGCGCGCCGTGCCGGCGTGCATTTCCACTCATTATAATCTTAAATTGAATGTTACTGAAAAAATAAAAACATGTTTAAACATTCTTATTTGCTAAAAACAATAGAGACACTCCAAACAATATCAACGCGTTCACAAAAATATATGCTAACTACTTACGGCATAATGCCAGCAAATCGGAACATTTCAATTTGGTTAATATTAGGATACAATCTAAACAAACTTTATATAATTATGGAGTTAAAATTACTAAATGCTCATATCATACGTTCTTTAACTATGGAGCTAAATTAGAAATTTATGGCGCAACACAAGCTTATATTGTTAACATTTTTGGACATTTCGACTTGGCAATTATTTAAAGACAACCTAAATGCATTCCCTCTAATTAAATGACATTCAATTTTAAAAAATCCTTACATACTGTATTCCACCGATTATGTAGCTTGATTAAATATGGCAACATACAAACATATATATATATATATATATACAGCTATATATATATATATTTGAACATTCAAAATTGCTAACATTTTAGAAATACTCCAGATGATAAATTCTGACGAATTTTATCATTTTCAATTGAAATACAAGAACAGCTTCTACCTGATGCCGACGATTATTTTCTTATGATCTACAAATTTGTCGTTGTTCACACGGACTACATTGTACGTTGTTGCACCTCCAAATTTTTACAAATCAAAGCTACCACTCTACTTGCAAAATATATTATGCAACCAAAGCAAAAAAAAAAATCGTCACCAAAAATTAGCATCAAGGGCGCGGCGTGCGCCGCGCCGATTCCACTAGTTATCTATGAAAAGGGGATGGAAACATCAGCAACTCTACGTCGTTCCCAACTCGTTCCTGCTTAACTACGCAAACTGCCTTCAGGAACCTTGCTCATCTGACCGGATCGAAAGGTAAAAAGTCTATGTATGCTCCTGATGTTTCTAATGGTGTCTGTTCTGTCGATCTCAGCAGATTGGGGGACTCAGACATCCAGGAAGGGCGACTCAGACATCCCGATTAGTAGTTTTATTGCTATCCAAAATAGCATCAACCAAAGCAAGATAATAAAGAAAAATTTGTGGTACATACCTTGATTTATAAAGATTGCTCTTGATCTGCAAACTCTTTCCACGCCAATACCAACCATCAACAAGAGACAGTAAACTGAGTACAAGTTTCTGTACAAATCACCAGCGCTCCTCCTAAGAAAAACCAATTAAGGGCCACAGGATTCAACACGCGGCAGCTTCAAGGAGCACGACGTACGCCAGTAAAGGACGGCTCAATGGGATCGAACGGTGGCGCAGCAGGGTGCTCATATCTAGTGCTACCACCCCTTAGGGTGCTACCCATGCTACCGTAAAAAAAAAAGTATTTTATACGTGTCAAAAAATTATACGAAAAATTGTGAGTGCTCATGAAGTATGTCCCTACAACATCCCAAAATTTCATATCCAAATTCGACATGGACACTGAGAAACAAAAAAGAGAAAATCAGCATGAATAGTGTCATTTTCTGGTTTTGTCTTTTTGTGACACTAGGTAGCACTATTCATGATAGATTTGTCTTTTTTGTTTCTCAATGTTGATTTCGAATTTGGAAATGAAATTTTAGGATGTTGTACGTACATACTTCATGAGCACTCACGATTTTTCGTATAATTTTTTGACACGTATAAAATACGTTTTTCGTGTGGTAGCAACGGTACCACCCTAAGGGTGTGTAGCACTAGATATGTTCTCGCGCAGCAGGGCCCCATGGCAGGGCGGACGATCTGGACCGAGGCGCGTCGGGAGTTGTACAGGGCGGCAGCGAAAGGAGGTGCACGGGACAACGGCAACCACGTGTACGTGCAAGAAGTGGCGGCGCACGGGAGGGTGTGAGATAGGGACTCCCGGGCGGCGGCGCCAAGGCAGCCATGTGCAGGCGATTTTGGGAGGCGGCTGTTGGACGATGGCATGACCTAATCACCGTTTTTTTTTAGATTAGCATGACCTAATCACCTAATACATTTTTTTTTTTAGAATATCACCTAATACATGGGGAGTCGATCGAACCGGTAGGGGAATGTGTGTGGAGCAACGAGCGGATTGGAAGGCCCACGAGAGGATGCGACGTACCAGGCCCAAATGGACGTGCGAACGATCCAGCGAGGGAGGCAGAAAACGGGACGACGTACCAACGTACGAACTCCCATTTAATAGTAAAGATATATGTAGACTCGTTTCTTGAAGTTTTCCAAAGTTTGTGCATACTTTATAAGGAAATTAAATACCGCATGCTAGTACCTAAATCATGTCTCGGGACATTGTATATAGTTAAACAAATAAGGTTAAATATCAAATATATATACAAGTTATTGTATTAGTATTTTTAGGCTGTGAAGAATTTCACTAATGTTACCAATTTTTCTTAATGGGACGGAATTTCCTTGATCACTAAGATTAGAGTTGATTTTTTAAAAAATGTTTTACTATTTTTTTTAATTTTGTTGATTGGGCAGGAGCATTGAAGAAAGGGTATATGCCGATGGCCCTGTCATAGCCGTCCGCATACTGCTAGCGCCGTTCAAAGGAAATCACACGGCAGGTCAACATGCTGGTGGCTACCCTTGGCAAAAGCCCTTGCCGACCGCTTTGTGTATGCCGACTACCGGCCAAAGAAAACCGTCGGCAATTTTTTTGTTGCCGACGGCTTTTTATACGCGGACGGTCTCTAAATGCCCTCGGCATATGGCACATATGCCAAGTGCCCGATAAAGTGTTGTCTACAATGAAGAAGCCATCGGCAGCTATGATTTTTTCCTGTAGTGATTAATGAACAATTTCATACACGGTGTTCTACCAATATAAATGGGAAAGTCTCAAGCAGGCCATAAAATGTCTATTTCTATCTCAAGAGCCTTAGATGGTTTTCTCAATCATTTTGACACATGCGAGGAACTTAAATATTTGCATATAGTGAATTCCAAAATAAGTCAGCTCTCAGCATGCAATATAGGAATGTGACTCTTGTTTTCGAGTAGGCAGAGAGGCCATGCATACACCCAGAGTCATCTTCTCTCCACACTGAACGTGTGCAACCATTACTTTCAGTCAAAATCTGCATCACGATAACTATCTTGCAATGGTTAACTGCATTATGTGCAATAGCAAGCATCAACTTCCCTTGTGTGCAATGATATAATGTCCAATATAGTGCCACCAATTTCTAAATTTGCTGAATTCTTTTGCCCTGTCCCAACATACCACACGCCTCTCCTTGTTTCATGCTTCATCCGGCCATGCAATTAAGGGTTAGAAACTCTCCTAGATATTTCCAGAAGCACAAAAAAAAACCTAGCTGAATCAGGTATCGGATGGGCTGGGCGCACAGATCATTTCTGAGCATTGCCACACATATCAATAATTCAACAGATCCATACTCACATACTGGTTGTGATAAATACATAGGTTGTATTCAACCAAGTTTGAATCAGGTATACAGTTTGCTTTAGCCATGCCAATGCCTTATCTTGTGCACATATTTCTAGCACAGTGTGTTTGGTTTTATGTGTAAAAAAGTTATTTTGGCATGCAAAATTTCCCTGCTGCTTGGTGCTGCAATCTGTGAAATCTAAATGTTGTCCTATTGTCACTCATCCAATTTTTGGCACTAATTTTTATGTTGGATGCAGTCTATGAATCAACTATTTGGTGTAGCGATTCACTATTTTTGTATGTACATGGTGATAGTGACGAAGTCTTGAAGGCTCAGTTAACTGCATTACTATGGTTGTTGTTCAAGGATGAAAAGGTATCCATTTAGATTGTTTTTCATGTCGCAGGCTAATAAGACATTGTGTTGGTATTTCCTTCTAACATACCATCTAAATGCTCTATGCTTAACTGAATCTTGCTTGAAGAGTGTTATGGTATTGTTATTGAGGTGTCCTGAATAAATGGTGTCTTGAATGAATTGTGTGTCTTGAATGGTTCTTTCCCAGCTGAGTTTTAGTTTAGCTTCACTTCTTATCTAGGTTTGGTGCTTCTGCTTAGTGCTTAAACTATGGAACACAAAATTTGCCATATAAAATACTGAGTTCCATGTTTACTTCTTGGTCCTAAAAACATAAATTTAATTTTGAAGTATTTTACATCTTATAGATATATTTTTGTTTTCACCTCTTGCCAGTGCCACGAAGCATTGCTTGTCGGGAGTTGTTCCCTGCTGGTTTAAGAAAGCACCCATACGTCAGAGGAGCCGAAGATGAGTACTTCCATGGGTTAGCTGAAGATCGTCCTCTTATTCTATCTACCTCTGGTGTTCCCTTCCGAGTGATCTCTGTAATCATCGTGTGGTTTGTGTTTGCAGTTTCCTTCTTAGACTATGTAATATGTAGCAAAATGTGCCCAAGCCACCGGTTGGCTATACCCACCCACCAATAGACGTACGATTGAGCATATAGATTCGCACTGCCCACGCAGCTCCCCAATCTAATTAGAGCTACTAGCCGCAAATCACCTGACCATTCTGACATCGGGTACTTTTGCTTGTACATCCGCCATACCCGGAATGGGACAGTACGGTGGGATGACTTAACAGTACTCTTGGTCAAGGACCTCATTTAAATCAGCTCCACGTTCACACGAACTTTTGAAATACTCATATTTGAGCATAATTTCCAAAGTTCACAAATCTTTGTCAAAGGCCTCATTTAAAGTATCTCTCCCTGAAGAAATTTTTGCGTCAAAATTTCCAGTTCCCTCCTAAATTGATCTGCCCGCTATAGAACAGTACACCGGCCATTAATGAACAGAACAACCTCCACTTCTCTTCTCTCTCTTTGCTCTTCTCTCCCTCACCACGAGAATGCAATGGAAAGTCTAGACCTTAATTATGCGATTACCTGAGACGAGGTGGTGGATGATCAGTACACCGGCCATGCACTACTCGAGGAGAGCGATGGCGGTACGAACTTGTTCTCCTACTCTCTCATTTTCTCTGTGTTGTGTTTGATTGCTTCTCGACGTGCAAATAAACCATGGAAGATCAAGGTGCGCAGAGCAGAACAATGACTGACGTGACTGCAACGGCCCTATGCATGGCGCCGACGACTCAGGCGGAAGCGGCAACAGGTAGCGACTAGCGCGCCGACGTGCTGGTCCATCGTGATGTCCGCGCGCGTGCACCAGGTCGGCGAGCCGGTGAACCGTGTCAGCTAGCGTGCGCACCGTGTCGACCAGCGCGCGGAGGATTTGGTCAAGCGCTTGGACACGCCGCCGTTGTCCGGGTGGACGCCGCCGTCCGCGAGAACGCCATCATCGGAGTGGATGTTGTCTTCCACGAACATGCCGGCGTCCGGATGGATCCGCCTTCTGTATGCAAGCCGCCGTCCTGATTGAAGCCGCTGTCGTCGAGCTCGTGCATGTCGCCGTCCTGGCCCTGCGCGTACGGGATGAGATTGAAAGCAGATGAGAGGAGATCAGAGGAGACGAAGAGATGAGAGCCAAGAGATGGGGTACGAGTTCACAAATGCGAGTATTCAGACAGCTGGATTCCGTCAGTACTCACATTCAATTCGTGTAGGCGATGCCCTAAATCACTGTCCAGCTTGTTGGCACCGTGTTGTTCTGCTGGCATGCACGTCATCGAGACCGCTGCTCAACGCTGCTTACGAATAGTAAGTGTCAGATGGGTCTGGCTACGTCTGCTGAGCCCGACTGCCCGCACTCACAAAACCACCTGCAATAACGACGGATAATTAGCAACTGAGTAGTGGTCTTACGTGTTTCCCGGAGTACTTTCACACAAGCCTGACACTCCAGACTGAATCTCAATGTTTGATCTAACGGCAGCCAAAGGGGTGGTATAGCCAACGGGCGACCAAAAATCCGCTCTATAATATGTAATGAACAACTCTGTTGTGAACTCGGATGAGATGATTATAAGAGATAACCAAAGGGAAAAAGCTCGCGGTTGCTACTTCGGTATTGGAACATGAACTTTTATATTTTTATTTGTTATGAGCTCTTTGATCCTTTCCAGTTTCGTAATGCAAGGAAGAAATGACAAACTGCATGTATACTCGCATTAGCATATTACTTATCGTTAATAGTAATTAATTGAATAGTACATGGGACTCCTGCTTCATGGGATAGTTCAGAGTAAATAATTGAATACCATGTCGAACACTTGTGTGTTGGTTTACAATCATTCATATTGATGATTTGTTATTAGGTTATTTGTATTATGTTTCTTAGTTTTAATTGTATCAGTGGGCTTGAAATGTGGAATATTGTTTGTTATTTTACATAGATCGTTAGTGATGTTTATAGTTAGGTTTGCTTGATCTGCATACCCGAGCGTTTGGGTTAGCACATGTCATACATGGATATTATTATTTCTTATCGCTACTTATTAGCATAGTGTATGACGTGTCGTCAACATAGGGTTCGGGTTGTCGTGCGCCAAGGCGCACCCCTAAATCTAGTATCGGTAATGGATACGAGGGATTAGGGACCTCGTAGTAGGGTGACACCACGAGATCAAACGCAAGGTACACCCGGCCGCGCATTCGGGAGTCGGCAGCCTCTATGACGAGAGTATGGGTGCAACCCAACTCTGACACCGCTTCACCCACAAGTCGGCTATTCAGCTATAGGTTCAACAAAAACAAAAGTTGCGACGATACCATGGCGTACATTTCCTTTTATCAACAAGGAAATAATTTTTAAGCCGCTACCATGTTACATATAGGGATAGTAAAACCGAGTCGAGATTTAAGTCTCCCGAGCTCTAGTGATCTCGCCTTTTTCAAAGAATAAAAATATTTTTTTAAAGTTTCTGACAAATTTGAAAAGTACCAATGCATGTTCTCAATAATATATTATATGACAGCGTGCGAAATCCCAATACAAAAATATTTTACGGTTTAAGCTCCACAAAAATAACACATGTACAGTAAATAATATGTAGTTTCAAAAATTTCCAACTTTTGTCTTTTTGTTTAGCTTAGAACGTATTGTATTTTACATGGAGATTTGCGTGTTTGTAGGATATATCATCGAGAGCAAGCATAATTATTTTCAGACTTGTTTGAAATTTTTAAATACACTTTTGGATTTTTTGAAAAAAGGCTAGATCACTGGAACTCGGGAGTAAAAATGACTTTCCGTTGTAAAACCAAACATGTAAGGCAAGAAAATCTCATGGTATATTTGTGTCACACCTGTCAATTCTAGAAATAATTATATTCTTTGAATTATGATCTACATGTGTTCGTTATTTTGATTTCCTTTCTTGACATTGTTTAGTTTTGCAAAGAATTGAATGCCCAAGATAAGTTAGTATCTTTGATATGACTAGAATACTCTGTGAGGCTAAATTTTGTTACAACTATTGATATTTCCTTTACACACTCTACAAGTTTCTCGATGTAAACGCGATAACTAATGTACCCACTCTATTATGAAATAGAGACAACCTCCTAAAGAAAGACAGAGCATACATGAGGATAGTATGGTTGGAGAAATTAGTGCCTATTGATTGCTACGTAACATTGTTCTATATTAATTCACTAACATGGTTTTCGTGATATAACTAGCAACTCGAGGGTTTCAACTGGAATAAATTATCATGTTAACAAAAGATCATTATCAGTGGAAAGAAAATACAAATAAAACTGAGATCATAACATGGGGAATTCAAATAACCCTCGAGTTTGAAATAGTCATAATTAAGTTTCGTCTAAAGTAAGTTTGAAATAATCTTAACATCTTCATGGGTTGTATCATGAGTCTAGAATTTGATTTCAATGTATATTAAGTTTATACTTAGGATGTTGTTTAGTCGGTATCAAAGACAGCAGTCTATAATAAATGGACAAAGACGATATCACCTCTCTTGTCTCAGGGCAACAAGCAAACGCAATAATTTGTTCAGCTGTACAAAACCTAATGCACAAAAGATTTTTTTTTCATCCCGCCAATTGACCATACAGGGTCCAACCTCTTTTGCAATACTTGTAATGCACTCCGTGCTTTTGAATGCATGAAACATGACATAGTACCAGAGCCTAATGTCTCAAGTTCAAGTCCTGATTTTTTGTAATTTATCTAAATATTGTTGTTGCCCCCCCCCCCCCCCCCCCCCTCTTTGTCCACGTATAAACATGTTGACTCACACGAGAGATTCATGCGCCATCGCTCTCCTCTGGTTTAAACATGTTGGCCTCTCCGAGTCACGAGAGGGGGTGTTGAAATATATATATGTAGATTGCACTAGTTGTTTACACGAGTTCAGACTTTTGATTGCATTGCCTAGTACATGAAAATTGACATGGTATGATCAAAGCCAGTGTATCGAGTTCGAGTCGTACTTTTGGCAATTTATCCAAAAATTGCTATCATCCCCTCTTTGTTCGCGCATAGGCCTCTTGAGACATACCTCTAAGACTCGCACATTATCTCTCTCTTCTAGTTTGCATATGTTGATTTTCCATGTCACTCGTAAGAAGGGGTGTTGAAATGTATATGTGAATTGCTTAGACCTTTTTATTTTTACTTGCATTGGCTAGTGTATGAAACATGATAGTATTATGGGAATAGCCTGACATCATACTCAAGTTTTCTTTGGGGAAAAGAAATCACTACATATGGATAACCTCAAAATGGTGGAAGATGAAGTTTAGCCGACTATGGTAACTCTAGAATCGCCACTCCGATTTTAAACTACAAGAAAACATGATGAATGAAAATAAAATATTCCCCTGTATGCTTGCTGGAGATTGAAGAAAGATGAAAAATTGTCTTCTTAAACGTTGAATATGAACACCTGATACAAACAAACTACAACACAGTCTCAAATTGATGTGGCCCAAAAAATAGGTAATTTATGGCTGTATAAAATTTCTGTTTGAACACTGAAGCATAACATATGACAAAGTACTCCAAGCTTAATGAACGAATCTTGTGTGACGCGGTGGCTATATTTAGTCTCTGCTACTACCCTTCAACTCCCAAAGATACAATCTGAAAAAACAATAACGTTTGGATGGTAAAAGTTTAATTTTTTTTTAAGTGTCAAGAATGAATCATAAGCATAAAATATTTCGGTAAAACATGAACATATGAATCCTCGCTGTTAACAAATAGAGGAGGTTATTTCTTTATATACTTTAATTAATGAACAATTTCACGTGGTGTTTAAGTAGGCCCTGGCCTGTATGTCTTTTTCTTTTAGCTTCAGCCGTATCATGTTTGCTTCTCCTATATCAATATAAAAGGCAAAGGTTTTTCCTAATTTCAAAAGAAAAATCATTGGTGTTCTACCAATGTAAATGAGAAAGTATCAAGCATGCCATAAAATGTCTATTTTCCATCTGAAGAACCCTAGATGGATGTCTAAGTTATTTTGAACGCATGCCAGGAAATTAAATATGCATCTAGTGAATTCCAAAATAAGTCAGCTCTCAGCGTGCAATAGGAATGTGACTCTGGTTGTGGAGCAGGCAGAGAAGCCATGTATACACCCAAGTCATCTTCTCTCCACATTGAAAGTGTGCAACCATTGGGACACAGTTACTTTCAGTCAAATCTGCATCACGATAAGTATCTTGCTTTTGTTAACTGTTATATGTGCAATAGCAAGCATCAACTTCCCTTGTGTGCAAGGATATAATGTACAAGATAGGCCATCGATTTCTAAATTTGCTGAATTCTTTTGCCCTGTCCCAGTATACCACATGCCTCTCCTTGTTTCATGCTTCATCGGGCCATGCAGTTAAGATTAGAAACTCTCCTAGTCATTTCCACAAGCACCATAAAAGAAACGAAACTGGATGAGAAAGTTTGGCACGTCATCCAGCGAGCAGCGTAAGCTTAGCAATTTGCCACATAATTCAAGATTGGTACAAGTGATGTAATATTATTTCGAACACGACTTGCATTCTATTTATTCCATTCAACCGAGGCCTTCTAATCATCTAACAGTTCCGAGGGAAGTTTCCCATGAGACAAGGTGTATACACAAAAGAGGCATATGGCTTCTTGCTGGTATGTTCATAACACGGTGGGCACAAGTCCCCCAGCTCTTGTGTTGTGAGGTCATTCAAATTGTAGGCTAGTCCTCTTCTGTATCTTGCGCCGAGGAATATAACCTCTTCATATGGATGGAATACCATAAGAGTTGTGTAATCCTGGTAGTGTTTTTCTTTAAGATCGATGGTAGTACCGCTATCGGGGTCTCGATCAATGTTGTCATTGCAATCCCACATCGATTCGACGATGTGATCTTCATAAGAGTTTGCATGATGTAAGGTCCAGGGTCCATTGCCATCGTACTTCAGAGGTGGCAGCACACAAGGAAGGTCAGCACCGCTGAAATCATATTTTAGACGTGGCAGGACATGACGCAGGTCACTGGTATGCTTCAACACCCACTCCATTCGACCGTGCGATTGGCTAAGCAACCAAACTTGAAGGATCTTAAGCTTGACACATGCACAGTACACCCCATGTTCTGATATTCCTAGATAAATATCTACCCAGTTTCATATCTTTAACTGGATTAATCATGCCCGATCGGTCACCCATCCTCACACTGTTCCACCCCCAGCACGCTTAACTTTTGAGTTCCTTTCCAATTAGCTTTCAAGATTGCACTGATAACATCCTGATAATACATAGGTATCAATCTTATTATGCTCTAGACTTTGATGTCACATGATATTATTTTTGAATTCCAAACCTATATTAACATAAATATTAATATTAAGTAATAATAATTGTCAACAAATAACCAAAAAAAAATTACATTATTATTGTCATTTTCAATTTAATATGGATAAATTCATATCTTTAAATCCGTAAATCGAAATTCGACAAATAATATGTATAAATCGATCAGAAAAATGATAGGAATCTAAATATTGTGTCCATATCATCTTTTTCATAAATATTAATGATTAAGTAATAATAATTATTAATTCATTTTTTTGTTATTTGTAGAGAATAATCATATTATTATTTTGAAGTCCAAACCTATGTTAACATAAACATTAATGATTAAGTACTAATAGTTTTGAATTCAAATAACAAAAAATTTAATTTTATATTATTATTGTTATTTTCAATTTAATATGGAAATATTCATATCTTTAAACCGGTAAATCGAAATTCGAAAAATAATATGTATGAATCGATCAGAAAAATGAAAGGAATCCAAATATTTCGGTCATTAGTTTTAGGTAACCGAATGGACCGAATACATGAGAACACACATATGGGAGCACACACATCACTATATAGCTAGTCTACTCATCAGCGACATTAAGACGATCGTCATTGGTATTATAGCCACGTAGACTATCCCACTTCCGTGCAATCTTGAAGCCGAGGCGAGCGTCCAGAGCGGCATACAAGACTTGATCGTAGCTCAATGGAACGTTGCCCCATCCGAAAATTTGGAGGTCTTCTAAGTCGTCGTCGTCCTTGCCCTTCTTCTTGTCCTTCTTGTTGTTCTTCTTCTTCTCAAGTTTTATCCCAATGATAGCATTGGAGAGAGCATAGAGACTCGGAGTAGGATTGCCGGTTGGGTTCCGGCTATCCCTCTGGAGGTCGACCGCGGACAGAATAACAATTCCGTAGTAGCGCAGCATCCGCACGTCATTGTGGATAGCCACGCCGTAGAAGTTGATGGTCTCGTCACCTAAGAAATCCACGAGGAGCTGCGGCACCCCATCAGCCTTGCAGATCTGAAAGACAAGAGTCTCGGATGCCACCGAGAGTTGAAGGACGGCGGCGCGCTGCCTTTTCTCGGGTAGAAGATCCGTCTGTCGACCCGGGAGAGGGTCGGTGAACTCGCAGTCGAGTCCAACGCACTTGATCGGTGCGGCGTCGAGAAAGAACTTCTTCACGTCGCGGATCCACCTCTCCACGCGTGATGCACGGACGGTGACCCATACCTTGAAGTGCATATCTTTTTTGATGAAATAGTACAACCGAGACGGAGGTACGCGCGCGAGTTGCTCCATTGGAATAGAAGAGAGGGATCGAGAGAGAGAGTTTTTGCAAGGATTAGAGAGAGATTATGTGTGCTTAAGGACATGGATTAGTGTAGCTTTTATATAGGGCGGAGAGGGAGGCTGGCGGGCAGAGAGGGAGGCCGGCGGGCGGCGCCAGTGATTAAATTCGCGTATGAATCAACGCCGGGCTGATCATCTTCCAAAGCACAATCAAAACGGCGGCTTGATCAACTTCCAAAACGCACCGTCGGCGGGAAATTTACAGGTTTTAAATTTCGTCCCGACTCGTGTCTAAAACCAGGACTAATGACAGACCTTTAGTCCCGGTTTGAGACACGAACCGGGACTAAAGAGGCTGCGTCAGGATGCAGCCTGGCCCACCCCTTTAGTCCCGGTTTGTGGCTCAAACCGGGACTAAAGGTCTGTCACGACCCGGAACTAAATGCGTTCGGCCTCCTAGCCGCCCGAACCGGGACTAGTGTGAGCTTTGGTCCCGGTTCGTAACGCGACCGGGACTAAAGCTCATTCTCAGGTTGGACGAAAGCCCCGGTTTCTACTAGTGCAATAGTACACTATGCAAGCACCTAAGTAATTACATCATAAAATTATTGAGGACGAATTGCAATAAAATGAAGTGATGGTGTTGGAGGAAGGAGTAAGTAGCTTACCTCATCACAAAATTATTTTCGCAATGCACGTAGAGAGCTCCTTGCCAGAAGACGGCGTAGCGCTTTCTTGGTCGTGAGTCTGCCCGCATACCTGCAACAGTCCCCGCCGGCTCCCCTTCCCGATCAAAGGACTTCTCCTCCCATCGCCCCGTGCGAGACGAGAAGACATGGAGGACGCAAGGCGATGGCGGCCATTCCAAATTCTCTATCGCTGGCTTGGGCTTGACAAAACTATGGACATAACGGACACGAGGGACTGCGAAGACCTCGTAGTAGGGTGACACCACGGGATCAAACGCGAGGTACTTATTGGTGTAGACGAAGGATCCCATGGACGCAGCTGGACACTTGGGCAGGCGAGCTATCTGTCCCGTGGCAGGGTTAACCACGCAGTCATGGATCAGAAGAATCCCGTTGCAGTGATCGCTGACGTAGGCTGACGGATCGGGGAGGTGGTCGAGCTCGCCGGAGACGGTGCGGTCCAGCTGGTCGGCGGAGGTCGCGGGGCCCCTGGATGGACGTGAGAGGAACCGCGACGACTTGAGGCGGTAGAGGTTGAGGATGATGCTGTCGACCGAGTGCGGGAGGTCTAGCCGTAGCAGGCGGCGCGCGTCGACGGCGTCACGCCACGCCTTGCAGACGCAGCGGGACAGAGCGAGGCGGCGCGGCGGAAGCCGGCCGAGGACGTCCGCGGGCAGGTCTTCGGGAAGCTGCAGCGCCGCCGCTTCCTGGTCTTCGTGTTGTTCCATTTTAGTGTTTCCTGAACACTTCCTTGCTCAATCGCGACTTGCTTATTGGATCAATCGAGGCGCAAACGCTCTGCTCTGTGTATGTATGTACGCGCATAGGCAAGACCACCGGGTCCTAGCTAATCGGATTACAGATCGAGACCTACTCGGACACAACGTCTACACTGTTTATTATTATTTCTACGCTTTTGCTAGCGCTCGGTTAGCCGAGAAATAAGCTGCCGCTCGGTCGATTCCCCTGCCCTGCAAATCGAGATGGGGAGAAAGGGGAGACAGAGCTCCTCGACTGCGACGGCGACGACGCGGTTGGCCGTGGCGGCGACGGCGGTGACGAGGACTGGAGCGAGCCGGAGCCGACGAAGACGCGGCTGGCCGCGGCGGAGGCGGTGGAGACGAGCAAGTAACTTAACTTGGGGGGTGGGGGCTGCCAGCGCCGGAGAAGACACGGCCGGCAGTGGGGGATTTAGAGGGATGCTGGGGTGGGGTGGACCAACGGAGGATGAGATTGGGGCAGGGCGGGGCGGCGAGGCGTCGCGTCAGCGCGCCGGCCACGGGCGGGGAGGCCGACGGTTAGGCCGGCAGCTGCAGCGGGGTCGCCAGAAGGCTAGAGAAGGAAAGACGACCGAGCGGTTTCTTATTTCTCGGTCCACCGAGCGCTAGGCACACTTATTTCTAACAATCACCCCTCTAAAGCCTTGTTTGGCAGCTCATAGCCACACCGTCCCAACTCCCAAGTGGTTGTCCCCAGCGACGGAGCGGGTGGCCGTGCTCGGAAGCCCTTGTTCGAGCTCGGTGGGGAGGACCCAATCACAATCTTCGTCATAGATTTAGTGTTCTTTCGGACTATGATATAGTATAATTTCTATTTTTCTTTGTCCTCTGTAAACTGTAGCCAAGTACTGATCACAACTGTCGTTAATTCAGTAGGTCCCTTCCCTGTTATTACAAAGAAAAAACGAATTGCCATACGATCTCCGCGGGACGACCGCAGCTTGAGAAGCGATTTCGAACCTGAACGTGCTCTCAGAACAACAAACAATGCAGGAGACGCACTTGAACCGAAGCTCATGAAAAAGTATCTCGACTTCTAACAAACAGATGCATTTCGTTGTCTGTTTTCTTACAGGAATACTAGCTCGTTTCGCACGCCATGGACACATTGTAGCCGCCCGTGCAAGTCCCTCGGCGGCGGCGGCGGCGGCGGCGCCAGCAACACAGGAGCGAATGAAGTGACCGACGTGTCACCTCTTACATCTGAACACGACAAACGAACGCGGTCGTTCCGCTTTTATTTATTCAAGGAGATGCACGCGAAATACTACAATATTTTACAGCGATGTTTTCTGAAGCGGCAAACGAAACTACACGAAGGCAGGCGGGACGTCGGCCGGCGGCGCGCGCGGCGGGTCAATCTCCGGCGCTGACCACGGCGGGATGTCAGGGTTCGAAGGCACGTCCGGGATCTCCGGCTTCTGCGGCGACGGAATCGACGGCCCCGGCTGCTCCGGGCTGGGAGGAGTACTAGTGCCCGGGACCGGCGTGCCCGGCATCGGAACGTCCACGCCCGGGGGCGCCTCGAAATCCGGCGGCGTGTCGATGCTCGGCAGCTCCGGTATGTCTGCCGGCGACGGGCCCATGGAGAACCCAGGCGGCGGCATGGAGCTGCACCGGATGCCGACGCGCTGACCGTAGCACTCTGGCCGGCGCAGGCGAGAACGCAGGTTGTCCCCCACCGCCGCTGCTCCGGTGCGGCCGCAGCACCACGGCAACGACGCTCTCACAAGGCTCACCGACATCGTCGCTCACGCACTCTGATATTGCTCTCTACAAAGCCAATATTGTCGGAACCTTGACTACAGCAGAGCGAAGTGACGACGTGTGACATAGGGCCCGACCCCTCGCGCTGCCCCCCCAGGCGGCGCCAGGGGAGCAACACGCGCCGGCGCCGAGCCCTTCCCCATCCGCCGTCCTCCTCGCCGCTGCCGTCGGCGGATCCGTCCGCGGCGGTGGCGGCTCCCCCCCGCTGCCACAAGGGTGGTCGGGGGGGGGGGGTGGTTCTCGCGCTCGGTTGGAGGAGGCCGGCCCGTGGGGGCGGCGACGGCCTGGGAGGAGGATGCCGGGCCGGCGGGCCCGGGTGCTGTTCGCGGCGGGCGTGGTGGCAGCCGGCGGTGGCGGCGGTCAGGGGGTGGTCGCGGCGAGGAGGTCGCCGCGCCCGCTTGCCTGCGGTGAAGAGTGCTCGCCCAGATGGGCTTCGGCGGGCCCGTCTGGGCCCGTCTGGGCCGTGGCGTGGGGGCGAGGCTGCGGGGCGTCCGGCGGCTGCTGGACGCGGTGGCGGAGGCGGTGGTGCCGGCGCGGAGGCAGGTGGCCCCTGCCGATGTGCTCCGGCGCCCGGGCGGCGCGGGGGCGGCGCGGTTGCGCTTGGGCGCGGCTCGGAGGTCCGAGGTTGCTGGTGGCTGCTCTCCTTCCTCGACGGGCGCGTGGCTGCGGCCCGGTACCGTGGTGGTACTTGGCTCGGGTGGTGCTCCGCCGCGTCTCGCCGGCATGGTGCTTGGTTCGACGCCGTGGCTCACTGCGTCCGGTGGTCTGCTCCCAGGTCGGGTGTCGTTGGAGCTTGGGGTGCTGCAGTGTTGAGGTTGTGGTGGTGCTGCGGTGTGTGGTGGTCGGCAACGGTGTTTGAAGCTCGCAAGCCCAACTCCAATGGTCTTATGATCTGCGGCTTTTTTCGGATGTGGAGGAGCTCCGGGCGAAAGCCCTGCACTACAGTGCCTGCGACAATGGCGCTTCGGGCGTCATCTTCCTCCTTGGGGGTGTCGTTGTGGACTCCATTTCCTCTCCAAAAAGGTTCGGGTTCTCCGGGTGAAAACCTAGGCTCCGGTTGCTCGGAGCGGACGACGACGGCGTTTCCGTCGCTCCCCCCTTGGGGGCGTCGTCTTGGAGAACCAGTTGGTTTCTTTTGAGCGGTCTGGTTGCGGGAGGGGGCGGCGAGGGTGGCGGCGGCAGCTGCGGCTGTCTTTTAGGCCGGGGCGGCGGCCCCGGAAGTTGGTACGACGTCCGTGGTCTGCGAGCAGCTCTCCCTGAGCAGTTTGGGCTGCGGGTGGCTGGTTCGTGCGGCGTCGTGGCTCGGTTGCGAGTGGTGCTATGTCGGGACGGCGGTCCCGGAAGGGGGTGCTGGCGGCGAGGCTGTCGGGGCTGCTTGGGCAGCGGCAGCAGCGGTTGCCTTTTAGGCCGGGGCGGCGGCCCCGGATGTTGGTGTGGCGGCCGTGGTCTGCGAGCGGCTCTCCTGGTGCAGCTTGGGCTGCGGGTGGCCGTGTCGTGCGGCGTCGTGGTTTCTCGTGGTTGTGGGGCTTCGCCCGTGGGTTGTGTCGTGTTGTTGTATGGTTTTCGCCCGGTTTCTTCCATAATAAACCGGGCACCTTCTGCTTAATAAAGGTGAGGCAAAGCTTTTGCCTCAGTTTCAAAAAAAAAAAGTGACGACGTGTGTGGAGCGGCGCGGAGCACCATGCATTTTAAGCGGCTGAGTTTCACGTTCCACGACACGTGGTTGCGCCTGGAGGTGACAGGCACCTACGAGACGTGCTGGCGTGGCAGTACGAGTTCGAGCCAGCTCCGGTACTGCCTCCTCGTGACAAGTCGGTCTGATCGAGATTTGGTATCGTTCTCGGTAATAAGATCTGATCCGCCGACTCAGTCTCGGAGGTGCTTGGGTAGAGTGTGCGTGTGTGTTCATAGGGATGAGTGTATGCGCGTGTATATGAGTGCTTGCGTTGTACTGTGTTTAGAAAAAAAAAACCTTGATCCAAAAACTATCACAATGTAGAATGGATAGTGCAAAATCACACATAAGCGCCAGGCACAGACAAGATATATGAACCTTTTTGGAAGACCAACTTTTGTGATTTTTTTAAATACTACCCCCTCCGTTTTTAACTATAAAATGTTTTAGGTGATCCACATATTGTCTAGATTCATACTAAAATGAGTGAACATACATACTAAAACGTGTCTATATATATTTGTATACATGTGAATATGTACAAATGCTAAAACATCTTATATTAAAAAATGGAGGCAGTACTATTTAAATACTTCGAAGTATAAGATCTGGTCTTTGTCCTTGGCGAATAGAATCGAAAGAGGGCCATGCTGCTCTAGGTCGATAGATTTTTTTTCGAAAAGAGAAAGTCCCAGCCTCCGCATCGAATTGATGCATACGGCTTTTATTAATTTATTAAAATTCAGTCATTACAAAAATTCATGGATCGCACAAAGTCGAAACATGAATGAGCCATCTAAAAAGGAAAGACAAACATGAATGACGTTGCATTAACATGTTATCCTAAAATCAGAACGCCAGCTGAACTGGGTGTACAAGTCTCGTGCAACCATATCCAGTCAGTTGCACCCAGAAACCATCTCGGGACGCTTCTCCGTTAATTGTAGGTAAGACCACATATGGATCTAGTGCATAGCCATTGGTATAACCTGCAGGAAGGAACAAAATTTTGCCTTGTTAAAAATATAATCATTTCTTATGTTCCGTGTGGCCCAAAGCAAAGCGCAAGCTCCAACTCGGATCGGTACTTTATCCTTTTTGGATACGCCCCTCAACTAATTCTCAAACAAATTTGAAATATTATTTGGAGGTGTTAAATTGAGAGCCATATGGACAATACGCCAAATCCTTTTTGCAAATGGACATGGTATAGATAAGTGTTGTATTGTTTCATTTTGATCATAAAAACAACATTTTTTTACAGCCATTCCAGTTTCGTTTAGCAAGATTATCCTTGGTTAGAAGCACTTTCCGGTGAAGGAACCACATAAAGATCTTAATCTTCAGTGGCACTTTCATTTTCCAAATGTATTTTCCAGCTGTGTATCGATGATCGACATATGCGCGGGTAGGGGGGGAGGACTCTGGTGGCTTCATGGAACTGCGTCGGATGCCGATGCGGCGGGTGGAGTACGCCGATGCCATGGCACTAGCGCAAAGACATCCTCATGTGGCTCACCGATATGATACTTATCAAAGTGGCAACTACGAGTGGACAACGGCATGGCCCGGTTGGCGTACTCTTTCGACTTGATATATTCGGCCACGGGACCAGGGATGCATGGAGAGTATAAAAGGATGTGCAACGCATTTGGGAGCTCGCAGATTCTATGACGAGATGACGGGTGCAACTCAACTCTAACACTCGGGAATTCAGCTATTGGTTCAACAAAACCAAAAGTTAAATGATACCATATCGTAGATTTCCTTTGACCGAGGCGGAAATAATCTGTAGATTGCTACCATGTTACATATGGGGATAGTAAAACCAAGCATGTAAGGCAAGAAAATTTGTTCACCCACTATATATGTATGTTTGTTGTTGGTGAGATTTGAAGAATCTCATGGTAAATTTGAGCCACACTTGCCAGATTCTAGAAGAAATTTATATTCTTTGAATTGTGACCTACATGTGTTAGTTAATGTGATCTCCTCTTTTGAGACTGTTTAAATTTGTAAAGAATTGAATGCCCAAGATAAGTTACTACCGTTGATATAACTAAAAGACTTTGTAAGATTAAATTTTGTTAGAACTATTGATATTTCCTTCATACATTCTACACGTTTCTCGATGTAGACGCAATAAATAATGTATGCCCACTCTATTAACAAATAGAGAGAACCTCCTAGAGAAAGACGAGGCATACATGAGGATTGTATTTTTACTGAAAAGGTTAGTGCCTATTGATATCTAAATAATGCTTGTTCTATGCTTAATTCATTTACATGGTTATATGCATGACTAGCAACTGGAGGGTTTAAACTGGAACAAATTACCATGTTAACAGAAGATGAAAATACAAATAAAACTGAGATTGTAACATGTGAAATTCACATGACTGTCGAGTTTGAAATAGTCATAATTAAGTTGCATCTTAATTAAGTGTGATATTGTCTTAGCATCTTCATGGGTTGTATCATGAGTCCAGAATTTGATTTCAATGTATATTAAATTTATATTAGAATGTTGTTTAGTCGATATAAAAGAGAGAAGTCTATAATAAATGGACAAAAACAATATCACCTCTGTTGTTTTGGGCAACATAACTTCCCACCTACGTATGTGATGAGTTTCTTTAGTGGCTTGGGGTTGGGGGCTTTTCATCCGAATCCATGGTGCTTCTCCTCGTTCGGTGCAGCCGATCTCTCCTCTCCTATCTCTTCCTGGCCGCCTCCTGTGATGCCCCATTTCAATTACAATGGGTACGAGAAGCCGATGAGGAGGCGGGGGAGGAGGAGTAGGAGGAACTGTACCGCGTCCTTGGCCAGTGTCGCCGGATGGAAGCCAGTGTCGCCGGAGGGAGCGAGATCGCCACGACCGCACATTTGAGACGGAGGCGGGGGGGTCGGCTGCCGTCGGAGAGCATGACGGTGGAGGCGGGAGGGCGGTAACGGCTCGAAAATCTAAACCAAGTCCGGCCTAGATTCGATTTGGCGTTGCGTTTCAGAAAAAAAAACTGTTTTTAGTCACGTCTAGAAAACACTAGAGAACACTAGAAAGGCTCACGTCGCGTGTCGGCACACAATTTTATCAAAGGTAATTGCACCATTCATAAAATAACTTGTCCATTAGGTGCAGTTTCATAAAAAAACTCTCCATGTGTGATTTGGTGGTACAAAAGCTTTTGTTATATGTGCAAATTCATACAAAAAGAACCTGGTGGCGACATTTGTCCCGTCCACGCTGGAAAATGGCAAGGGCCCAACGTCTAGGAGATTTGCATGGAACCCCTTTCATATTTCTCTTTTGCGGTCAAGTCCTCTCACTGTTTTGTAGCATTACGGTACCTGGTATGAAGAAATCTCGGGATTCTCAGTTCGGCAGTAGCCTTCTTCGCTAGCACGGATAGAACAGAGGCGAGGAAGGCGTAGTCGAGGATGGAGGTGGAGGTCGATCGAGGCAATGATGGCCGGCAATCCTCACCGCCGAAACTGGGACGAAGACCCTCCTCACTGCGGTGAGCTCGTTCTCCCCTCGCGTAGGTGCTCTGTAGGTGGTCTCTGCTCCGTTCTTTGCGTGGAGATGCATTTGTGAAGAATGGTTTTAGGAACTAGAACATGAAGTCAGAGATTGGAGAAACATGAAGCTGATGTTAGTAGTGCTCATGCTGAAACTCGGGAGAAGTGTGATATGTTCACTACACCTGAGGCATCAATTCGGGGAGTCCCTTCCTTCAAACACCTCACAGTACAAGGCTTTGTATAAGCAGCATTTGACATGGACACTCAAATGTTTGAGATCTCTATTGCACCAGGGCTTTCGCATTTAGAAAACTCACTAAAATACAGGAAATTTCCTTGAACTTTTAAATTGGCTAGCATGAAATTTTGAAAAACATTGGAGAACCGACCTGTGGTGTGGCCCTTATCTTGACGGGATGACGTCCATGTTCGGTGACACATCCTGGATCTCCGGCCTCAGCGGACGATATCGAAGGAGGTCAGATTGCTCCGAGCCGAGGGGATTTCCTGACATCGGCACATCCGTGTATGACGGCTCCTCCAACTTCGGCGATTTATCGATGCTCGACATCTGCTCACTCTGGCAGCATTGTTGCGTTGCTCCATAGGAGACGACTACTGCAGCCTACATGTTGGTGCCGCGGCACCAAGTAAAAGACGACCTTAGAGGCTCACCGATATGATAATCTATCGAAGTAGGAAGTGCGAGTGAACCGAGCAGCAAGGCATCATCGGTGCATTTAAAACAACTTTCAACTTGACACGTCCGGTTATGGGATGTGGGACGCATAGAGCACCTAAGGGCAACCAAGAGTGTTGTCATTGCCAAATCTGAAACATTACCATTATGTGGTTTCAATTCCAAATTGCTAGTTTCCTAAAGCGTGCTTGGTTGCCAAATTTTGGAGATGGGATCCGCTGCAAGAAGAAAATATGTCCATTCTCTCTCTCCTCTATTGTCTTTCATCTTTTTTTCCTCACCACGTGTAGCATGTAAGCAACTTTTTGTTTATTCATTATATTAAAAGTATCGAGCATCTTCTTACTCCGGTTCTATCTTTTTGTTGATTTGAAATTATCCACATAATGGTGGAAACTAGTTTCAAATGTCAAAAAATCCATTTTAAACTACATTTGGCACAATGTGGTGGCTGGCGTAAAGGGGCGCTGCACGCACTCGGGAGGGGCAGCTTCTAAGGTGAGAGGACGGGGGCAAGCCAACTATGACAGTTCACCCACAACTTCACAAGTCCGTCAGTCGATTTCATTTAGAGATTCAGCAAGAACAAAATTTGCAAAGATACGGTAGATTTCCTTTGATCGAGGAGGAAATAATTAGTAGATGAAATTACATTTACATAGAAGAAACATGACCAGTAATTGGGGACAGGCAAGGGTGGACAAAGAAGACGGAGGCGTAGCAGAGCTCTCTACGTCGGCACTGATAACCCGACCAAGTTGCTGCTGCTGCTGCTGCATCGACTACACGAGCTGGATAACCAAAATAATCTCTTCCCAAAAGGAGGGGAAAAAAGAGAGCGCCACCTTTGATTATTTCGCAACACCCTATGTGTGTCTGGGAACCTCAGGTAATCGACAGTCAAGAAGAGGACCAGAAATCAAGAAGAGAGCAGGCGCCGGAGCTGGAGGAGATGCTCCTCGTTGGAGATGTTGAGGGAGAGGCGGAGGTTGGTGAGCAGCGACTCCTGCTCCCACGTCAGCGGCCCGGACGCGTGGAGCGCCCGCACCGTCGACCGGTACGCCTCCAGCTCCAGCTCGTGCACGTCCATCGCCGGCCCGTCGCTCAGGCTCAGCACGCCGTCGTCGTCCGCGCTCCTCTTCCCGGAAGACGACGAGGACGACGTGCACGGCGCGGCCACGACGGACATGGCGTCGTCGCGCCCGACGGGGCAGCACGGGTGCCGGGCGACGTCGTCGTTCGCGCTGCAGCTGGCCACCGAGCACTCGACGGTCTCTTCTCTGGTCTCCTGATACCTCTGATGAGGCTGTGGCATGAATCTTCTATGCCTAGGCTGAGGAGGAGCATCAAGAACTACGGATGATTTCCTTTTCGTGCCTGATCTTCTGAGCAGATCAGCAGGTAGCTGTTTGCCTCTTCGATTTGCCTGGAAATTAACGATGATCAAATCATGAAACCGTTTGCTTGCAAAAGTTTGAGAATTGCACAACTGTAGAAAAGAGTCAAAAGACAGTGTAATGCTTCAGTCACAGACTGAAGTCTGTTGCAGTGGACCAAATAATGAGATTGGTGGCGAGCATATTATGCACCCGAATGAAAGAACACATTGGATAACAAATGGTGAGATTACACAGTTCGTAGTGCTATCATACTGTAATTATCTTCAGCATGTGCATTTTTGTCTCAGAATATCAGAAAGCTCAATAGCAATAAGTTCACTGAATCACAAGCAATGCAAAGTTTGCTTCATGGGTAGCAAGTTAGCAAGAAAAATCATGTATAAATAAACAATGTACCAGTAGTAATTTGACCAGGTCAATCGTGAACAATCATGTAAGAAGATGAAGCTATGAAATTTTGAGTGTCTATACTCTATACAAAGCAATTGTTGGGTGGTCCATTTGACTGGACAGATGAAAATCATCATTTACATGCTCCAGGAGGAAATGGTTGTTGTTTACCTTGTCAGCTGCAGGAAACCGCTTGCAATGAACAGTTGCTGTAGGAGGATCCTGTGGAACTGGAACTCTCAAGCTAGAAATGTGGAACTCTTTCAGCTGGATGCAGTCGGCGAGCCTGATGATGAAGTAATTGTTCTCTACAATCTTTGCAATTTTGCCAAGCTTCCATGTGTTACGATCCAACACCTCGGTTACATCTCCGATGATCCATCTGCGTCTTGTCTGAACAATATCTGGTTTATTTGGTCTGCCACCGTAGTCCCTTAGCACCGAAATCAGACCGGTCTCCCTATATATCCCCGATGCGCTGTTTTTCAGCTTCATGATTCTACTCCTGAACCAAGGGAAATGGTAAGAACATCAAAATATGCAGCAGCAGCATTGGAAAGAAAAATATGCAAACAGTTGATAACAATATCTTCATAATCTACTGTTCTTCTACACACTGGATCCTACCAAAAACAGAAAAGCTGTGCTTGGTCATACGCAAATATATGTTATCTGAATGTCCTAGCAAACGAGGACTAGTCAACTGTCATTCAATTTCAGCATAATAAACGATCAGCAAAATTTACAAAACAACACTTGTTGTTTATGGACATGTGCAGTTAAAATGACTTGAAACAAATAGTCAACACCAATTCAGATCCCTCAAGAGAAAACACGAATTCAGATCCGTCTCTGTTTAAGAGCTCCGAATAAGAGCAGGCGCTCAAAATTCAGAAGTTTCGACGTAGGAAAAGAACCAAATAAGAACACCTTTTAACACAAAGGACAGAACAGAATTAAATAAAATCTCGTATAGGATAAACCAGTCCCCCCATCAAGATCCACAGGCATACCCATGAGCCCATCATAATCAGGGACAGAGGAGATCCATCCGTCTTGGACCATGCTGTTGGGTACAAGAATGAAATTTTGTAACGGAAGATACCCCCAATAAACGAAGCCGAAACAAAAAAGTGGATCACTTTTCATGACGGAGAAACATTCAGCAGTTACCAACTGGACTTGGTTTTCAGTCCTCATTACCTGAAGACTCGATTGAGAATTCCAGCTAAAAAAACAAAGCGCAACGGAGCAATCCATAGGACTCTGAACACTTGCGGCCTAACAAAACTCGAGACATTGGGCATTAATGATCCAGCAAGAAGAAATAAATGCCAACGAAAACATCAACACTTGGAAAGGGGAAACCAGATTGAGGTGTGGAACTGGAAACAGAGAGCAGCAGCTGGAATTGGGATCGAAGAACTTCAAAAGGATCCGATCTTCACCACAGACACAAGATATGAATACTAAGATGCAAGGAATTAAAGCGAAAGTACAATACAAAGAGCTGAGGGAGGGTGGATTTCCATTCGTCACCAACCTGCGACAGGCAGGCAGAAAGACAGAGCAGTCGATCGATTTCGCCTCGCCGATCCCCGGAACAGGAACAGGAACAGGACGCGCAGAGAAGCAAGCCTCCTCGGAGTTCACCGATCCTCCAATTAATCCCCAATTGGGTTGGAGTAACCCAATTGGGATTAAGCCGCGAGGCGGAAGCCGGGGGAGACAGGACAGCAGTTCGTTCTTCTGGTAAAAAGGAAATGAAAAAACAAGCTGCAAAAAATCACCACCACCGAACTCCAAGAATAGAAGGTGGAAACTGGATGCGTGGAAAATAATAGCTGAGAGAAAATTGGAGACTGATCGGCGACCAACCTGGGAGGGAGGGAGGCAGAGAGGAGGAGCGGAAGATGAATCAGGCGGTTACGGGGCGATCGGGACGGAGTTGGAGGGGAGGGCCCTGACCTGGCTTGGAAGTGGCGTGCTCTTTTGCTTCAGATGAAACAGGGGATGTTCTTTCCTTCAGTTGTTGTTCTTGGCTCTTGTTATTTTGTTTTATTTTACAATGCCACCATGGATTAGTAGTAGTAGTTTATTTTAGGACTCGGCGACAACTGGTAATTAAAAGCTTTTGATCTGAGCCGCCAATGGAACTGTCTTGGCTGAGGGTGTTGCTCCAAGTCGAGACGCCTAACATCTTCACTCAAAAGTTTTGCAATTCAGTAAAGAAACTCAAATAATTGGTCTTATTTACAAGAGAAACTTACATACAAACATTGTCCCACTTTCAAAAGAGGTTATTTATCCATATTTATAAATGGAAATGACTCGGTAGGATTCTTCCCTACTGTCTTTTGCATCAAACAATAAAAGGTGCCAACTAATTCACAAACACTAACCTAGATAGGCAAATAGCTCGTGCTTTGCTTACGAAAGGTGCCAACTAATTCCCAAGATTGGAGACACAGATAAACTGCTTGTGTACACGCTACTACTATGTGCAATTCGCTGCTGCTTTTTCACGTTCTCCAGGTGGAATCGGCGACGAGAACAATGCGTCCCGTTCGCGAGGGGTTTTATGCTGTGATGACAACGGTGCGACAGCTCTTTCCTCGTGTGTTTTATGCTAACATTGTCTCCCTCCCCTCCTCTCTCTGAGTGTATCTTCCTTCCTCCTTGGTTTATTTTAAGGCGAGACAACAAGTGAATCTTAGTTGTGCGCATACCAGCCTGTTTTAGCAGCATGTAGAAGCTGTCCATAAAATAGAATCTACCGTACAAATTAACATGGCATTATCTGGATCTTAATAAGATCAACCGGTGGTTCGTTCGTCAGGACAACGAGGAGGGTGTCTTTCATCAACTCATTTGATCAAATTTTAAGCACCATGTTTTCAACTGAGAAGCACGTTGGATCTTGATAAGGCTTGAGTGGAAAGGTAGATGACAAACTTGCAGACGTGTAGATAATGTCTGATCGGTAGCAAGACATGCTGATTGGCACTTGTGCGGGTAGAGAGGATATAAGAGATGTATATCCACATCACAGGTGCATAAAGTAACTTGTTCTCGTAGAAAGTGCGTATGAGCAAAGCAGGACAAAAAAAGCAGAATGCGACCGTATGCACGAAACCAGTAAACTCTGACAATTAGACGATACTACATGTTAAACACTCGGTGCTCTACAAAACAATGCCTACAAGAAACCAACCACGAAGATGAAGCTTGCTGCAGTAAGTAACAACCTTTTTTTTTACAGCAGTAATAACCTTTATTACTCAACAATAGTGAGGTCTAGGCATGAGGTAGTCTGGTGGATATCTACCCGAGCGCATGCCTCGCAAGTTCATCAGCTGCCTCATTTGATTCCCTAGGTCAGTGAACAAAGGTTACTACTACAAGTTCATTTGCTAAATTAAGACCTTGCTTATGCTTCCAGAGTATGAAACTAGGGTGTTAACTGATGGTCCTATACAGGTAACAATGTGTAAGATGCTTATAGATTTCTGTGAAGTTTTTCTCCCAAAAAGAAGGGCTACCAGTCTAGAACCTCATCCAGAAGAACGGATTCACCAAAGCTACCTACACCTGAGGATTAAGATCTTTCTGAACTCAGAAGGATCTCAAAGAGACCTAAAATACTAAAATATACTAGTCCCTTGGTTCCCATAAGCACTTCTTGTTATATTTTTTTGCTATTCTACTTAAATTCATTTAGTAATCAGCATATAAGTCTACACCTTTGCGAAGCTACCCTGCAAAATATGATGACCAGATTGAACTTCACAGTTCAGTATCCCTAGTTTATCTTGCATCCATATGATTAGATATCAGAATAGAAGGTAACCAATGCAAACCGCAACAAAATAGCAAATTTGACTGCAAAAGGCATGCGATACACTATGTCTCCAAATGTGTCCACAGGTAAAACACTCCAGATAAAGAGCTACCAAAACAGCATACAGTGCCTGAAACTCCAGAATAGCAAACGCCATGTCACAATAATAACAGAAAATAATAGTTTCTTCTGATCTTAAGGTAAGATGATAAACTTGCTACTACTTTGGCCAGAAGATGATCACTGGCTAACGCCAAGCCACTTGGAGAAGACGTCAAACTCCGTGTAGTCGCTGTCAGAGATCATCGTCTGGTACCATGCCTTCCCAGCAGCCTTGATCTTAGAAGCCTCCTCCTATAAAAATAACAATAGGGAAGTTGTTCAGTATAATGAGAATATCAACAATAATAAGATACTGAATCATCTGAAATCAGACAACTGAAGAAAACGACTTCACAAAAACAAATAGTTAGTCACGCGACCAAACATGAAAGGGCGCATACAAATAAAACGACCAACAAATACTGCTAATATCATTCAGTTGGTGTCCTCAAAACAAATTTATGTTTGCAAACAAAGCTACCCTGATGTACGGGACAGAACAAAAGCAGATGTGGGAGAACACCCTAGATTTTATGCATCTAAATCGCAAAAACAAACACCTTAACATGCCTGGAGATTTGAGAGCTAACTATCAGGACGGTAAAAATGCAGTAGCGTTTACAAGGCAAATCAAGATTACACCAGGTTTTAGGCATGCAACTAGCAAAAACAAACAGTGTACATACTTGTTGAGGTTTCAGTGCTAAAGAATAAGAGGACAGGTAAATGCAGACATGGTTAGAAGGCACAACAGGATTATGCCAAATTTTAGGCACACATCTTAGCAAAGACAATCAGATTGAATAACTTACTACAGAGATTTCTTGCTAGCACATCAAATAAGCAGTTTACCATGCCAAAAACAATAGTGGCACATTAAGGGCATAACATATCAAACAGCTGCAGATACTGTGTAATGCATCTGTTACTCTATAATGTACTGATGGAAGTGTTCTATTACACTGCATTGTATGAGAAAGCAACAGAATAAAACACATGTACAGGCTAACAAGATTCAAACTAGACAAACTACCATATAACAGAAGGACATTAAGAAATTAAGCCAGGTGGCTTCACTACGAATATCCAAGATTAAACCTGCAACTATAAACTAAAGTATATAGAAATACAGCCTCACAAAACACTACAAGCAGTCAAGCTAGTATCATAAACTGTAATCACTATGGACAATAGAGGGCATTCTCACACTCATGTAATGTATGTGCTATATGTAAATATACGATGATATGAAACATCATAACACAAGTGGATGGAATAGCATACCGCGCTGAGCTTGGTCCTCTTGGAGTCAATCTTGTCTTTCCTGGCCTTGACACGGGCCGCCTCAGCAAGAACTGCCATCCTGCGTGCAGTCCCGAAGTACGGGTTCAGCTTGAGCACAGCAGCGGCATTCTTGAGGGGGTTCTTCCTAGACTCCCTGCGCTTGACCTCCTTGTTGATGGGCTTCACCACAGACTGGACCTCGTCAGAGTTGATGAGCCTGGACAGGTCAGCGTTGGCCATCTTGGCCCTTGGGAGCACGAAGCCCTTCTTCTTCAGTGACGGTGTCTCCAGGGAACCATACACCTCGTCCAGCTTCTTGAAAGCAGACTCGGTCCAGATCACGAACCTGCCAAGGTGGCCACCAGGGGCGAGGTCGAGCAGGTTGAGGCGCTCGACATTGGCCACATCAACACCAGTGAGGTTGCGGAAGGCCTTGACGATCTTTGAGCCCTCGGTGCCGTAGACGATGAGGGGGCCCTTGCGGTTGATGTACCTGCGGTTGCGCATCTTACCCACCCCGGGCGGATGCCGACGGAGTCCTTGGCCTTCTCGGCGTCAGCGTAGGCCCCGAGCTGCTTGAGGACCTTGATGGACTGGGCGGTCTTCTCGATGCCCTCGGCGGAGTCGGACACGACGAGCGGGAACTCGGGCACGGACTCGATGCGGTGGCCGCGGGCGAGGACGAGGGACGGGACGGCGGTGGCGGCGAGCGCCGAGGCGACGGCGACGCGGCGGAGGCGGACGTTGACGCGGCGGTGCCACTTGCGCCAGATCCTGGTGGGCGCGAACATGCGCCGCCGCGGCACATGTTGCCGAAGGCTCCCTGGCCGGCGCGGTGGGTGCCGCCGCCGCCGACACGGGGGATACGGGAGACGGCGCGACCGGTCCCCAGGACTCGGCGGAGGTCTGGTGGCCGGCCTTGCGGGAGACGGCGTAGGGCTGGCGGCTGTTGCAGGAGATGAGCTTGTGGGTGAAGCGGACGACGTCGGGGCGGATCGGCGCGCGGAAGACGTGCGGCATCGGGATGCCGGCCGAGTCCGTGGCCATGTCGCCCTCCAGGGCCTTGACGGAGACCAGCGGGCGCGCGGAGGTGGCCATTGCGGCGGCGGGGAGGTGGTGGGTAGGGGGTTGGGTTGGCGGCGGCGGGGAAAGGGCTGGTGAGGAAGGCGAAGGTGGGTGTTTATATGGGTTCGTCGTTGCAGGGGTTAGGGTTTGCTTCGAAAATGGGCTGTGGGCCTGCTGAAACTGGGCTAGGTTGGGTACTTGGGCAAGCTGGGCCTCGTAGATATAACCTGACACGGTACGTCGACTAAGAGCCGAATGAAGCCCAGTACATCTCAAAAAACATGAAACGCAGTACATGATGAGCCAGGGGTATATAGTCCTCTTTTTAATGTTGTGATATGAGTACTTGTTTCACCCACTTGGGAAGAACATTTCCCATTAGTGTGTGCATCTACACTACCTAATGAGTAGTGAACTATTTAATCACTCCTCATTGTTAATTAAATCTGGAGAAAAACCTGTAGTGCCAGCTTATTTTCATTTTCAGAATTGCTGGTTCCTCAGATCTTAACTTAAAGATCTAATAAAGGACAATTGGGATATAAACTATAGGGGGAGATCAAACATTGATAGATGGCAAGAGAGTTTTAATTTTCTTAGACAAAAACTAAAAGGATGGGATATGAATGTCCAAGGGGATTACAGAGAAAAAAGGAAAATGTTGGCACAAGAGTTGGATGAATTAGATAATAAAGTGAAAAAAATTGCCTTGTTGTTGCCGACAGAGCAGCAGAGATTCAAATAAAATCCCAACTTAGGAAAATGGTCAGAGAAAAGAGATAAAATGGATTCAGAGATCAAACGAGAAAGATTATTTGCAAGGGATAACAACACCAAATACCATCATGCAAAAGCTAGTGGTAGAGAAACGAAACTTCTATGATTAGACTTTCATGGGGTGAAGGGGTTATTGGGGGCCAGCAAAATCTTATGGGTTACATAACTAAATTCTATAAGAATTTATTTGATAGCCTGATAATTTAAGCATTGGTCTAGATGGGGATGGCTTTAGCAGGATCTCCAATGAGTATGTAGAAATATTGGTTGTACCTTTTAGTCCTAAGGAGTAGGAAGATGCCATGTTTGGGATGGCAACAAATAAACTGCTTGCCCTGATGGGTTCAATGTTGTTTTTTACCTGAAGCATTGGGAAAGAGTTAAAAGTGATCTGTTTGGGCATCTAAATGACTTTCATAATGGGGCTCTGGATGTATCTAGTCTCAGCTATGGAGTGATGACACTAGTACCAAAGAAAAAGACACAACATGATGCTGAAATTTAGGCCTATATGCTTGTTGAATGTCACTCTCAAGATCGTGACCAACGTTTTGGTTAATAGGTTGTCAAAAGTGATTAAAATTGTGATCAAACATACTCAAACTGTTTTTTAAGGGTAGGTACATCATGGAAGGAGTGTGTCTCGCATGAGGTTATGAATGATTTGCGTAGAAATAAAGTCTGGGTGCTCTTCAAAATTGACTTCGAAAAAGCCTTTGATAAAATTGAATGGACTTTCTTAGTTTAAAGACTTCCCTACAAATTCATTGATATGGCGATGAAGGTAGTTACTAGTGGTAAAGTTGGTGTCAAAGTTCTAAGGAAAAAATTGGCCATACTTTGCTAGCTACCAAGGGTTAAGGCAAGGGGACCCACTGTCTCCACAACTTTTTGACATTGTTGTGAATGTCTTGTCGATTAACTGAGAGAGCACTAAAGCAGGGCTGCTTGCTGGGTTGACCATATTTAATTGACAAAGGGGTGTCATTCTTATAATATGTTGAGGATAGTGTTGAACATGCCAGCAATTTGAAGATGATACTTTTTTTTTAATACAATGCATTGACGAGCAATTGTTAGAGCAAAGAGTTCCGAGAAAATTTTGACATGTAACTCTGGTAGGCTCCCAATGAAATATTTGGGAGTAGTAGCAGGGGATAAAAAGGATTAAAATTTTGGATTGGAGGCCCACATGTGACAAAATGGAGAACAAAGTATGCCCTTGGAAAAGGGAAGTTACTAGCTATCGGGGGATAGAGTAGTACTGATTTAATTTGTCACTTTCTAGTGTGCCTCTATACATATTTTCCTTCTGCATAATGCATGTGAGGGTAAGAGAAGAGATGGAAAAAACTAGAAGTAAATTTCTCTGGTTGGAGCTAAAGGCAAAAAAAAAAATCACCCTGTAAATTGGAGAGAGGTTTGTATATATCAAGGGGTCTAGGAATATTTGATCTGGAGTTGTTGAACATTGCCTTACTAGCAAAATGGATTTGGAAACTTTGTAACGATCAAGATTGTTGGCAGCAAATTTTAAGGAATAAGTATTTGAACTCTCATTGGATAGCCGATGAAAGCTTTCCAAGAAATTCCTAAGGTTTTTGCTACCTCACTAAAGAGAAACATTATTATCAAAGTTGTAGCTAAAATGGGTTTTCAACACTAAGGTTCAGGAGAGTTTTGATTGAGGATCTTGGGGAGCAGTGGGTGCAACGGAGTAACTTGCTTGCAAATGTTGAACTAACAAAGGAACCTGATAGATTGGTGTGGAAGCTCACTAACTTGGATACAGTGTTTCCGGTTAAGTCTTTTTACAATACAATGCAAATTTGTAGTTTGGTGTCTTATAGGTTTCTATGGAAAACTAAAATTCATTTCAAGATCAAAACATTTATTTGGTTGATGATTAAGAAAAGCATTTAGCTAGAGATGTTTTGAGACCTAGAGAAGATTGCAAATAAAAATGCTTGTTGTGTGGTTAGAATGATTCGATTAACCATATTTTCTTTAAATGTCCTCTGGCTAGATATATTTGGAACGTGGTCAACTTCGGTTTTGGTATGAACTGTCATTTCTGCTCTGTTGAACATGTTATACATGGTTAAGGGCAAAATAGAAAACACAGTAATCTGCTGTGAACTAGGATTGTAGCTATCTTTTGGGTCACCTAAAAGCTAGAAATGCGGTATGTTTTGAAAACAAGTGGCTTGATGAGTCTCACGCTGTAATTTTTAGAGTTCGTCACGTATCCAATGTGGAGTATTTTACACGTGAAACATGGCCCAAAGTATAGGCTAATCTAATTAGCTAAGCGTCTGGAGATAGTTGCTATGGAGGTTTTTGGTGCAAGGAGGATTTGGGCTGCTTGGACCTCAAGGCTGACAATGTGAAGAAATGAAAAAAAAACAGAGGAAGAAAAGAGAGCAAAAGATGGATAGAAGGAACTTGAGTAAGCGGAAGAGGGAATTAGGCAACATGTTGGAAAAAATAGGATAGTGGGTCTATAGAAGAGGCTATTCTTCCTTTTAATTTTGTTTTATCTCATTCGGTGGGCTTATTAATTAGCTCATAGTTTTCAGCCTTGTGTCCCTCAAAAGAGAATTTCCTTCTGTAGTTTGCCTGTTTTTTACTTTCCCGTGGATGAATTTTGACTGAACTTTGTTTCATTAATAAAATCGGGGTGAGCCCTTTCTCATAAAAAAATGAGCCAGGGAAGCTGAGAGAGGATTCCGGGGCCGATAGTTTCTCCAGAGTGTTCGCAGGTCCATAATCCGGGTCCAAAAGTGACATTTCACGGGCCTGACGGCCCTGACGCCGGGCAATGCTGTGATCTTGCTGTGGTGCTCGGCTAAAGGCCCACTCTCGCGTATACACAGCAGGTGAGCAGGTCGATCTCCCGCCAGCAAGTGAAGTGGCACGCATCGGTCGTGGCCACGGCGCTCGCGCGTCTGGCGTCTAGGACCTGGCCGGGCTAGGTCACGATCAATCATCAGAACATGCAAAAATAGTTTCGAACAAAAGAAAAGAACATGCAATGCAAACAGCCCGACTGTCCCAGTCCGGTCGAACTCGTTTTTTTTACTTGGTCGAACTCGTAATTGACGTCACGGCGGACGTTACATATCCGATGCTTCCATAGCACTGTACTAAGTAATAACTGCCCCGGTCGTTTTAAGATCTTTCTCATTTCTGGGTCACAAGAAAAGGACGAGTGCCTAGTTCTCCTGATCACGCTATGCTAGCTTCTTGCTAAATGTTGATGAGGAAGAGAGACAGAGAGAGACTAGGAAGAAACACAGGGCTATCGGGCGTGCAGTAAGGTTAATCGCCAGAACAAGCTCTGCTCGAGCCTTTATTCTGCTCCGTACTGCTCTCAAGTTCTGAACCGTGCAAGGGTTGATCCTATGTGTTCGTACGTTCAACGATTATCGAATTGGTACGGAAGAATTTTTTTTTAACAAAACGGGCAACATTGCCTCATTTTATTTTAAAAAGTAGGAGAGAATTGACCGGTTTATTAGCGGGGAACCGGCCGAAAACCGTTACAAGTGCACCAATGTAGTCATGAGACATGATCACAATGGCAAACCCGGCCAACCTGGCTACCCACAAGAAACACACACCGCCCAGGAGAAAAACATCTTGGAGGTTGTCATCGAGCGTCATCGTCGTCACTCCTCCCCGAGCAAGCAATTCCAACTTCACCTTCGGCGACCTCCGACGAGGTCCTCACCGCAACCGGCGCCGAAACCCATGTCGGCCTATGCCAAACAGTCGACCCAAACGTTGAGGAAGAGGCAGCTCCGACTTCGACGAAGAACTTCACCGGAGAAAGTTGCAAACCTTGCACTGACGGAATCCGTGTGGCCACAAGAGAAAAGGTGGCATCGTTGCCAGCCTGCCGCCCCGCGACACGCAGCTCCGACTTCACATCTTCACGGCGGGAACAACACAGACTGTCGGCGACGAAGGACATGCCGCGACTCCGGCTCCGCTCAGCACTGTCATCATTGCCACACAACTCGCAACACCACCAAAGTACCCAGGACATCGTCAATTGGCCGCTGCCAACCACGATGCCGTGTGTGACCAGCCCATGAGAAAGCACACAGGGAAACACCATCTTCAAGACGACGCCCTCAAGAGGGGAAGCGACGTGGATCAACGCCGTCGCCTGACCCTGCACCGCAGGATCTAGGTCTTCACCCGAAGATGGGATCCGAGGCTGAGAAGAACGGGGGCTCCACGATGACCCCTCAAGAGGGAGAACGACGTCCATAGACGCCGTGTCATCGGGCTTTCGCCCGGAGCAACCCGAGACTCCCCACCACACGCAATCAGACGGCGGCGCCGACGATCTGCAAACCCACTGAATCCACACCTCAGACGTGACGGGGCGCCACCGTCACGCAGGAGCCACCCGAACCGCCCGCGAAGCATCACCGAGCAACCCCGCAAACCAGCCGGCCACGCCCAACAACCGCCGCACCAAACCTCTCCCTGCCACCTCACGCCGCCAGGCGCACGACCAGCACGCCGCCCGCACACCATCCCGACCCGGGGCCGCTGCCCCGGCTTCCGCGCTGCCCGGGCGCTGGAGCACATCGGCAGGAGGAGCCTGCCTCCACGCTGGAACCTCCGCCTCTCCTCAACTCTTGGCCTCCATGGCTCCATGCGCACAGGACCAGGGAGCAACACCCCACGCGCCGCCACAGCTCGGGCCCGGCGGGTCCAGATCGGGCCCGCCAAGCCCATCGAACACGTGGTCACCACTGCGGACGCAGGCGACGGCGCCGCCGCCTCCTCTCAACGCCGCCAGCAGCCCGCGCACCAGCTGCCTCCACCCGAGCCCGCCGGCTCGGCTTCCTCTGCCCCGGCCGCCGCCGCCCCCACGAGCCGGCCAGGGGCGGATCCAGGATTTGAGCATAGGGGGGCGACGAGACAATGATCGGTTTTTTATTTTATAAAAAAGATATATTCTTGTATCGCTGTATCCCTGTAGCATGTACTCCCTCTGATCCTAATTAAGTGTCGGAGAAAATACACATACGAGGAACAAATTCCCGCCTGTACTAGCGACACTCTTTTAGGATCAGAGGGTGTAGCATTTTGCCTTTAAAAAACAACATTGCCAAGCCAAAATGGAGTTGGTGTTTTTTTTCCTCTAAATATTTGAACCATAACAAATTTCAAAAATAAATAAGAATTCATGTTAATACCTTGACTATGCAGTCCTAGGTTAGTAAATACAAACCTACGTCCTCAAGGAATTACAAACGAAAATAGAAAAGTTATATGCTGTAACTAGTACACATACTGGCACCTCGAGGTTTGTGGGCATAAGGCGTTAGTCGTGAAACCAGGAGACATTAAAATCAACAGATCAATAGATAATTCAGAGTCGTTCTCACATAAGTACACAAACTAACAGTACCTTGGTGCTTGGAGGCATGGGCTGTGAGACGCGAAACCATTAGACGCCGGACAGCCGCCGGCACGCAATTGCGACATCGGCGATCTTGTCGTTTTCGTCGACAGTCGAGTAGTCGACGAAGAGCCTAAGCACGGTTAATCACAATGCCCTATACTCCTATCGCAGGGGCAGGCGGCGGCGGCGGCCACCAGTCATGGGAAAACAGAAGTTACAGGCCTAATGGTTTAGTCCGGTCAATATCTATGTGCGCATTGGAGGACAGGGCTTGTGTCTCGGCCCTTGTTAGCTAATTACTTTGGGCTTGCTAGTTCGCCCGTTAAGGTCCAGCACACGTTGGGCATTAGGATTAGACCTATGTGCTAATGGCCACAGAACAAATACTGCGTAGCCACCTCTATATTCCGTTGAGGGGGGCCGAACGATGGGGGGGGCCTGGCCACCGCTCGCCCCCCCCTGGATCCGCCACTGGAGCCGGCCACCCACGAGCATGAGGAGGCAGCGGAGGGGTGCCGCCACCGCCGCGGCCGAGGCCGGCGACGGCAGCGGCAGGGCAGTGCCGACGAGAGAGGGCGAGCGGCGCGAGGTCTTCACCCCTAGCGCCGCCTAGGGGAGCGACGCGAGGGGATGTTTCTGCAAATGATCAGTACGGAAGAAAATATATGACACTCCTGAAATGGTTATGGAGCAGAATGATGAGACGGGACACCCACAGATCCTCTCCCCAGGACCCCAACCTAGATTTGAACCTCTATCTAGATGATAATTGATGTACGGAAGCACTGGCTTAATTAGGTACCTGTCTCTCGAGTAAATTTTGTAGAGATAAGATTGAGAAAAAAGGTAGGCACTCACATGTCACAACACACACACGACCACGACTGCAAAAGGGGCGACAAAGACCATGCTGAAGTTTGACACAAGCAAACCTTACTTACCCACCTGAGCCCCTATGTATCAACCACTAACCAAGTGTACAACTCGCTTTGCTAACATGTCCAAAGCAATGGCACCAAAAGCTACTAAGCTAGCATTGCTTTCTTAATTTTACAGGGGCAGAAATATCTGCACCTAGCTAGGTAAAGTGAAGATTTTTTTCACACAAAAATGAAGACTATGGGTACCTCACTACCCGATCGAGTAGTGAGGTTGGTGGGCCACCCTCTTGGGCCCATTCATCTCTACCATGTACAAAGAGTACTTGTTTTACCGTGACGCTGAAATATGGCAGTATGATGCAACGTTTGCTTACGAACAAGACATACAGTGGAAATACTAATTGAAGGCACGTATCATATTTTCTTAACCATGGAAACACAAAAGGCTGGTGGTAAAGCTAGAAGAAAGCCAAGTGGTTTGCACACGAGTAGATAAACTTGGCATAATTTCTTGATTAAAAAAAGTGTTCCTACATGGAGGGAAGGTCCCGCTGGTATGCAGTGTCAGCGGGGTCACTTGTGGGTTCAACTCCATGGAAGTGATGTGAAGAACGACCTAAAAAATCCATCGGAAATAAGTATAATGGCTTAATTCCATACCCCTCTCTCTGCCCAAAAAATATATAAAAAGTACAATCATTGTGACGATATTGTCAACATCGATCAATCATTCAATCGCCATTGTTGTTGACGATCGAGAAGAGGGAACCAATTGCTGTGCTTTTCCGTGGAAGTAACAGCAAGTTGATGTGGGCTCTGGAGATGTTTACGGCCCACGGCAGCCGGCAGGACCGGGCCCCCTCGTCATTCATTACTAGTAGTCGTTTCCCCCTAAATGGGCCTTGCAAACGTACGTGCACTGCACACGCACGCCGCTTAACGCCAAAGCTCTCTACTGCACGCAGCGTTTATACCCTGCTGCTGGTGCGTGTCTGGTGAATTCCAGTGTCCCCAACCCTCACAAATGAAATGATATTTTTTTTGCATGATCAACCCTGCTAAAACTGGCATAACATTAATATCACATTATCGAAAAAAAATCGAGGGACTCATGCATGGAAAACGACCTAAAAAAATCATCGAAAATAGGTATAATGGTTTAATTCCGTACCCCTCTCTGCCGAAAGAAAAAACAATACAATCATTGTGATGACATTTTCAACATCGGCCCAGGTGTGATATCCGTGGCGCTTGGAGAAAACCCTGTAGCCCCTCCCCTCTGGCCCCTTGTTTGTACCCTCTCTCATGGGTGGTATGCCGCTCCGCGCGTGTCGCACCCCCTTTTTTTTTGTGCGACGCCGGCATGCCGCTACCCCTTGTACTTGTCGAACTTTTAATGAAATCGTTTAGGTGGGCGATCGCCCCACTGAGCTCTCAAAAAAAAACATTGTCAACATCGATCACTCGCCACGGTTGTTGACATGGAGAGGGAACAATCGCCAATTCCCTTGCTTTTCCGTGAAAATAACAGCGGCCTGAATCCATTTTTTTTTAATTTTCAACTGCCATATATTAGATCAGCAAGTCGCCTCATTAAAAACCTTCCAGTCCCCTTAGATACCTTGGAAGGAAAAGAGTGCGTCTGAAACTTGTCGCCTCCTGCTTAAATCCTGATGTGAGAGCTCTGGAGATGTTTACAGTCCACGGCAGCAGGCAGCACCCCCTGGTCATTACCAGTACTCGTTTCCATCTTAACCTTGCGAGCGTACGTGCACTGCACATGGACGCCGCTTAACCCCTTCCTCTCGACCCCTCCGCGCCGCCACCCCAGGGCGGCGCCAGGGGATCAGATCTCGGCCCCTCTACTCCCCCTCTCGGCCGGTGAAGCCTGCCGCCGTTGCCGCCGGCCTTGGCCGCGGTGGCGGCGGCGCCCGGCGCCAAAGGCACTAGGGCTGGAGGTTGTGGCGGCCACCACCGGGCGTGACTGGGGCGCCTCGGGCAGGGGGCTGTGCTACGGCGGTCATGGCGGAGGCCTGGCTGTGCGGCGGCGATCGGCGGCCGCGATGCGGCGGCGGTGGCTGTGGATCAGGCATCTCGGCCTGATCCGTCTAGGCTCGGCTTTGGCCGGCCGGGACGCGAGATGAGGCCGGTTTGGGGCGATTGGAGATCCTCTACCGGCTTGCCGTCAGCGCTGTTTGTCTTCATGGCGAGAGTGCTCGCGGATCCATCCAGCGCCGAGATCTGGGCGACACGGCTTCCGGTGAAAACCGCGCCGACTGCGGTCTTGGCGGACGATGGCGGCGTCTCTGACGTCGTTCCCCTCTCAAGGCATCGTCGTTGCAGGCCGTGTAACCAAGATCGGGATGTTCCGGGGGAAACCCTAGATCTAGGTCTCCCAGATTGGACGATGACGTCCTTTTCAGGGTCGTTCTCCCTCCTGGGGGCATCGTTTTGGAGCAGCTGCTGGTTGGGACGGGCAAGAGGAGGTGACGTGTTGAGCCATCTAGCACGTCGACGACGGCGAGTCTTGGCGGCGCGGCGCAGCGGAGTCTCGGCGCTGGACGTGTGATGATGGTAACGCGCAGATCGGATATGTTGTCTGGCGTCGTGGCGACATCGACGACATGCCTGACAAGGTTGATACTTGGTCCCTGTCCTGAAGATGATGGTGGGTTTTGAGGAAGACGGTGGCGGCGACTTCTGTAGCGGGTGCATCGGTGCCGCTGAGGGTCTGCTGGACTGGTTGTGCCCCTTGGTCGCTATCGGGCGGCTTGGTGTGGCCTTCGGTTTTTTGATGATGTGCGTTGGTGTGTGTCACCCCCTTCATCCGGGTTGTAGGTGTAGCGAGCTATCGCTAGTTTGGTGGTTCACTTCGGGTTGATCCTTGTATTCCTCTTGTAAGGTTTGATTGAATAATTGCGGATGGCTGTGTGCATCACTCGATGCAGAGGCCGGGGATCCGCACCCCCTTTTCTAAAAAAAAAAAAAAAAAAAAAACGCCAAAGCTCTCTACTGCACACAGCGTTTATACCCTGCTGCTGGTGGCTGTCCGGTGAATTCCAGTGTCGCCGGCCCTCACAAATGAAATGTTTTTTTTCTTTTTTGCATGATCAACACTGCTAAAACTGGCATAACATTAATATCACATTCTCGAAATGAAAATTCGAGGGATTCTTGCATATGAAAAACATGAGAAGTAGCTACATGGCCTACTGGTTGTCTGGACGAGAGAAAAAACGAATCCATTGTAAAAATCTCTCGTAGCTCTTAGGGTTCTTTCTTTTTCTTGCAACTTAGCTCTTAGGGTCACATCCGGAGCTTCATGGGGGTGAAATGGACTGTCGCCCCCCAGCCCACGAAGAAATTGACCAGTTTCTACAGATATTTAGCCCATTCACTACTAGGAAACATGCTTTTAGTGGCGCACCAAAATCAACATTCTGTGGCGCATGGTGGGTGCGCCACAGAATTCTCGCCACAAAAATGTGAATTCTGTGGCGCACCTGCCGTGCGCCACAGAAACCCCAGAATTTTGCGGCGTACTTCTCAACCGTGCGCCACAGAATGTGCTTTTCAGATTTTAAAAAAATACAGCTGCCCACCCCGCAGCCACCGCGGTCGTGCTGGGATCCAGCATCGTCGGCAGGCCACCTGGGGCGGCGGGAGCGTGGGCCTAGAGCACGTTGAGGAGGTGGTCGGACTGAGATGCGCCGCCGCCACCGCAGCCACCGTGGTCAGAGTTGAGACCGGCGGCCTCCCGCGCGCCCGTCTGGTCGTCGGCTCCAGCGCCCGGAGTTGAGACCGGCGGCGGCGCGGTCGTCGGCGCCCCTCTGGTCTTCTGCTACACGCGCCCTGGCCGGCTCCCATGCCCCGCTCGGCGTGCTTGTCCAGAACGGATCGACGGAAGGAGGATAAGGCAAAGAGAGAGGTCGAGCGTGGTGGCGGCGCGGCTGTGGAGAGACGGCTTTGGTGCCCAGACTCGGAGAGCAGGCGGCGCTCAGAGCCCGACGGCGACTGGAGGCGCGACGACCGCGACCTTCTCCCAGCGAGGTCGCCCGCGTGGGTCGCAGAGGATGAGGGAGAGGGCGGCGTCCAGCCTCGCCGTGCGCCCTGCCGGCTCCCGCGCCCACCCTGGCCAGAGACGCGAAGAGATCGAGGGGCTCGCCGGCGTGATGTGCGTGTGGTGAAGAAGGATAAGGGAGAGAGAGAACGTGTGTTTGAGTTTGACCAGAGAACGTGCGTGTGCTGTGTGGCGTGCGATGCGAGATGGGTGTGTGGCGTGTGTGTGACCAGGAGAAGGAGAAAGGGATAAGGAGGAGAGAGAAACAAGATCTGGATATGAGAATATAACTTTTTGTGGCGCATGTGGCCACATGCGCCACAGAAAGCCATATTTCTGTGGCGCATCTTGTTTTCGTGCGCCACAAAATTCTAACTTTCTGTGGCGCACCAGTTTGGGTGCGCCACATTTTTTTTTTGTGGCGCATGGGCATCTGGATGCGCCACAAAATTAATTTTCTACGCCACAAAATTTTTTTTGTGGCGCATGGGCATCTGGGTGTGCCACAAAATTAATTTCCATAGAAAGGCAGTTTCCTAGTAGTGATTTGTCAATGAAAAAACAGCCCAAAGTTCAATGTTTAGCCCCCGGCCCATTTGCCCCACCAGGAATTTAGCCCAAGCTCCGCCACTGATCAAATCATTAACTTTTACGCTGAAGTGATTGTGTGTAGAATCAGCTCAAGACTCAAGAGGCAGCGGTATTTTACAAAATGATTTTCTGTGTATCTAGAACACGGAGACAATTTGCATAGATCATTCATGCATGCCGTTGCATCTTTTTTTTTTTTTGCGAAAATAGTACAACGCAGGCGTTCATATACACGCGCATACACTCACCCCTATGAACGCACACACGTACACCCTACTCCTATGAGCATCTCCGAAAGACTGAGCCGGCGGATAATGTCTTGAGATTGAAGAAGTCACCACGGGCGACTCGCTGTCGACGGGAACGTCGCCTCCCACTCACTGAAGAATATTCCGTCTAAATGAGAAACATCAGCGTCAAACCTTGGATTTGAACTCTGGTGGGCTGAGGGTGCAACCACCCTCCTAACCATGTCGTTGCATCTACGGTTCAAATCAATCATCCTAGGGTACACGTCGCGTCACTCGTTGTAGGGGCCGTCCGGTCCCGGATGCACGCATCATGGTGCGTTGCCCCAACCTGACGCGAGGTGAGTTTGTAACGACGTGATCGACCTGGTCTGAATGGAGCAGAGGGCGTGCGTGCAAGCGATGGATGCGAAGGGAGCAGAGAGATGTGTCTGCGTGGTGCGCGGTCCCCGTGTGCGCGGCTCGCAGAATTAACAGAGGGCGTGGCCCTGAACCCTGATGCCCACGCAAACACAGTAGCGGCAGCGGCACTGCGGCGGCAGCAGCAGCAGCTCCAGCGTTTGCACTCACGCGAAATCCAACTGTCTGTTTAATTCTTGCAAAAAAATCTGCAACATCGCGCGCAGTTTGCAGTGCTGTTGCGCTCGGCTAATGTCGTCGGAAAACACAACATCGGCTCGTCCGTTTGATTTCTAGCCGGTTGTTGCTGGTGATGGAATCCTTTTTGTTGTTGAGACCCAGATTGATGAGATTGGGAACTGTTGTTGCCTGGAGAGCAGCAGTCTAGTGCGCTCCGCAGATCCAATACAACAGCTAGAGCCTGGCATGCATATATGCTCTCGTTTGGAGTGAAGCAATATCCAACCGTTCACTGCAACATCGCAGTTTGCAGTGTTGTTGCGCTCGGCTAATGGCGTCGGGAAAAACAAAACAGGGCCCCGGCCGGCGGCTGCGGCTGCGCGCCTCTACCAATCTGCCGGTCGCTCTCCGGCCAGCCAGCGGCGACACGGCACAACACAAGGCGGGTGGCATTACGTATCCCCATCCCCACGGCGCAGCTAACCTGGCCGCGCTCCGTCACCATCATTCAGTCACGAGCATGCAAGAGTGAGTCCGATCGATGGAGCTCGTAATTGACGTCACGGCGGACGTTATATCTCCGATGGTGAACACACCACTACAACAACGGCCGTAGTTTTAAGGGTGTGTCTAGGGCGCAGTCGACTGAGACGTAACTTAAGTCTCAGTCAGGTGATGTCATCGTCTTCCTCAACTCCGGCGACCCCCCGCCGCCACGTACCGCCAGCCATGCCGCCTGCTGCCGCCACCAGCGCCCGGCGCCGCTCCCACGCCGCCTCGGCGCCCCGCCCTCCTCCAACCGCGGCCCACCGCCGGTCCGCCGCCGCCCTGAGCTTCCCTCTAAACCCCCCCACCGCCGGCCAAGTCTTCTCCGGCGCCGGCACCCCCACCCCCCAAGTTAAGTTACTTCCTCGCCTCCACCACAGCCAGCCGCGTCTCAGGCGGTTCTGGGTTGCTCCAGTCTCGTCGTCGCCGTCGGCGGCCGCGGCCAGCCGCGTCGCCCGCCCGCCGCCGACTCGTCCGTCGTGAGGAAGAAGGTGGGAGGAGCACACATCGCGAGGCGCAGATCGGAGGGTGGAGGAGGTGACTGAAACCTAACTTAAGTCTCACTGGGACCTAGCAAAACCGTAGTTTTAAGATCTTTCTGCTCTCGGGTCACAGGACAACGAACGACGGACGAGTGCCGAGCGAGCTCGTTCGCCTGAAAAGATCACGCGCGCCATGCTTGAATGTTGATCGACGAGGAAAACAGAGGTAGCGGACTGAGAAGAACCGCAACGTGCGCATTCAGATAATCAGATTCACGTTTCTTTGGCCGGGGAATGGGAGCATATAGGAATGCAAAGCATTCGCCCATCACTCATCGGTGTTGCGTGCTTGACCTTTTTCTTTTGCTTCTTCTCCAGTCCAAGTGAAAGAAGAGATGGTGCAACTTCTTTCAACACATGCATGTACTAAGGTTGCGCCACAGCAAGCTTTGCCCCCACCTTTATTTCGTTCCAACCTGTGTGTCCATGGCACTGGCAGGGTCAGTCTCGAGTGTAGCGTTGATAAAAAACTGTTGACCGGGCACAGGAGAAGACATTACATACACTTACTAAAAATGGTTATAGAGCAAAATGGTTGGGGTTCTAGCCAGATGCTAATTATTGTACGGAAGCATTGACGCCGACTTAATTAGGTAGCTGTCTCTCGACTAAATGTTGTATAGATAAGATTCAGAAAAAAAAAGGTAGGCACTCACAACACAGACACGATTGCAAAAGGGGCGACAAGACCATGAAGTTTGACACAAGCAAACCCTGTTTATCCAGCTAAACCCCAACGTATCAACCACTAATTCAGTATAGCGCTTGCTTTTGTGGATTTGGCTAAAGCAATGGCACCAAAAGAAAGCTAGCGGTGATGGCAAGCTCGAGTTGCTGGGGCGGCGACGGCAAGCTCGTCGGAGAAAGGCGGGTCGGCGGGCGGAGGACGCGGCTGGGCGCGCCGGTGGCGGCGGATCTCGCGGGCGCCGAGGGATCTGCTCCGCCCGATGGTGCTCCTGTCCGTTGTGGCGTCCGCAGCCGAGGGGTGGGGGAGGCTCGGATCTCCTCGATCTGCGGCACCGAGCGCTCCGACGACCTGAGAAGCTCCGGCGCCGTGTCTCCGGCGGGGTGGCAGCCCCTCGGTGCAGCGGTGGTGGCGGGCTATGCGGATTCGTGCCCGCAGCTCGTCTGGCAGGGTGCGGTGTGGTGGCAGCTCGTCTTCCTTGCTCTGGTAGTGGTGCGTGCTGGCTCGGCCAGTGCGTTGGTCGCCGGTGTTGGTTGCTGCTTCGGGAGATTGACGTTTCTGGGCGGGTTCGCCCAGTTCGGTCCCTCTGGTGTTTGACCGGAGGCGAGGTGTGTGGATGGTTCTGTGTGGCAGTGGCGCTGCTGCCGCTCAGGAGGTGCACGGGTCAGCGGATCAGCGGGCCGGCGGCGTTTCGTCGGCTGCGTGGGGTGGTGGTTTCTGTCGAAGCTCGGGCGAAGGCCTGCCTAGCTTGCTGGCCGACGGTGGCGGCGTTCGTGGACGTCGCATTCCTCAGTGGAGGCGCCGTCGTGGAGTTCTCTGACAGGCACAATCCCCGGGTCATGTTCTTCGGGTGAAAGCCTTGACCCCGGCTAGGTCGGGCGGCGGCGGCGCTTTCACGTCGTGTCCCTCTTTAGGGCGTCGTCTTGAAGTTCATGGCTCCATCCACACTTTCCTAGGGCTGGACGTGCGCGGCGTCGCGATCGGCAGGTGCCCGGTCGGCGGCGTGGTGTTTCCGTGTGGAGAATCAGGCTGGGCAACAACGATGATGGCGAGCGATGGTTTGGTCGCGGCAAGACCCTGTTAGTCGGCTCTGCTCCGACGTGTCCGAGTCTTCGTGTTGGGCTTCCCAGGTTGTGAAGTCAGAGCTGCTATGTTTTCAAGACTTCGTATGAGCAGCGTTACGATGACCTACAGGGGCGGTCCGGTGTGAAGAGCTTCTTCGGTGCAGGTCTTGCATATCTCATCTTCGAAGCCCGTCTTCAAAATCGGAGCTGCCTGTCCCCGTGCGATGAGTCATCTGTTTGGCAGAGGCCGGCGTGGGCTTCTCGCTGCCGCTGCTGCGAGGCTTTCTTAGGTGGTCGTCTCTTCAGCGAAGTCGGAGTCGCTTGCTCGGGGAGGAGTGATGACGATGCCGCCGGTGGACAACCTCGACGACTGTCCTCGTTTTTAGTGGTGTGCGTGTTGTTCGTGTTGGTAGCCAGGTGGCTGAGTGTGCCCTCGAAGCGGTCGTGTTCCATGACGGCTTGCGAGGGCGTTTGTATCGGTTTTAGGCCGGTTTCCCGTTAATTAACCGGTTAATTCTCTCCTACTTTTTTTTTATAAAATGAGGCAAATTTCCCGTTTTGTTTCAAAAAAAAGAAGAGCTAGCATTGCTTTCTTACAGGGGCGAATTTTTTTGCACCTACTGGCTAACTAAAGTCAGGTACTAAAGTCAGGTATTACTTGAGTAGTGAGGCTGGTGGGGCCACCCCTTTTTGTCTCTACCATATTCTTGCTTGTTTATTATTAATGTGACACTGAAATATGGAATGATGCCACATTTGATTGTGAACAAGACAAGCATTGGAAGTCATCACTCAAACCCTGTCTCCTCTTTTCTTAACCAGGGAAAAAACAAAAGGCTGGTGGTAAAGTCTGGCTACAAGTGAAAGCAAGAGACTTTGCACTCGAGTAGAACTCGATCGGGGCTAGATCGATCAGTGCATTAGTATTTTCGATTAGCCATTTCTTCCATGCCTGCTCCTCCGTGACATAATTTCTTATTTGGAACAAAAATGCGTTCTCTTACATTACCATGCCTAGTGGACCCACTTTTGAGTGCAACTACATGGGAATGTTTTGAAGAACTGAATTATATGTTTCATGTAAAATAAATACTAGTATACCGATGATTTAAATCACACGCACACACCATCATTGTGACATTGCCCGTCAGTCTTGAAGAGGACAGCGCGCATATACATCGATCAGGCACCATTTGTTATTGACGCGCGAGAGGAAGGAACTGTGTCGCCATTGCTTCTTGCTTTTCCGTGCAAGTAACAGCTGATGCGAGCTCTCGAGATGCTTACGGCCCACTACTAGTTACCTCGAAATAGGCTTTCGTCCGCTTTATAAATAAAGCCACACGACCGAACCGATACAAGGTGGTGAGGAAACCTCTTACAAAGCAGATCAAAGATAAAAAGAAAAAACACAGGAGAAGCCCTCCACAACACACCCAAGACCACCGACTAAAAGAGAACCTAAGCCTCCAAGAGAAATCGCCGGACATCGTTGCCCCGAGCGCACCAAGGTATCGCTGGAAAGGGCCGCCTGCCCTCTCGCTCCGGGCCGTGGAGCGCCGATCCTGCCTGCAAACACCGAGGACCGGGACCGGCGACAACTAAGTCGCGTGTATAGGATAGGAGGTCAGAATGCTCTCGTCGAGGCTAAAGAGCGTCAAGATAGGACCGAACATGTCTGCCGATGCCAGCTCGGCAGTACCAATTAGAACGGAGCTCCACGACGACGACCCCAAGAGGTTAACGACGCTACGCGCCGCCGTCGCCGAGACCGAGACGGTCAGAGGTTTTCACCCGGAGCTCTGGTATGGGGAGGGAACACAAACGACGCCCCCACGAGGGTCACGACGCCCACAGGCATCGCCGTCGAAGCGCTAGGCTTTCGCCCGAACCTCCACACAACACCAACGATCAACGGACCACCCGCTATCAACAAGTCAGACCCCCAAGCCGCGATCTGGGCGCTGCCGCTGCCAAAGCACCGCCAACACCAGGACTCCCGCTGCCCGCTCTTCACCATCCACATGGCCAAAGAGACACGCCACCACCACCGCAACGCCGCCCACCGAAGAGCCACCCACGCGGTCCACCTTCCGGAGCCGCCGACCCGGCATCCACGGTCTCTCCCGACACTACTAGTTACTTCCCCACCTTAATTGACCTAGCGAGCGTACATCCACTGCAGTGCACACACACGTCGCGAGAGAGAGCCATGTTTCGCGTGCGCCGCCACCGCCTTCCCCCGCCAGGGACCGGCCTTCCCCGCGGGTCGGAGCTCGTCCCACCTCCGACGCACCGGCCGCCAGATCACGAGCTGCATGCATAGGTCACCGGAACAGCGACCCATGCATTGATCTGTTCTTCCCTGCACTATAAGGAAACACCTAATACCCGGCTTGTAATCACCGGCGGGCTACCCAAAACCCACGCCGGTGATCTGCTGGGACCAAATTCCGCAGTGAATCACTGGCGCGGGAAAATTTCTACGCCAGTGATACGTTGGTATCACCGGCGTGTATCACATGGAGTCACGCCGGTGATATGTGGGCCCAAAGAACCAACCACGGAGGAAACCATCACCGGCGTGGAAAGTAAGATGCACGTCGGTATTATACTGCGTAGTTACTGGCGTGGGACCTGGTAGGCACGCCGGTGATTATATGTCTCGGGAGGGCATGAGGTATCCTATGGAATCACCGGCGTGTGGATATGTGGCACGCCGGTATTTTGATTCTAATCACCGGCGTGTCATACATGCACACGCCGGTAATATAGACGTTGCTGGACACTCCAATTCCCACCCCACACTTCCCCCTCATCTCTATATATAGGACCCTTACCCCTGTTGGATATATTACATCTGAGGTTGTTTGGGTAGCTTAGCTAGAGATAGCTAAAGTTATTAGGCGTTGTTTGTGTAGTGGCTTAGCTAGCTAGTATTAATTAGCAACATGTCGGTTCCTCCTTGTGATCGTGGTTTTACCGATATGATGACTCATTTGGTTGTGTATGGTGCTATAAAAATGATGAAGGGTGATAAGTGGAAAGGGACTCCACTTGTGCCATTAGATGAATTAATTACTAGCAATAGCCACCTCACTGAGTTACATAAATACTTTCAAAGAGATGGGCTCCCAGAGAGAAATCCAGAGGAAATACGGCAAGAACTTTTGAGTTTGCGTAGAAGATGGCATAGAGTGACTGAACTCAAATCATCTAGGCGGGCCTTCGTAACTTGCCTATCAACCCTGAGTCAAAAAACATATTTTTTTTGCCTCGGGAATATGCATTGCACATAAAGGTAATTTTAAATTCCGTTACATTAATATATAAGGTGTAGTGTCTTATTTATATATAGTTTTATTAGTTGTGCTTAAATTTTTTACTGTGCAGCATTACCCTCAAGACGCAGAGTTAATCAACAGAGATATCCCTGACTTCTTGTGGATGTTGATACTATGGGGGTAAAGCACCCAAGGGGTGTCCGGCAAAGACATGCTATGCTGATAAAATGAAGAAGGCTCTTGGAGTAAAGATCGGACCCAAAACCAGAAGTGTTGGATCATCGAAGGCACAAAGATCATCGAAGGCGGTCATGGCTGATGACAGCAGTGACGATGACTTCATGCCTCCTAAACGAGCAGAGATCAGACCCAAGTATAAGGGTGTCGTTGGAGGATCGAAGAAGGTAGTCATCGCTGATAACAGCAGTGATGATGACTTCATGCCTCCTAAACGAGCAGAGATCAGACCCAAGTCTTAGAGTGTCATTGGAGGATCGAAGAAGGCAGTCGTCGCTGATGACAATGATACGTCTCAAACGTATCTATAATTTTTGATGTTCCATGCTTGTTTTATATCAATTGCTACATGTTTTGCATCTACTTTATATCACTTTTATACATTTTTTGGGACTAACCTATTAACAAGATGCCGAAGTGCCAGTTCCTGTTTTCTGCTGTTTTTGTATTCCAGAAAAGCTAGTCTGGAAATATTCTCAGAATTGGACGAAACTACACGGGGGTGCCTATTTTTCCAGAACACGCCTGACGGAGCGAAGGAGCAGCAGAGGAGGGCCACTAGGAGGCCACACGCACCCAGGGCGCGGGCCCCCCTTCTGCCGCGCCCTGGGGTGGTGTGGGCCCCTCGGGGTCCGCAGCCGCCGCCCTTTCGCCTACTTATTCCCCCGACGCGAAAACCCTAAGTACCTGAGCAAATATCCACGAAAAGATCCAGAGACGCCGCCGTCGTCAACCCTAGCTCGGGAGGGTTCAGAACCTCTTCCCGGCACCCTGCCGGAGAGGGGAATCGTCACCGGAGGCTTCTACATCGCCATGCCTGCCTCCGGAGTGATGCGTGAGTAGTTCATCCTTGGACTACGGGTCCATAGCAGTAGCTAGATGGTTGTCTCTCCATTTTGTGCCATCATGTTTAGATCTTGTGTGCTGCCCTACATGATCAGTATCATATTATTGTAATGCTACATGTTGTGTTTGCTGGGATCCGATGAATATTGAATATTATGTCAAGTTGATTATCAATCTATCTTATATGTTATTTAAGATCTTGCATGCTTTCCGTTACTCGTAGATGCTTTGGCCAAGTAGATGCTTGTAACTCCAAGAGATAGTATTTATGCTAGATAGTGGGTTCATGTCTCCGTTTAACCTGGGACAGTGACAGAAAGTTCTAAGGTTGTGGATGTGCTGTTGCCACTAGGGATAACCTAACGATGCTATGTCCACGGGCATATGTGTTTGTTTACATTACGCACTTTACTTAATGCAATTATCCGTTGCTTGCAACTTAATACCAACGGGGAACTCGGATTACAACCCGGCGGTGGATTATTAGTCATAGATGCTGTTGGATAACGATCTATGTATTATGTCGTAATGCCCAATTAAATATCATAGTAGTCAACATGTCATGTATATGCATTGTCATGCGCTCACTATTCGTCAATTGCCCAGCTGTAATTTGTTCACCCAACATGTTAGTTATCTTTTATGGAGAGACACCACTAGTGAACTGTGGACCCCGGTCCATTCTTTTACACTGATTAAACAACCACAAACTGAAAACTGTTCCTTTTTCATTCTCTGCAATTTAATACTCATTTTCCACACCATACGTTTAATCCTTTGTTTTCAGCAAGCCAGTGAGATTGACAACCTCACTGTTTCGTTGGGGCAAAGTAGTTTGATTGTGTTGTGTGCAGATTCCACGTCAACAGTCCAGACTCCCTGCGACAGCTATTTTTCTGGCGCCGTTGACAACCTTCTGAAGAGTTGCTGTTCCTACTGGTTCGATAACCTTGGTTTCTTTCTGAGGGAAAAACTTGCTGCTGACTACATCATACCTTCCTCTTGGGGTCTCCCAACGAACGTGTGTTTCACGTCATCAGACAACAGTGATGATGACTTCATGTCTCCTAAACGAGCAGAGATCAGACCCAAATCTAAGGTTGTCGTTGGAGGATCGAAGAAGACAGTCATCGCTGATGACAACAGTGATGATGACTTCATGCCTCCTGAACGAGCACATATTAGGCTAAGTAAGGGCAACCTGTGAAATGTAATTTAGATGTGTAGTACGTGTAATATTGTTATTTTCAAATTTCTTTTAATTGTGTACTAGTATCTCAATCGATTAATATTAATTGTGTGTTGTATCTTCTCACTTTAAATGTCACGAAATTCTGTAGCCATGTGAGCACCTTTCCCCACCACTTTTTTTCTTTACCCATTTGGATTCATCTTCTGGTCTCTATATATAGGACCATCCCCATGTTTGATATATTGCTACCTAAGTCAGTTAAACAAGTACTTTCGAAGAGATGGTCAGTTTAATAAAAAAAAATATTTTTAGACATAACCGAAATGGTGCCCTAAGTTTTAGATCTCAGATGTTCATCACACCACCACCACCACACACACACCACACAAACCCTCTACACTCCCGCATCCCGTCGCCACCCACACCCCGCCGCCACAAACCTCGCCGCCCGCGCCTCGTCTCCGTCGCCATCGCCCGTGCCTCATCTCCGTGGCCCGCGCCGTCTCCGTCCCCGTCCTCACCGCCCTCGCCGCGCCGTCCCGTCCCCGTCCTCGCCGCCCTCGCCGCGCCGTCCCGTCCCCATCCTCGCCCGCGCCATCCTCGTCCCTGTCCTCACCGCCGTCGATCGCCCGCGCCGTCCCGTCGCCAGCACCACCTTGGTGAGCCTCTTGTTCTTATCTTTTTTAATTTTCTTACTTGTATGATTTAGATAGTTACTTGTATAATTTTCTTACTTGTATGATTGTTTGTTATATATAGTGCCTTGGTTTTGATATCCGTCGCCGTCGGTCCTCGTTCGGTATATGATTCGGATGTGATATATTATCTTTTATAACTATTTGCCTCATTTCGTGTTTATCACAATTATGTCAACCAACTTGACATAGATTTTTTAATCTAGGAGGTATGTGAACCAAAAATTCCAACCGACCCTCTTGTCGAGAAGTTAAATTTAGTTGAAAAAGAAAATGATGATTTGAAAGAAAAATTGAAAAGAATTGAAGAAGAGAAGATGAAATTGGAGTTGTATGTTGCCGATGTCGTCGATGATCACAAGATCAAGATGGATGCAATGCGCTTGAAGATTAGAAAGATTAGAAAATATGTCATTAATAAAGAGGCTTGGTATCATTGTGCTGTTGGATCAATTATTACCTTAGTTGCGATTTTGATCGCATTTGTTGTTGCATTTAAATGCTTTAGATAGTTGTATGTTAGTTTCAATGTATGTTTTAGATGCTCTAGATAGTTGTATGTTGTTTTATGAGAACTATGTATGAACTTTAGATAGTTGTATGTCAGTTTCAAAATATGTGTTGTGATTGCTCCAAGCTAGTGCATTTGTAAGTGTGTAGACATGAAACTTTATAATGTAATAGGATATGGCGTGTCAAGTATGCTACTCCGCTTGTCGAGATGGGGTTTTCACAGGATCCAGGTTCATGATTCAGCTGCTGGAGGGTCAGTCTAGTTTATTTTTCTATACATTTGTGACTCATATTTTCTTGTAACTATCTATCTAACATGATTTTCTTTTTGTTTCGTTTCATAGGTTGTACCGTGCAATATACGGCTTCAGTTTAACGAGCTTGTCGGCAACATCGTCAACTTTGATGTTCACAGAACTATGTACAAGATACGTGTCAAGAAAGAAAGGTATAAGACCTACTTCTGGGGGGACCGTTTGGTCGAGCTCATTGCAACGAACAAGCTGAGCGGAGGTGATCTCCTTCATTTTTGTATGGATGGACCACAACCTCGGATCAAGCTTGTCTACTTTGGCAATGCTGGTTCCAATGATGATGCAAGTATGGAGGAGGATGACAAGAGTGCCGAGGAGAGTGATGAGGAGGACGACCCATTGAAGGATGTCATCATCGCCCAAAGAGTCACTCCGAGTGACCGTGAGTGGGAGCGTCTTCTTCAAAGACTACTCCCCGAGATAGGTACATTGGAGTGCCTTTTGTGCAGCGTCTCACGAGCACTAATCTCAACGGAAATCTCATGGTACATATGTTTCTAAATTCTCTCATCTTCATATATTTGGTTATGTTACAATGTAGTTGTTGCGGGTATGTGTGACTTATTTGTTTTCTTGTTTCATGTGATCAATGCTATGTTCTTGCAGAAAATACCTAGGGCGATAGCGGAAAATGTTGGCATTCCGCCTACCGGTACTCTTGGTGTACACCTTGGAGAGGCAGGAAGAGTCACCACCGTTCCATACACCACGGACAGTGACCATCGCATTGTCTTGAGCTCTCAGGTTTGGAGGGAGTTCCATGCGCCACGCCATTTGGAGGTTGGGAAAGCTATCGTCATCACTCTAAGGACCAGCCACACCCACAACTTGGACGTGTTGTTGGTGCTCAACTATCTGTAGCGTTGAGATCGATAATTGTTTGAAAGTTCATTTGCACTACGGAGTCTAGATAAACTACTCATTTAACTTTGTTGAATAGCGCAACTACTGGCGCAGATACTTCCTGGAATAATTTTATTTCTGTTAATTTTGCTGATTACTATGGTTCAGTATGCAGTCATTCGTTTTTTTATTCTGACAAAAAACACCACCGGCGTGCCCGCCCTCGCCAGTAATCCCAAAACGTCACTGGCGTGGCCTCGCACACGCCGGTGATTAGAAAAGCTCACCGGCGTGGCCTCGCACACGCCAGTGATCCCAAATAACACTGGCGTGAGGTTACCGACGTGGGCGTTTCTTGCCGGTGATCCCAAAAAACACCACGCCGGTGATTAGCTGTTTCCTGGTAGTGCTGATGCATGCTCGTGTTTGAGGAGATCTTGTCTTTTCCTCAATTCTGATCAATTCGTCAGTGTGTGTGGACTATTGACTCAATTATCTAAAGCGTTCGATTGGGAAGAGAATGAATAATTTGTGTACGCATTTTAGTAGTGGAATAATGCTTTATATTGACATTTGATTTTACTTAATGATCTTAAATATTGAAATACAATTTGGTTAAATTAGTCACTTATAGCCAAATTGAAAAAATTTAGTGGGTATATTTGTTTTATTTTTGTTAATACATGCTTATCAGACGTTCTCGGAACTCTAAGGCTATTTTGGTTAGCTAGTGGTCGTGCTCTTGTGCACTTGGTACCATCGCGGGTCGGTAGAAAGGGCGCTCTTGTGCCTCGTGGTCGTGCTCTTCGCGGTCTCCACCGCCATGGAGGAGCCGAGGAGACGCCTACGACACGCTCGGGACGTTCGCCCTCCCCTGGTGTGCTCCCGCTCGAGCGACCAGGTACAACCTCACTGCCCATGGGAACTTCCACGTCTCCCTGGCATCGTCTTGCGATGTCACGGTGAGGTCACACATGGTCCGCTATGACGGCGACGTCTCACGCGTCATCGCCAACGGGAGTCTGACCTCGCTGGAGGGGGTCAAAGTATAGGTTCTGTTTATATGGCTCACGATCACACATGTGCAGGTGAAGGGTGACGCACTGGAGTTCACCTCCGGTCCGGCAAAGGAGGACTACCCCGCGTCGGCCTTCACAAAGTCTCATGCATGTAAGTGAGGCCCTAGCCTCTATCTAGCTAGGTAATACCTGCAAGACATAGAAACATGGACGGCCCTAAAATTTTTGAGGCCCGGTGCAAAATTAGAACCCGGAATTGGCGGAGCTTAGTGCAAGTCGGGGGTCAGGCCCCCCCCCCCCCCCCCGACCCAACACTTTGGACCAACATTTGATGGAAAAATAGTCTTTTGTTGCTTCTGTGCCCCCACAGATCTGGTCAAGCTTCGCCACTGGAACCCGATGCCCTTAATATAACTATAAAAATAAAATCAATATGTGTACATATGAATAATTTAAAATGCATGTAGTATTAATATTCATCTCAAATAAGTTATAGATATTATCATAAAATTTCTTCATTTTCTTAGTAGAGGAGGCACTTTATAAATGATGTGACGACCCTATTTTTTTTCAAAAAGAACTGCTGACTAAAAATGAGTGCAAACATAATGATACAAGCCCAACTCATAAATCACAAACCAAAAAATTAGCACATTACTAAATAGTGATCAATTATCATGTGTCAATTGCGTATTGCTACAATGAAGACACAATATTAATCATGATTAATAGTTTCCACTAACCAATCATACTATTAAATTAGGTTATACCACATAACAATGATTACCTATAAGTGGACATTTGGAGTTTAGAGACATATATACTTGTGACGCCGGTGGTGGCCAATCTTCTCAGCCGCCGGCATTTTTCCTAAAAACTCATGTCCAATGTCGGCATCTAGGCCTTAGATTTTTTTCTTAGACTTTTTATTTTTGGAACTGGAGTCGGGAAGCTGATCGATGTAGCATCGCTTACGTTAGCGTATTGCTTACATAGATTAACCAAGAAGTTTTTTTTCTTGCTTGAACTAGACATGGTATCGATTCTCTAGTTACAAAGAAAGAAAAACCAGTGCAGTGCAAGCATCATGGTGCGTTGCCCTGACCTGACGAGAGGTACTGGGACCTGGATTGTTCGATGAGATGGGAACTGTTGTTAATTGCCTGGAGGGCAGCAGTCTAGTCTAGTGGGTGCGTTTCGCAGATCCAACAGCGGGCGTGGCATGCATGCTGAATTGCTGATTGCCCTGATGCCCACGCAAACACAGCAGCAGCAGCAGCAGCAGATGCTCCAGCGTGGCCCCGTTTTGGACTGTCTCCAAACCCAACCGTTTCTTGCAAAAATCTCGGCTGATGGGGCGATATCTCTCTGCCGGTCGACGCGGCATGAGGCCGTACATCCATCAGGCCATGGCCGCGGCATTACGTATTCCCATCGCCACGCTCTATCACCATCACTCAGTCACGGGCATGCAATGCAAGTGAGTCCGACTGTCCCAGTCCGATCGGTCGAGCGTAATTGACGTCACGGCGGACGTCATACCTCAGATGCTTACACAACAGCGGCCGTAGTTAAAATAAAAAAAACGGCCGTAGTTTTAAGGTATTTCTACCCTGGGGCCACAGACTCACAGGACAACGAACGGCATGCGAGTGCCTAGCACGCCCGCCTGAAAAGATCTCGCACGCCATGCTTGAATGTTGATCGACGAGGAAAACAGATAGGGGACTGAGAAGTGAGAATAACCACAACACGCGTTCATTCAGATAATCAGATAATGACAACGGCCGTAGTTTTAAGGTCTTTCTACTCTGGGTCACAGCACGCAGACGAGTGCCTAGCTCGTTCGCCTGATCATATATGATCACGCACGCCATGCTTGAGTGTTGATCGAGGAAGAAAACAGAGCTCACAGCGGACAGATTCTTCAGTCCAAGACCAAGTGAAAAGGAGAAGGTGTGCAAGTTCTTCCAGTGCACGCATGCAGCAAGGTCGCCACAAGAAAGGCTTCCTCCAGCCTTATTTCGTTCAATATTGTGAGTATGATGGAACAAGTGAAGATGTTGTATTCCATATATAGTACTAGACCAAAATGACGTGGGGTTCTAACCAGATGCTAATAATTGTACGGGACCATCGACGCCGACTTAATTAGGTAGCTGTCTCTCGACTGAATGTTGTACAGGGTATAGCTAGGATTTATCACATAAAAAAGTAGGCACCCACAACAAAGACACGACTACAAAATGGCGACAAGACCATGAAGTTTGACACCATTAAACCCTGTTTTACCTACCGAAATCCCTATGGATCAACCACTAATCAAGTGTAGCGCTCGCTTTGTGGATCTGTCCAAAGCAATGGCACCAAAAGCTAGCTACCGTTGCTTTCTTACGGGGGCGAAAATATTGCACCTGGCTAGCTAAAGTGAAGACTGTAGTACTGAGTAGTGAGGCTGGTGGGCCACCCTTTTTTGTCTCTACCATATATACGTACTTGTTCTATTGTGACACTGAAATAATATGAAATGATGCCACATTTGATTATGAACGGGACAGGCAGTGGAAAATCCTCACTCAAACCTTGTCTCCTCTTTTCTTAACCAGGAAAAAAAAGAAATGTTGGTGGTAAAGCCTGGCTAGTGGCTACAAGAAAGCAAGAGACTTTGCACTCGAGTAAATAAACTTGGCCGTGAGAGCTCCATCGATCTGGTCAGTGCATTGTTATTTCTCAATAGGCATTTCTTTCCATGCCTGCTCCTCCATGACATACCTTGGGTGGCTTTGGCCTGCCCAACTTAACTTTGTTGGGGCGCGCTCTCTGGCTGCGATGGCTCTGGTACGAGTGGACAGCTCCGACGAGGCCTTGGTAGGTCTACCCACCCCTTGTGACGACGGCGACCGTCACCTGTTCAACACTGCAACTCGGGTCAGCATCGGCGACGGCAGCCGAGCTTGCTTCTGGCAGTCCAACTGGATCAACAACTCTCCGCTATGCGGACAATTTCCATTGCTCTTCAATCTGTCGACAAGGAAGAACAAGGAATCAAGCAAGCCCTGACGAACAACAGCTGGGTTCGCGACATCCTCCTGCCGGCCACGATCACCACGCCCATCATGACTGAATTCCTCAACATGTGGCGTATGATGCAACAGAGTGGCCCAAATCTGACTGAGGGAAGAGAGGACTCAATCCAATGGGGTCTGACAGCCAACGGTCGCTACTCTGCCAAATCAGCCTACACAATTCAGTTGAGGGACGACTGTGCTCCATCGCTCCGGCAGCCGTTTGGAAGGCTTGGGCACCTGCTCGCTGCAAGGTCTTCGAGTGGCTGCTTCTCCAGGATAGGCTCTGGTCGCCGACCGGCTGCAACGCAGAGGATGGCCGAATGAGTACTTCTGCCAGCTTTGCAACAGGAGCCTCGAATCAGCAGCACATCTGTTCTTCGAATGCCCCTTCTCCCGCCATATTTGGACAGCGCTCGCACAATGGCCGCACTGTGCTGGGCTAGAGCCCCTGCGTTGGAGCAGGCAGTGGCGCCAATTGACATCTGGCAGCTCATGGCGAACACCTTCACCGTCAAACACCGGAAAGGATTCAGCTCCCTCTTCATCTTAGCTACGTGGGGCATCTGGTCCGAGAGAAACAGAAGGATCTTCGACCACCGAACCGCGCCGTGTCCAACCTTGGTGAATTGGATCAGAGACAGGCACGAGCCTGGGCCTTTGCAGGGGCAAAAGCACTGCGAAAACTACTTTTTTGAACCCCCTTGAACTAGTTTAAAAACTTTTTCGTTTACTTTCCTTACATTTTTTATTTGGGGCTGCCTAACATGCTAAAGCATGGTTAGGAGACCTTGTTTTGTTTTCCCTCTGCTTATATCAATAAAAGCCAACCAAGGTTGGATCTTTCAAAAATAATGTACCCTCTTTTGAGTGCAACTACATGGAACTATGGAAGGAAGACTTTGACCATATACTATTTTCAAGGAAAATAAGTAATGTACTCATGGTTAATACAATCTCTCTCTCTCTCTCTCTCTTCCAAAAATACGATCATTGTGACATTGCCCGTCAGTCTTGAAGAGGACAGCGCGCATATACATCGATCATCGCCAATGGTGCCTTGGTGGTAAAGCCCGACTATAAGAAAGCAAGAGACTTTGCACTCGAGTAGATAAACTTGGCCGTGAGAGCTCGATCAGGCAGTATTTTCCAATTCGTCTCTAATGGCCACTTCTTCCATGCTTCCTCCATGATATAATTTTTTATTTACAAAGTTTTACAATGGTTGGAGAATTTAGTAACCGTCGAATCGATTCAATCCAACCATGGTTTCTTATTAACTGGAACAAAAAAAAGTGTTTCCTCACGTGTGCACAGTGGACCCACTTTTGATTTTTTTTTTAACAAGAGGTGGGGTGATGCGGGGTGCCCGATCTTCACGAAGGATCTGCTTGATGATAGAATCAACGCCACCTGAAGGTACGAAGGAAACCCTCGATCCCAGCCAACAACGTTGTCGGGTAATGGAGAAGTAGTGCAACCTGACAAAACCGAAGCTAACTATTGCAATGCAACAACCAGCAACAAGTATTCGCCCAACCACACTCTCAGTTTCCAATCCACACAACCACGCACGAAGTTGGAAGCACGAACTGGTCGCCGCCTCAACGGCTGCTGTTGTAAATCACAAAGTGAGTTTACCCTCTCACAAGGCAAGTTTACAAGAGCTAAGGAGGAAGTGAACTCTCAAACAATATTCTGGTTGCACTTAGCTAACCTATGCTGAAAACAAATTGCCAAAGAGTTGTGCTTGAAGTGGGGAAAGGGGTACTTATACTAGGAACAACCCTCCTAGCTTAGGTGTGAAGCCAGCACGAAAATGAGGCTCAAATTCGTGGTAACTTGGGTGGTTGGGGAGCAGAAGTGTGGAGCCTCGCGCAGCAATAAATGTCTTGACAGCTTTGCATTGGAAATCACATATCTTTTGACTTGGGTCTTCAAATGATGCACGGTTTGTTTTGCTGGAAAGTAGACTTGATTTCCTGTCCAATGTGACCCTCCAAACATGTTACACACGAACATGTTCATGTGTCATGGTCCAGCAAGATCAGCGATGAAATCTGGAGCTGCGCTTGCGATGTTTGTTGATTGGAACAACTTGCTGGATTCCTTGGTGTAATCCTCCAACTCCTTCTCGTCCCACTGGACCCATGGGGTATAAGGTGAGGTCCTCAAGCAATGTACGCCGTTGATGAAGTCTTGTTCGTTGCACTTTTCTCCATAGGCTTGAATTATCTCCATAGGTAAAAACCTGAGTAAAAGCAACACACAAGACTTAGGCAGTATATAATTCTCATTCATATCAATATTAGAATCAGCTAGGAGCGCATTCACCTCTTGTTGTATATGTTTAGCACGACTCCTTGTCATGGGACCCAAGTGTGTCTTCTTTGTAGAGGTTTCAGCTTGTATTTTTGTAGCTTCATCTTGTGGACATGATGATGGATGAGATGAACCAGGGATGTCCTCATCATCCTCCCCCTCTTCAAAAGGAGTCGTCCTCGACTCTTGATCTTCTTGATTAATGCATGGAGACAAATCTGCTACGTTGAATGTTGGACTAACAGAATAGTCTTCAGGGAGGTCGATCTTGTAAGCATTATCATTTATCTTTGCCAACACTTTGAACGGTCCATCTCCACGAGGCAGGAGCTTGGATTTGCGTCGTTCAGGGAATCGATCTTTGCGCAAATGTATCCAAACCAGATCACCGGGCTCAAAAGTCACCTTCTTGCGGTTCTTGTTTGCCTTAGCGGCATAATACTTGGATTTCTTCTCAATCTCTTCTCTTGTCTTCTCATGAATTTTCTTCACATATGCAGCACGCTTGGAAGCATCCATGTTAATTCTCTCTTGTAAGGGAAGTGGCAGCAAGTCAATTGGGGCAAGTGGTTTGAATCCATAGACCACTTCAAATGGACACATGCTTGTGGTCGAGTGAACAGCTCTGTTGTAAGCGAACTCCACATGCGGCAAACACTCTTCCCACTCCTTTAAGTTCTTCTTGATCATTGTCCGTAGCAAAGCTGAAAGTGTACGGTTCACCACCTCTGTTTGGCCATCAGTTTGTGGGTGGCATGTTGTTGAAAACAGCAGCTTGGTTCCGAGCTTTGCCCACAATGTCTTCCAAAAATAGCTCATGAACTTCACATCACGATCTGATACGATGGTCCTCGGCATTCCGTGCAAACGCACAACTTCCCTGAAAAACAAATCAGCAACATGTGAAGCATCGTCGTTCTTGTGGCATGGAATGAAGTGTGCCATCTTTGAGAACCTATCTACAACAACAAAAACAGAATCCCTCCCCCTCTTTGTTCTAGGCAATCCCAAAACAAAATCCATGCTAATATCTTCCCATGGAGCATGCGGAACAGGTAGGGGAGTATATAAACCATAGGGGTTCAGTTTAGACTTAGCTTTGTGACATGTGACGCATCGCTGCACAAATTTCTCAACGTCCTTCCTCATCTTTGGCCAATAGAAGTGATCAGCCAGCAGCTCATATGTCTTCTCACGTCCAAAATGTCCCATTAATCCACCTGCATGTGATTCCTGCAACAACAAAGGCCGAACCGACGAATCTGGAACACACAATTTGTTAGCCCTGAAAAGAAAACCATCATGCACATGGTATTTTTCCCATCCTTTTCCATCTTTGCATTTTTCATATGGCTCCATAAAGACATGATCAGTACTATACAATTCTTTTAAACTCTCAAGTCCTGGTACTTTTACTTCCAATTGATTCAATAGAACATGTCTACGAGACAAAGCATCAGCTACCATATTTTCTTTGCCTTTCTTGTACTTTACAACATATGGGAAAGTTTCAATGAATTCTACCCATTTAGCATGTCTTCTATTCAATTTAGCTTGTCCTTTCAAATGTTTCAAAGCCTCATGATCAGAATGTACAACAAATTCCTTAGGCCATAAATAGTGCTGCCATGTTTCAAGCGCTCTAACCAAAGCATATAATTCTTTATCATACACAGAATAATTCAGTTGTGCACCACTTAGCTTTTCACTAAAATATGCAATTGGTTTACGTTCCTGCATTAAGACACCTCCAATGCCTATTCCACTAGCATCACATTCGATTTCAAAAGTTTTAGTGAAATCAGGCAAAACCAGCAAAGGTGCTTCAGTTAATTGTCTCTTAAGTTCAACGAAAGCTTCTTCTTGTGGCGCACCCCATTTAAAAGCAACTCCTTTTTTTGTCAATTCATGCAAAGCTGCAGCAATGCTACTAAAATCTTTCACAAATCTCCTATAGAAACCAGCAAGGCCAAGAAAACTTCTCACCTGGCTTATATTGATAGGAGTTGGCCAATTCTTAATTGCTTCCACCTTAGAGTCATCAACTTCAATTCCCTGTCCTGAAACAACATAGCCAAGAAAAACAACCTTGTTTGTGCAAAACGAGCACTTCTCAATATTAGCATATAGTTTTTCTGCTCTTAGCACATCCAAAACTTGTTTGATATGTTCTATATGTTCATCTATGGATTTGCTGTAGATTAGGATGTCATCAAAGTACACAACAACAAACTTTCCAATGTAAGCTCTCAAAACATGATTCATTAATCTCATGAAGGTACTGGGTGCATTGGTTAATCCAAAAGGCATGACTAACCACTCATACAAACCAAATTTTGTTTTGAAAGCTGTTTTCCATTCATCACCTTCTTTCATCCTAATCTGATGGTACCCACTTCTCAAATCAATTTTAGAGAACACAACAGAACCACTCAATTCATCTAGCATATCATCTAACCTAGGAATAGGATGACGATACCTAACAGTTATATTATTGATGGCCCTACAATCAACACACATGCGCCAAGTACCATCCTTCTTAGGCACTAAAATTACAGGTACAGCACAAGGACTTAAACTTTCACGCACATAGCCTTTTCCTAAAAGTTCTCGTACTTGCCTTTGTATCTCCTTTGTTTCTTCAGGATTGGCGCGGTAGGCAGGTCGATTGGGAAGTGATGCTCCTGGAATGAGGTCAATTTGATGTTCTATGCCACGCAATGGAGGTAGACCAGCGGGTATATCCTCCGGAAAGACATCTTTAAAATCCTGCAAGAGATCACGAACAGCTCTAGGAAGACAAGTTAAGTCATTAGCAAAAATCACGTCATCCTTGTACACGAGTACAACGACAACTTGATCTGGGTTTTGTCTCACATCTCTCATTTCTGATTTTGTGGCTAACATGACTAAGTTCTCTCCCTCTCTTTTATTTTTACCACTCATATTTGGCTTGTGGCACTCACTCGCTGTTTTGTGGATGTCTCTCGAATTCTTTTTTTCTCCCTCTTTCTCACTTACTATTTTTACTTCAGAAACTTTCTGTACATGCTCAGCCATGATTTGTTGTGGTGTCATTGGTCGAAGCACCAAATCTTTTCCTTTCCACTTGATGGTGTATTGGTTGGTTCTACCACAATGTTGAGCTGAAAGATCATATTGCCAAGGCCTTCCCAACAGCAAGTGACACACTTTCATAGGCACAACGTCACACTCAACGGTGTCAATATAGTCACCAATCTTGAATTGGACCTTCACCATATGTGTGATTTTCAGTTCACCACAATCACTCAGCCATTGGACATGATATGGGTGGGGATGCTGCAGCAGTTTCAGCCCAAGTTTCTCACACATTTCTATACTAGCAAGATTGTGGCAACTTCCACCATCAATAATAACCTTGCATACTTTGTCATGAACTCTCGCCCTTGTTTGGAACAAATTGTGTCGCTGTCCAATGTCATCTTCTTTAATCTGCACACTCAAAACTTTTGTGACAACAAGGGAGGTGCCTTCTTCAAAATCACAATATTTCTGCTCATTTCCTTGTGTAGCATCATCGTCCTCATCTTCTTCTATATCACTACAGGAATCATATTCTCCATTTTCCATGATCAACATAGCACGCTTGTTGGGGCATTCCTTCCTCATGTGGCCACGGCCACCACATGTAAAGCATTCAATTTGGCTGCTTTTCCCACTTGATCCCATTGAAGATGTGGTTGATGCAGCAGGTTTACTTCTCTCCTTTTGGGCTGATGTTTCACTTCCAATTGGGCCTGCACGCACATTGGACCGGCTACCACTTGCAGAATTTGCCATTATACCTTTTCCAACATTGAATTGTGGCACAAACTTACTCCCACTTGATGTAGCTCTAGCTGAAAATGGGATAGTTCTGCTTGGCCTTGAGTCTTCTTGCAATTGTCGTTCAGCCTTGGAAGCTAGATGCACCAACTCCACAACATTGCGATATGGCTGCAAATCAACAACTCGCTTCACATTTGAATTCAGCCCAAACAGAAACCTTGACATGGATTGCTCTTCATCTTCATGTATATTGGCTCTTATCATTGACTTCTCCATCTCCTTATGATACTCTTCAACAGACATTTTTCCTTGCCTCAAATTCTGGAGCTTGTCAAAGATGTCACGCTTATAATGCTTTGGGATGAATCTGGCCCTCATTTCTCTTTTCATTTCAGCCCATGTAGCAACAGCAGGTTCTCCCTCTTCTTCTCGCTGGTTTTGAACTTGCTCCCACCAGATTAGAGCATAGTCTTCAAATTCAAGAGATGCCATTGCTAATTTCTTCGCTTCAGAATAGTTGTGCATGCGAAAAATCTTGTCAACTTTTAATTCCCATGTGAGGTATTTTCTGGATCAGATCCACCATCAAACTTAGGCATGGTAAATTTAAGTTTACCAAACCTCTCCTCCTCGTGCCGCACACGACCATAGTTGCCTTGGCGATGAAATCTGCCATTTCGTTGCTGCTCATAATTATCTTCCTCAAATTCTTCTTCGGTATCTTCATCGTGTAAATTGGCCCTCCGGTGGCCGCCTCCACGACCAGCAGCACCTTCACCACGACCACGACCCAGCACCTTCACACGACCACGACCAGCAGCACCTTCATCACGACCACGACCAGCAGCACCACATTTCCACACCTGGGAGCTCCATGTACACTTGCATCTTCAGGACCTTGACGTAGCTCTCGCACAATATCAGCAACAAGATCAGCCCTCATTGCTTCAATATTTTGGGTGAGCTGCTCGTTCACATTGCCCATAAGTTGTTGCAAATCTTGTGACAACTTGTCTTGCTTCTCTTCAATTGGGTCAAGGCTGTTTCTGAACTCTCGACGGAGATGATCACGCAAGGCATTGAAGTGAAACCGTGTGATGGGCTCACTGAGATGCCCATTGCCTTCAACCTCGTACGGGTCTCCGTTACCTGCCATGATTAGTTGTGCAAAGCCCTATACTACAGCACGATATATGTGTGTAACATCTCATCTCACCTTCACTTACCAACCGAAGCTCATGTAACTTCCAAGTGAGAGCAGAACATGTTCAACTGTGGTGCCGGTGGTTGGTACAAAGAGAGATAATTAAGCGAATACAAGTCTAGGGTTGCACATGCAGGGGCTGTTTTGTGGAGCTTTGGGTGGGGTATATATGTGGAAAACAACACACTAATCTGCAGTCTAGTTCTTGTTAAACCAAGTAATCATCCACACAAGATTCGAATGCCTTAGTTGCTGAATAGGATATAAGTGTAGAACAAGAACACACACCAATGAATCAGATTTGCTGCAGCAAGAATTTTTGGATGATACACACTTGACTAGTGTTTCAGCTCACACCACATAAACAAGGATTTCTCAAGATATAAGTGAAGATCAGTCCCAGATTTTCTCTTCTTTCTTTCTGTCCTTTTTTTTCTCTTTTTTTTTTTTGACAAACTTTTCAACAGGGGACTTTGATCTGAACACACACTTGGTGGAACTTCACGAATTTTATTTTGCAATGGAAGAACTCAACAACCAAAACAGGAGCTGAAACTTTGGCAGCAAACAACCACGAACAGATCTGATTTTTCTGGGTCGAGAACAAGGTTGTAATCAGATCTAACCAGGATGGATGGATAGCACACGAAGAGATCTTTCCAAAAAGCAAAAGAACACTAAAAACGGACTCCGAATGTGAAAGATAAACACGATTTGGTGGAGGATACAGATCTGAAATTTCTGGACGAAAATGAACACAAAAGAACAGAATGGATGGGGAAACACTCAGCAACTAAAACAAAAGATCTAATGGACAAGAACCTGATAAAACTCACCAAAACAACAGATCTAAGGCTGCAAAAGGCTCTAGGTAAAGGGAAATATTTTTGTGGGGCTTTTTTGGACTATAGGATTGAAAACAACTAAAACTAAACAAGGGATACAAGATCCTACCGTGTCAATCAAGGCTCTGATACCAAGATGATGCGGGGTGCCCGATCTTCACGAAGGATCTGCTTGATGATAGAATCAACGCCACCTGAAGGGTACGAAGGAAACCCTCGATCCCAGCCAACAACGTTGTCGGGTAATGGAGAAGTAGTGCAACCTGACAAAACCGAAGCTAACTATTGCAATGCAACAACCAGCAACAAGTATTCGCCCAACCACACTCTCAGTTTCCAATCCACACAACCACGCACGAAGTTGGAAGCACGAACTGGTCGCCGCCTCAACGGCTGCTGTTGTAAATCACAAAGTGAGTTTACCCTCTCACAAGGCAAGTTTACAAGAGCTAAGGAGGAAGTGAACTCTCAAACAATATTCTGGTTGCACTTAGCTAACCTATGCTGAAAACAAATTGCCAAAGAGTTGTGCTTGAAGTGGGGAAAGGGGTACTTATACTAGGAACAACCCTCCTAGCTTAGGTGTGAAGCCAGCACGAAAATGAGGCTCAAATTCGTGGTAATTGGGTGGTTGGGGAGCAGAAGTGTGGAGCCTCGCGCAGCAATAAATGTCTTGACAGCTTTGCATTGGAAATCACATATCTTTTGACTTGGGTCTTCAAATGATGCACGGTTTGTTTTGCTGGAAAGTAGACTTGATTTCCTGTCCAATGTGACCCTCCAAACATGTTACACACGAACATGTTCATGTGTCATGGTCCAGCAAGATCAGCGATGAAATCTGGAGCTGCGCTTGCGATGTTTGTTGATTGGAACAACTTGCTGGATTCCTTGGTGTAATCCTCCAACTCCTTCTCGTCCCACTGGACCCATGGGGTATAAGGTGAGGTCCTCAAGCAATGTACGCCGTTGATGAAGTCTTGTTCGTTGCACTTTTCTCCATAGGCTTGAATTATCTCCATAGGTAAAAACCTGAGTAAAAGCAACACACAAGACTTAGGCAGTATATAATTCTCATTCATATCAATATTAGAATCAGCTAGGAGCGCATTCACCTCTTGTTGTATATGTTTAGCACGACTCCTTGTCATGGGACCCAAGTGTGTCTTCTTTGTAGAGGTTTCAGCTTGTATTTTTGTAGCTTCATCTTGTGGACATGATGATGGATGAGATGAACCAGGGATGTCCTCGTCATGGGGTCACACGACCCCGAGGCTACATGGAAACGACGTGAGGCAGCCTTGAAATATTTTTTAAGTAAAATAAATATCATACATTTATACTCACGGTTTAATTCAATGCCCCTCTCTCACACACACGCTCTCTCCTAAAAAAAATGAATCATTGTGACATTGGCCGTCAGTCTTGAAGAGTACAGCGCGCATATACGTCGATCAGTCGCCATTGTTGTTGACGCGCGAGAGGAGGGAACTGTGTCGCCATTGCTTCTTGCTTTTTCCGTGCAAGTAACAGCTGATGGGAGCCCTCGAGATGCTTACGTCCCACTACACTACACTAGTTATTTCCCCACCTTAATTGACCTATAGCGAGCGTACATGCCCTGCAGTGCACTGCACACGCACGTCGCTTAGCGCCAAAGCTCTCTACTGCACCCAGAGTTTATGCCCTGCTGCTGGTGCCTGTCTGCTAAACCGGCCCCGTATCCCCGGCCACTGCTCGCAAATAAGTCACCCTGAAAAGCATTTATTTGCCATGTATAATCATCGATCAGTACTGGTAATTAGTCCTTCGTCAGGTACTGAATTGACATGTCATGAACATCACATGTTTTTAAATGACAGACGAAACTCTTCGGTTAAATCGATGGGTTCTTACATCCATATCATTAGCTTGTTGTACGCTGGAGTTTTTGTGTAGAAAATAAACAGCTCAATAGGCTGACAACGGAGACCAGTGCAATAGTGCTTCGTTCATATACCTGCCGTTGCATCCACGGTTCAATCATCTGCACATAGCTAGGCTTACCCAGGCCGTACGGTACAGGTTGCCGTAGGGGCCCTATCAGGGGTGCACGGTTGTAGCCCCATATGCATGCATGGTCGGGGACAGAGTTGATAGCGTAAAAGTACCACTTTTATAGCGAAATTTACCGATTGGTACCAGTTGACGTCGTAATCTCATTTTGGTACCACATTTTGCCTAGGTTTTCTCATTTTGGTCTAATGGCGCGCTGATTCGATTTAGACAACCGTTCTGACAGGCCGGGCCCACATGTAAGGTGACGTGGCGGCGCGGGACTGTGACTGACGGTGCACAGTCCCGCGCCGCCACGTCACCTTACATGTGGGCCCGGCCTGTCAGAACGGCTATCTAAATCGAATCAGGCCGGGCCCACATGTAAGGTGACGTGGCGGCGCGGGACTGTGACTGACGGTGCACAGTCCCGCGCCGCCACGTCACCTTACATGTGGGCCCGGCCTGTCAGAACGGCTGTCTAAATCGAATCAGCGCGCCATTAGACCAAAATGAGAAAACCTGGGTAAAATGTGGTACCAAAATGAGATTGCGACGTCAACTGGTACCAATCGGTAAATTTCGCTACAAAAGTGGTACTTTTACGCTATCAACTCTCGGGGACACACAGGGTGGGCCTGCTGGTAGGTCCCACGTAAGCATTTCCCTCACTCAGCCAACAAGTGCATGGGGCGAGGCTAGCTTGCGCGTGGGAGCACTCGCGCGGTTTCCCGCAGCAAAGATGAGCCCATCCCTGTCGCCGTCGCTGGCCGAAACGCCTGCCTTCGCCGCCCCATCCTGCTCGAATCTCCTCCTCCGTCGGTCCGCCGCCGCCCCGATCATCACTCTAACCCTACCCTTATTCTCCGGCGCCGGCGACCCTGCACCCCCAAAGTTAAGTTTTCTTCTCGCCTACACCGCCTCCGCCGCGGTCAGTCGCGGCTCCGGCTCGGCCTGGCGTCGTCCGAATCGGTGGAGGAATTGGGCACGAGAGGTAGAAAGAAAGGAAGAGGAAGATGGGAACGTGGGTGGGACCGACCCCACACGTCACGCACGAGGGAAGCGCGTGAGCCGTCGCGCGCTCGTCAAGGAGATTTTCCCAAGTGCATGGCAGAAAAAGGTTGTTTACGGGGAATCACGGCAACTCCAACTTTGACATTGCATCTAATGACACCCCCAAACAACTGCTTTTGGCGAAGCTCTCTTAGAGCAAGATATAGCGACAATCCTAACTTGATATTTGGGAGGGAAAAAAATCAAATGCAAGTGTTTTTTCAACCAAAAAATTGGAGTGGTTGTACGTAAAAATGGACACATCATGAGAAAGTTATGCTTATTTTAGTCACTCTGCCAACACCGATTCCGAACCGAAAACAAGGACTAGATCTAGTAGAATCATAATCAAATCTTTTTATTACAATAGATAATTCACAATCTAATAAAATCTGACTCTAACCATTGCCCTATTTGTGATTTTTAAGCAGGGCTTAAGGGTTTTTGGACCAACTTACGGGGTAACCGAAACCAACTCTAGTTATGTGATAGTATTTAAGTAGGTTCTATTTTGGATTTGTATATTTTATTGGGTGAAATTCTAATTGTATTAGCTCGGTCAATATGTTTGTTTAATGAGTTAGGACATGTTTACTCGCTTGGACACATGATGGTTCATAACCCCTCTTCAAACTGAAAAATACATCACAATTGTAAATATGGATGAAATTGTAACAAATTATGGGAAATCAAGAAAACGAGAAGATATCAGATCACTGTTGATTATTTTTTACTGTGTTGACAACTTCTGTATTGCTATAGACTCTATTATCTCCAATTTATATCATGACTTAAATGAGCTATCTTTAGTGTTGTTTCGGAAATTCTCTTGTCTCAACTCAAGAGACTCATTTTCTAGTTCTAATGTGAATAACTTTCTCGTGTGACAAAGATTTATCATGGTATTTATCTAATTATGAGCATAAGCATATACAAGATATATAAGCTTGAATTATCCATTATTCATATGCAAAGAATTCAAGACCTTAGACATTTTTTCATATTTGGAAAACATGTCGTGTTTATTGTGGTTTATTGTCCCATTGAGCTTGTATTGCTTTCACCGGTGGCAATGCCAACAACTAAAAGGGACTTCTCGGCGATAAAGACCATCAAGACCAAGTTCGCGATCTCTACACTCATTCCCTCACTGCAAATTTTCCCTTAACCTTTCACTTTGAAACTTATGAGCACATCGAGCGAGTGATATTCAAAAGTGTTGATTGATAAAATTACAAACAATATGTAAAATACAAAACTTTGCGATTCGTATGTTTCAGGTTTTACTATTTTCTAAATATGTTTCTATTGATATTGTTCTAAGTGATCACGAGTAGTATATATTTGTTAATATATCGGCACCATTTCAATCTATGCATTATTTTTTCCAGATTTTGAGCTACCTTTTTTTGTCCTTCATCACTGCCCCCAAACAGACACCGATCATTTCTATTTTATCCAAGTTTGCGCATTTCACTTTACTTTTTTATTTCTATTTTGACATATTTAAATTTAAATTTGGATAATCTTATAATAGATATATGTTCCACCTTAACACGCAAATATAAAAACTACACAAGTACTGAACTTAATAATTTTGGAGATATTGTTGAATACCTCAGTCATGGATTTCCGATGCATTTCGAGGTAATGTTCAAACTCGATTGATGCATGTTAGGGCTCAACCAAAGGGCCCGTGAAGTCCAAATTTGGATCATGGACTCAATCATCACGCCCATCCTCTACAATTATGTTGTGTATGATCACACGGACAATTATGACCTCCCACATCTGATCAAGCTCCCATGTTCAAGGAGGGTGACGAACAATAATCCAATGAGTTTGGAGCATATCAAATGTCCGCTCCACATACTTGGCCATTCGAAAGCGTTGTTGACTCTTCCCTATAGTGAAAATGGAATGGTGATCTAGAAATAGGCATTGTATAGAAGAATATGATCGCGTGTCCCGGTGTCGACCCCAGGAACTTGGACAATGTATTTTGGTGTTCTTCATAAGTGCGTGTATGTAAGCGTCTGCAGCGTGTTTCTAAAAAGATAAACATGGGTGCCGTTGGAATTGAACTCACAGTTTACAATCCCTCAACGTAACTACACATGGTATTTTTTGCTGGGAATTATAGACACAGTATTGCTCTAGCGAAATGCAAAACCAGTGGGTTAACCGACGACAAGTATGGACGTGACCTGATCTGAAGAGGGGCAGAGGGCGTGCGTGGAAGCGATGGATCATGGGATGCCATGGAAGCGGAGATGCGTGATGCGTGGTCCCTTTGGTGTATCCTCACCGTGCTGGTGCCGGAATCTTATCGGGGAACAGAACAAAACAAGCGGCGTGGTGAGACCCAGATTGATCAGATGGGAGTTCACTGTTGTTGCCTGGATAGCAGCAGTCTAGTGAGTGCGCTTCGCAGATCCAACAGACAGAGGGCTTGGCATGCATGCCCATGCCCTGATGCCCACGCAAATTAACTTACGGCTCTGCTGAAGCCTGGGATGGATGGGAGAACAAATGGACATCATACTTATCTCGCTATAACTAGGAGTACTGATAAGTTCTGCATAATTCAAATGTCCTGCATGGTCAGAAACCGACATACACTGCTCGTGTACGGCACAACTTCATTGTGTCCATTTTTCGTAATTAAGACGTCTCTATGACTATGATCACATACACGTACCTACGTGGGCATCTTTTAATTGCTCGTAAATCCTGGTGGACCAAAAGAAAATGAAGCCATGTCCATACTTAGACCCTGGATAATTATTTAAGTAAGGATGCGAAAACGGGACTCCCACTTCTTTTTCATTTTGTGCATGTGTAGTACAAAATTTTGATACAAAAGTTTGTACTATACATACACAAAATGGATAAGAAGTGAGACAATTGGGTTCCGTTTTTGCATCCCAATACTTAAGCATATACTCCTGTCACGGATTTGTTTTTCTAGTAAGGAAAAATATTGCTCCTTTCATATTCTACATGGTGTGGAGAGTGACATCTGTAATACATAACACATTTGATCTTCTCATTGTTCAGCTAGTTCTAACTTCGTCTCAACCTAGCTTCTAGAACCCTGGGAAAGATCAAATCGACTACCTTCACTATTCAACCACACAGCCATCCATCTTACTGGTGGATGAGACCTGATTGATCGGCGGCACGTTAATTTATCTCACTTAAAGGAGAAAAATATGTCATCCCTCGGCCTTTTTTTAAGGTTAATCCACACCTAGCTTAGCTTGGTCATGAACTTGCAAATGATATGACACGCTACACGACAGTACATTTAACCCAACGAAATCATCAGACCAGCCCAGACTAACCACAGCCAGGCCCGTGTTTAGGTCGCCGTCACCTGATTAATCTTACGGCATCGGTGTGATCTAGCTTGATTATTTAGCGAAGAGTTCATGTGTCAATCGAGCAAAACACGTCACCAGGGCAAGTTGCCCGGCTTAGATTAGTGATTAATCACGGCTTATCCGTTGCAACCGAGGAAAGCAACGTCTGCTGATCACAGCTCGCGTCATACATTTCTCCAGAATATAGTACTCTCTTGTTCCATACTATAAAATGTTTTGGCTATTTTCATGTGCACTAAATACAGACTGAAATAAGTGAACCAATATATTAAAATAAATCTTAATACGTGTGAATCAGAAAAAGCTAAAACGTCTTATATTTAGGTAAATAGGGAGTAGAAGACTAGTACATTATGTAGACGCACGTTGTTGTGCCCATCCAACAGGCTCTGTTGTTGAGAATATATTTTTAAATTTAACTGACAAGTTCCAGCACCGACTCTATTGAAAGCAAAGTAAAGTGCTCTCACTATATGCCGGAATTCATGATCAAAAAGAGTTCTGTTGTGGGTGGAGCTAGACAAATAATTCCACTTATGTACATTATACATAGCTCAAGTATAGTGGACTGGCCAGACCTCACCAGAAAAATAATTCCACCTATGTACATTACACTTCCGCTTCGGTCCTCCGTCCTCCCCCCGGCCTCATCGAGCGCTCTGATTGGCCGATACCCCTTCGCGAGAACGTATAATACGTTATGTGCGAGCCGGCGGAGCCGTAGCGGAGCCGAGCAGGTCGGCTGGGCCGACTTGAGCCGATACTTTTTTTTTTACGTGGACTGGAGCCGATACTTGAAGCTCGGCGTATGAGCAGTTCTTTCGAAGCTCGGCTGGCCCGCCTAGAGCCGAGACAACTTCGAGTTGGTGCAAAATGAAAGAAAATAAGGCCGCCGGGAGGAGTCGAACCTGGGTCTCCAGCGTGCTGCACACACGTGCAAAGCCACTGGGTTAGCAATTACTCTATGATATTCTGCGCATCTGATTAAACATATCTTAACGCGTGGATCTGAGCGTACCAACCCTATCAGCGCCGCGTACACTCGTTTATTCGGAAAAATAGATTGAGCAGAGTTTGGATCGCGAGCTGGGAAAAATTAAAGAAATTTAAGGACGAAGTGGGGATTCGATCCTGGGTCTCCTAGGCGCTACACAGAGTAAAGAAAGGAAAGTATCGGATTAGAATTAATTTGTTACGGGAAAGGCTGTGTGGTCTTGGTACGTTATTTTAAAGAAAAGTGGGCTGATCTATTTCCTTCGTATGGTGTGGCCGTTGCAAAAGAAAAAGAAAGTTAATGCAAAAGAAAACTGGATGGATTGCATTGCAACGGAAAGTTAGGGCGTGTTTGGTAGCCCGGTTGGGCTCAGAAAATCTCACCCGACCCAATTTTCGGGTGTTTGGTAGCCTGGTTTCGTCCTCTGGGCCATGCCCGCTTCATACGAAAAACCCCTCTCAGCCTTGCCCAGTTGCGAAGTGGGAATCGAGCTTCGCACCCTGGCCAGGCCGAGCTCATACGAGAAATCCCACGCATGGGCCCACCCGCGCCGCGCGACTCCAGCCCCTCCCGAAAATCTTCCGTCATTTCCCCGTCTCTGCCCAGCTCGCTCTGCTCCTTGCTCCCCGCTCGTGCTGCTCCCTCCTCCCTGCCCTCTGCACTCTGCTCGCGCCGCCACGGAAGAGCACCTTCGCCGCCACGGAGGAGCACCTCACGCCGCCGACGAGCTGCTCACCGGATCCGAGCAGGCCCGGCCCCTCCCCCGAGCTCCTCTCATGGCCGCCTCTCCCGGCCTCTCCTCAGCTCGGACCCTCCCCCGAGCTCCTCTCCCGCGCCGACTCCTAAGCCCGGCGCCGGCGCCGCCTCGTCTCGGTCCTTCCTCAGCCCGGCGACGCCACTTCCTGGTCCCGGCGCCACCGAGGTCCGCCCCTCGCGCCCAGCGCCGACGGGTCCGGTGCTCCTTGCACCGCGGCCGAGCTCCGCCCCTCGCCCCCAGCGCTGCCCCTCGCCACCAGCGCCACCGACGGCTCCTTCCTCGCACCCAGCGCCGCCTACCTCCGTCCAGCTCGCGTCCAGCGCCGCCTAGCTCCGGCCTGCTCCGGCCATGGACGATGGGAGTGGTCCGAGGACCTGATTGCTTTTTTTATTCTTTTCAGGGTCATCTGTGTAATAAATTGGATCTGTTTGTAATTTCAATTTCTGGACTTGGAGGACCTATAAGTAAAAACTGTGATATAATATTTTTAATCCTAGGATTGGCTCTAGATTACAAATTAACCTAATCCACCACATAATACAAGCATTATTTAAATGTTGTTTACACATTGTTGAAATGGTGAAATGACTCAGCACGTTTCAATGCATACAATCCACCAAACAACATCTCATGTCAGCCTAGCTCACCACATACAAGCCACCAAACACACAACAAAATCTCAGGCCAACCTGTATGAGGTCAGCCTGTCTCACTTGGGAAAGCTATGCCGGAGAGACACAGGCTACCAAACACACCCTTAGGGAATGAAAGAGGAGATCGGATCAGCTGGTGACTTGATTTTTCTCGCATATATTGGAGATTGTCTCGGATCGGACCGACTAGTTATTCCTTGAGACATTTGATTATAGGTGAGGAAATGAAAGGTTAGACAGGTACGATTACAGATTGAATCAGCACCAGTGTTTCCGCGAAGAAGAAAAAAGAAAAGGTAAACAAAAGAGGAGCTTCATTCGATCGGTACAAGGCAAGGGTAAATTAATTGGTCATGCATGTACGTGATAACTATTATTTCGGGATCACAACAATATTGGTGCGCAGACAAATAAATAATAAATAAATAATAGGAAGACACAATATTAGGCGAGTTGAAAATTATGTAGAACATTACGTTCAAGGTTGTCACCGTCCTTACAGAATCGGCGTGTATGACGGCATCTCGGACGTTCGTCTAGTTATACAATAAACCGAGGCATGAAGCATCTTGAGTTTGTCAAGAATTATAATAGGTTTACGAGAAGGTTCTTAAATTTGTAAAGAGTTGTCGAGCTTGGCGTGAGGCGTGGTGTTCGTCACCTCGTTTCTTACCATGGGATTCATTCTCTAGCTTTTTTAGGTTATGTGGATTGATCCCGTGACCGAAATGATAGTTATTCGGTAGTTCTTGCGGTGAAAGATCGAGCAAACATTTACATCACCGGTCCAAGGGTAGATGACGCATGATCGACAGATCATCAGGGTTCGTCAGGAACCTGTGATATTATACGTCGGGACCACTCAAAAAAAGTTGGACTTGATCATAATATTCCTACGTAGGTGTGGAGTGAAGTTGAGTCGACACTATCCATCTTCGTAGATGGTTATGGATGTTTTATGTGGGCCACATGTTCCAGATGTGCTATGTCAACATGGCTAGGGATGTTGCATATGGGTCCACATGTTCCAAATGTGATAGATACATACCTATATGACCTACTAGACATTTTGACCCACATGCACCAGCACTAGATATATTGACCTAGAACTATCATGTGGGTCCCACAACATACAAGATATCTAGGATGTTGCATGTAGGTCCACATATTCCAAAGGTGATATATATACAACTACATGTCTCTGAGTGTTGCATGTGGATCCACATGTCCCGGATGTACTAGGTCAAGAAGGCTAGCGGTGTTGCATGTGGTCCACATATCACAAAGGTGGTAGATAAATACCTACATGACCTACTAGACATCTGGACCCAGATGCAACAGCCTTGGACATTTTGATTTAGAACTATCATGTAGGTCTCACAACATGCAACATAGATAGGAGTGTTGGATGTGGGTCTACATGTCTAAAAGGTGGTAGATATACAACTAGATGGCTAAAACTGTCATATGTGGGTCCACAAGTCCTAGATGTGCTAGGTCAAGATGGCTAGAGATGTTGCATGCGGGTCAACATGTCCCAAAGGTGGTAGATACATAACTATATGACCTACTAGCATCTAGAACCACATGCACAAGCCCTAGACAGCTTGACATAGAACTATCATGTGGGTCTCATGTGTATCTACCACATTTGGAACATGTGGACCAAATGCAAAACCCATAGTCATTTTGACCTAGCATATTTGAGATATACGGACCCACATGCAACACTCATAGCCATCTAGTTGTATATGTACCATCATTGGGACATGTGGACCCACACGCACCATCCTAACCATGTTGCATGTTATGGGACCCACATGATACTTCTAGATCAAGCTGTCTAGGGCTGGTGTATGTGCGTCTAGATATATAGTAGGTCATATATGTATGTATCTACCACCTTTGAATCATGTGGACCCACATGCAGTACCCCTATCCATTTTGAGCTAGCACATCCGAGACATGTGGACCCTCATGCAACACTTAGAGCCATCTAGTTGTATATCTACCATCTTTGGGATATGTAGACCCACATGCAACACTCGTAGCTATGTTGCATGTTGTCGGACCCATATGATAGTTCTAGGTCAAGCTGTCTAGGTCTGGTGCATGTGGATCCAGATGCTAGTATGTCATATAGGTATGTACTTACCACCTTTGGAATATGTGGCACTACTAAATATCCGGCGCTTAGGGACGAGTCAATAACCATCTAGTTGTATATCTACCATCTTTGCGAGATGTGGACCCACACGCAACACCCCTATCTATTTTGCATGCGTGGGACCCACATGATAGTTCTACGTCAAACTATAAAGGACTCGTGCATGTGGGTCCAGATTTCTAGTTGGTCAAATAGGTATGTATAATGCATTTACCACTTTTGGGACATGTGGACCCACATGCAACACCCCTAGCCATCTTGACCCCAGCCCATCTGGACCCACATGTAACACTCATAGCAATATCTTAACACATTTGGGACATGTGGACCCACATGCAACACTCCTAGCTATGTTGTATAGTGTAGGACCAACATGATAGTTTTAGGTCAAACTGTCTAATGCTAGTGCATGTGGTTCCAAATGTCCAGTAGGTCATATAGGTATGTATCTACCACCTTTGGGACACATGTGGACCCACATGCAACACCCCTAGCCATCTTGATCATAGCACATCTGGGACATGTGGACCCACATGCAACACTCATAGCCATCTAGTTGTATATCTATCACCTCTGTGACATGTGGACCCATATGCAACACTCCTAGCTATGTTGCATGTTGTGGGGCTGGTGCATGTGGGTCCAATACTGAAATGCTGAGAATAATGACAAACTGGTAATTCTATGAATTCGGAGGTTGGATAGTGTCTCCTCAGTTCCGCTCCACACCTACATCATATTTTGTTTATTTCAAACGGGTTACATAATGATTATAAACCCCCAAGCCGGTTTCCATCATATTTTGTTTATTTCAAACGGGGTGGCTCCCGTCCGAGCGCCACCCGGGTTTCCTATTAGCATGCGTTAGTCTACGGAGCCGTCGCACCAAGGATCGCCCGCGCCCAGCTCCCATCCGTGCGCCACCTGGCTGCTCTCTACAACTAGCTAGTTCATCCGGCTCCCGTCCAAGGTCCACCTGAGTTTTGCACCCCTAGTCGCAAGCGTACGTCAAAAGGGCTCCGTCGCACCGTGGTCTCGCCAGCGCGCCCGGCTGGTATCGGAGCGCCACCCAGCTGCCGTTGTTTAGGTCCCCGGTGTATCTGGACCCCGTTCATGCGTCCCTCGAGTTTTGCAGCCCTAACAGCCGATGCTCCTAATCCAATCGTTGCCGATGAAGAACGCCGCCACTCTCATTCTCGACTAGGGCGATAGATACCTAATACGACTCCATTAATGAATTCCATTCTCTCCGACGGGACCCTATTCCAGCTCCCATCAAACATCCTGCGCGCATGGCTCGCATCGGGGCGCCACCCGGCCGGCTGCCGTCGTTGAGGTCCCCGGTGCATCTGGACCCCGTCTGTGTGTTTCGGGGTTTTTTGGCCCTAGCCGCCAATGCTCCTGATCCAATCGTCACCGACGAAGAACGCCGCCGCTCCCACTCTCGACGAGGGGGATGGATAACTAATACGGCTCCACTAATGAATGTCATTCTCCCCGACGGTACCCTATTCCATCTCCAATCAAACATCACCGCCTGCAACCATTCTCACTGACAGAACCCTAATCCCATCAAACATCACTGCCGGCAGAGAACACCAATGAAACGTGCCCGCCTCCACCACCTAGGGTACCCTCTGCTATCCGCCTATGAGAAACATGAACCGTGTGGTCTACAGGAACGGGCCATCGCGACCGTACGGAGATCTTGTCGATATTGGAAAATAAGTGGGGGTCTGCAGAGCCTTTGCAGCTTGCTCCGAGCTTGACTCGGCCCGCTACAGCGATGGACCGAGCCGATCCGCCTTTACTGGACCGAAACGACCTCGGGCCGAGCCTGGCGACTCGGTCCGGCCCGAGAAGCTTGTTTTTTCGTTTTGCAAATTAACTTTTTCCCAGCCGAGCAGAAGCATGAGCAGCCTGTTAGGTTACATTCCATACGAGCGAAGACGAGCGAAGCAAGACACTATGTTCTTTTCGCCCGCCGCCGGCCATGCCCCGCATCGTGCTCCCACGAGGAGAGCACACAAGATGCACACAATGTCTTGTATTTTTTATATTTATAAATGTGCTATAATTATCAAGTTTTTCATGAAAATGGGTTCATCTAAATTTTAATTTCATGTTGTTAATTTCTTAGAATTAATTTTGAATAATTTAGTTTTCAATTTCTATGATTAGTGAGTAAAAAACGATGGAAATTTACATGTGGTGCCTGCCTTATGTACCGTGTGCTCCATCCGTCTGGCTTAAACACGAAAGTCCGAATATTATTTAATAAAATGCTTACTACTCCACCGTGATACGTATAGCACAGTGGCTTCGCTCCTTTGACTGCACGCAGGAGACCATGGTTCGAATCCCCACTGGCACCAATTTTATTTCCTTTTTCCTGGTCTTGTTTCAAGCGAGCGGCTGGCTCGGGCGAGTCCCTCGGCTCGGCTCCAGCTACGGAAAAAACGGCTCAGATTAATGGGCTATACGGGCTTGGTACGGTATATTATACCTTTATAGCCAAGGTGGGGAGGACCGAAGCTGGCCTCTGTACATTATACATGGCTTAAGAACAAAGAAGTAATGAGAATTAATGTTTATATTAGCACAGAAAATAAATCAAGAGGCAGGCACAACTTTGATTGTGTTCACAAGAGAAATTCTTCAGCTGCATTATTTCTCTTCTTTCTCACATATACCCACATCGTGTTCAGAGAAATCATGTATTAGAAAATTGGATCAGTGGGAGAGGAGGATGTAACTGAGGTTTTGATCAAGATCTTCACGACATGCCATCTCCACTTTCCTCTCTCATCGCCGACTTATTTGGACCCATCGCCGTCTCTAACTTCTATCCTGCTCAGTGCTCTGTTAGCCAGCTCTCAGGTCATCCCTCACGGCAAATCCATGTCCGCATGCAAAGATTAGTAAAAAAGAAAGATAAATTCCGGTATTCCAAAATGACTTTTAATGAGACTTTTTTTGTCCTTTTTCGTAACCCACAAAAATTATCTTTTTTTTTAGTGAAACTTTGTGTGCGAATTTAGAATGTTCGGATCTATACCTAAAGTTTTTGTTTGAATTTAAAAAAAAATTAAATACACTTTTCACAGCCAGTGCATCTACACCTATGAATCAAAAGTCAAAACGTCGTGTCCGAACTTACGGCTCTACTCAAGCCTGGGATGGGTGAGAAAAATGGACAACATATACTTATCTCATAGGAGTACTTATAAGTTGCATGGGACAGACAGCGACATACACTGCTCGTGCACGGCACAACTCCACAAATTCCATTTCGTATTATTATTTTTGCAACCATGTCCATTTCGTATTTAAGATGTGTCTATGATCCCATACACGTACTCCGTGGAGATCTTTTAATTGCTCGCAAATTCTGGTGGACCAAAAGAGAAATGGAGCTATGTCCATACTTAGACCGTGGATAACTAATTAAAGCATATACTCTTACTACTTGGTCTAGGTTCTGTCACGAATTTATTTTTCTAGTAAGGAAAAGAAATGCTCCCTTTTCATACACTAAGGTCTGGAGAGCGACATCTGTAGCACATATACATTTGATCTTTTCTTAATTCAGTTTCTTTCAAACTTCGTCTGAACCTTCTAGAACCCCGGGATATTGAACCCGAGAGTCCTCGATCTTACTGGTGGCCGGATGAGACCTGATAGATATCTGTCATGCGAAAAAGATAGGTCATCACGCGGCCTTTTTTTACAGTTAATCCCCACCCAACTAGCTTGGTCACGAATTTGAAATGATATGACACGCTAAGAGTTCACCACGACAGTACAATTAACCCAAAGACATCATCAGACCAGCCTAACCACACCCTGGCCACGCTTAGGTCGCCGTCACTTGATTAACCTTACGGCATCGGTGTTATCTATCTTGATTAATTAGCGGGGAGTTCATGTGTCAATCGAGCGAAACACGTCACCAGAGCAAGTTGCCCAGCTTAGATTATGCATTAATCGACGGCTTACCCGTTCCTACCGAGGAAAGCAGCGTCATGCATATCTTCAGAATATAGCAGTAGATGTCAAGCTGAATTCTCCTGTCAGCTTACGGAAATGCAACCTTTGACGTTACAGGTAACTTTAAGTCAGGGGCACGATCGGATAATATATCGATGTGTGGTTATTAGGTTTTGTTAAAGAGTAAAACGCACAGATGGTCTACAAACTTGCCACGAATATACATTAGCCACAAGATTGTGAACGCCAGGTCAGTCCGTCATGGCTTCCATCGGCAAGTTTTTGTGTGTGCAAATGCTCCTCAATTTTGTTTCTTCTCATTTCTTAATCATCCCTTCAGATTTTTTCCTGCACAAAAAATACAATAAATACCTTTAGTTAATAGCCTAAGGCCAATTCTCGGGCTCTCGACCAGATCATACAATATCAATTAACCAAAACGCTTTCTTTCCGGGCGCATAACAAAAGCCCGAACAAAAGTTTATGTGCTTACAAATTGGACTTGTCGAAGGCGTGTGACAGAGTGCACTGAGCTTTCCTAACAATACGATGTAAAGACTGGGCTTCGCTCATAGGTGCCTCGAATGGATAATGTTATGTGTGACCACTGTGGGATATTACGTAAAATTTCCTTATAGTTTCGTTTTGCCATTCAAGTTGGCTAAGCCAAGGTGTTCCCCTTTTTATGTTAACTTTTGTCGTTGACGGTCTATCCGCTTTGTTGCACAAAAATATATAGGATCAACACGTGGAGCCCCTTCGAGTTTGTAGAAGACCCTCTAGGCTGTTGCACCTCATGTTCGCGGATGATATCTTATTTATTTTTTAGGGGTGGTGACGTGGCAACAAGAATATAAGATGTTCTTAACACCTAATCTGCAAGTACCAGCCAAATAATCAATCCAACTAAATGTTCAATCTTATTCACGGAGTCTTGTGACCAACAAAGAAGAGAAGATGTTAAATCCATGGAACATGTGACGGAAAAAACTCACAAATACTTAGGATTCCCTAACCCGCACGACCACATAAAGAAATGGAAGTTCCAAAGCGTTCACGAGAAATTGGTCAGAAAGGCTCATCCAACGATAAGATGCCCGCATGTGTGTGGCCTCTAGCCAGTTATGCACGGCTGCACGATGATACGTCCAAAACGTATCCACTTTTCTGAATACTTTTGATGTTGTTTTTCCTCTAACTTGTGTGATTTGAATGCAACTAACACGGACAAACGCTGTTTTCAGCAGAATTGCCCTGGTGTCTTGTTTTTGTGCAGAAAGTCAATTTTTCTGGAAAATTCCAGAAAAAATTCCAGAAATTCTATTTTTCCAGAAGACCCACAGAGCCAGAAGATGAAGCGAAGAGGGGGCACAGGGGCTCCACACGCACCCTCGGCGCGGTTGGGCCTTGGCCGCAGCGAGGGGTGGTGTGGCCACCCTGTGTGGCCCCCGACGCTCCCCTTTGGACTACATAAAGCCTCTATAAGCATTGTTGAAAGCAGTTTGTGTACTAATAAAATCCTTAAGCATGACTTCAAGATCAGAGGGTACACTTTTATTATTGTTGTAGGAGCTACCATAGGAATTACCATAACCATTGCCACTATTAGAAGGATAGGGCCTATAATTGCTATTACCAAAATTATTCCTATAACCATTGTTGTTGAAGTTATTATTTTTAATGAAGTTCACATCAACATGCTCTTCTTGAGCAACCAAAGAAGCTAAAGGAACATTATTTGGATCAACATGTGTTTGACCACTTGCAAGCATAGACATAATAGTATCAATTTTAGCACTCAAGGAAGAGGTTTCTTCAATAGAATTTACCTTCTTACCTGTTGGAGCTCTCTCGGTGTGCCACTCAGAATAATTTATCATCATATCATCCAGAAGCTTTGTTGCACCACCCAAAGTGATGGACATAAAGGTACCTCCAGCGGCCGAATCCAATAAATTTCTTGAAGAAAAATTTAATCCTGCATAGAAGGTTTGGATGATCATCCAAGTAGTCAGTCCGTGAGTGGGGCAATTGTTAACCAATGATTTCATCCTCTCCCATGCTTGAGCAACATGATCATTACCAAATTGCTTAAAATTCATTATGCCACTTCTCAAAGAAATAATCTTAGCAGGAGGATAATATTTTCCAATGAAAACATCTTTGCATTTAGTCCATGAATCAATACTATTTCTAGGCAAAGATAGCAACCATTCTTTAGCACGTCCTCTCAGGGAGAAAGGAAAAAGTTTCAATTTAATAATATCACCATCTACTTCCTTAAGCTTTTGCATTTCACAAAGTTCAACAAAGTTATTGAGGTGAACAGCAGCAGCATCAGTACTAACACCAGAAAATTGCACTTTCATAACAAGATTTAAAAGTGCAGGTTTAATTTCATAAAACTCTACTGAAGCAGCAGGTGGAGCAATAGGTGTGCATATGAAATCATTGTTGTTTGTGCTAGTGAAATCACACAACTTAGTGTTCTCAGGAGTACTCATTTTAACAAAATTAAAAACAGGACAGAAAATAACTTGAAAATAAACTAGATGCAAGGAACTAATTTTTTTGTGTTTTTGATAATTAAAAGCAAATAAGATAAAATAAAATAAATTAAGCAAGACAAAAACAAAGTAAAGAGATTGGAAGCGTGAAACTCCCCTTGCAGAAATACTCTTGCTCCCCGGCAACGGAGCCAGAAAAAGTAGTTGTTGACGGTGTACAACACACGTTCGTTGGGAGACCCCAAGAGGAAGGTATGATGCAGTTCAGCAGCAAATTTTCCCTCAGTATGAAACCAAGGTTTAATCGAACCAGTAGGAGCAACAGCACTTCAGAAGGTTGTTGGCGGCGCCGTTACTCGATCACCAACGTGGAATCTGCACACAACACAATCAAACTACTTTGCCCCAACGAAACAGTGAGCTTGTCAATCTCACCGGCTTGCTGAAAACAAAGGATTAAACGTATGGTGTGGAAAACAGTATTAAATTGCAGAGAATGAAAAGGAACAATGTTTGCAGTTTGTGGTTGTTTAATCAGTGTAAAAGAATGGACCGGGGTCCACAGTTCACTAGTGGTGTCTCTCCATAAAAGATAACTAACATGCTGGGTGAACAAATTACAGCTGGGCAATTGACAAATATTGAGCGCATGACAATGCATATATATGACATGATGATTACTATGATATTTAATTGGGCATTACGACAAAATACATAGACCGTTATCCAACAGCATCTATGACTAATAATCCACCGTCAGGTTGTCATCCGAATCCCCCGTTGGTATTAAGTTGCAAGCAACGGATAATCGCATTAAGTAATGTGCGTAATGTAAACAAATACATATGACCGTGGACATAGCATTGTTAGGTTACCCCTAGTAGCAACAGCACATCTGCAATCTTAGAAATTGCTGTCACTCTCCCAGATTACCGGAGGCATGAACCCACTATCTAGCATAAATACTCCCTCTTGGAGTTACAAACATCTACTTGGCCAAAGCATCTACTTGTAACGGAAAGCATGCAAGATCATAAATAACATAGGGCATAGATTGATAATCAACTTGACATAGTATTCAATATTCATCGGATCCCAGCAAACACAACATGTAGCATTATAATAAGATGACCTTGATCATGATAGGCAGCTCACAAGATCTAAACATGATGGCACAAAGTGGAGAGACAACCATCTAGCTACTGCTATGGACCCGTAGTCCAAGGATGAACAACTCACGCATCACTCCGGAGGCAGGCATGACGATGTAGAAGCCTCCGGTGATGATTCCCCTCTCCGGCAGGGTGCCGGGAAGAGGTTCTGGACCCTCTCGAGCTAGGGTTGACGACGGCGGCGTCTCTGGAACTTTTCGTGGATAATGGTTCGGGTATTTAGGATTTTCGCATCGGGGGAATAAGTAGGCGAAACGGCGGCGCCTGACGACCCCGTGGGGCCCACACCACCCTAGGGCGCGGGTGCCCCCTTGGCCGCGCCCAAGTGGCGTGTGGGGCCCACGTGGATCCTCTTCGTTGCTCCTTTGGCGCTTCAGATGTGTTCTGATAAAATAGGTCCCTCCGTGAAGTTTCGTCCAATTCCGAGAATATTTCCTGACTAGCTTTTCTGAAATACAAAAACAGCAGAAAACAGGAACTGGCACTACGGCATCTTGTTAATAGGTTAGTCCCAAAAAATGTATAAAAGTGACATAAAGTGGATGCAAAACATGTAGCAATTGGTATAATATTAGCATGGAACATAAAATATTATAGATATATTTGAGACGTATCACTCCACACGCACCCTCGGCGCGGTTGGGCCTTGGCCGCGCCGAGGGGTGGTGTGGCCACCCTATGTGGCCCCCGACGCTCCCTTTTGGACTACATAAAGCCTCTGACCTAAAAACTTCGGGGGGATCGACTCTTTTTCCAGAAAACCTACAGAGCTCCGCCGCCATCGAAAACCCTATTTCGGGGATCAGAAACTCCGTTCTGGCACCCTGTCGGGACGAGGAATTGGAGGAGATCATCGCCATCATCATCACCGCCGCCTCTCCATCAACCATCCATGACTACCCCATCCATATGTGAGTAATTCCCCGCTGTAGGCTGAAGGGGATGGTAGGGATTGGATGAGATCATTCATGTAATAATTGTGAGATTGTTAGGGCATGGTGCCTAGTATCCCTTATTAGTACTTGATGTCATTGTGGCAACTTGTTATGCTTAATGCTTGACACTAGGGCCCGAGTGCCATGATTTCAGATCTGAACATGTTATTGAATCATGAGAATCATTATTGTTTTGGGTCATATCTATAAGTTGTATACACACGTCACTGTCCGGAACCCGAGGCCCCAAAGTGACAGAAATTGGGATAACCGGAGGGGATGGTTGCGACGTGAGCATCACATGTGTTCACGGAGTGTTAATGCTTTGCTCCGGTGCTTTATTAAAAGGAGCACCTTAATTACCAGTAGTTTCCCTTAAGGCCCCGCTGCAAACGGGCTGGTAGGACAAAAGATGTTGTGCAAGTTTCTCATTGCGAGCACGTACGACTAAATACGGAACACATGCCTATGATTGATTATTACTTGGATACTTTATTATTATTTACTTGCAATTGCCCTACGTATGATTATTTCATGAATTATCTTATCCATGCAACGCCCGTTCATCCATCCCTATGCCTACAGTATTTTTAATCCTGCTGTCTACTGCAATTATTACTGCTGCTTTTATTTCGCTGCTACTATTATTTCACTGCTGCTACTGTCATAAAACTGTTGCTACTGATAAACTGTGTCGAGCAAGTCTACTCCCAGGTGCAGCTGAACTGACAATTCATCTATCAAGGCTTATAAATATTCTTTGGCTCCCCTTGTGTCGAATCAATAAATTTGGGTTTTACTTCCCTCGAAAACTGTTGCGATCCCCTATACTTGTGGGTCATCACACGACGTTCGGCACCGACGAGATGATTTTAAAACGGAGACTAGTTTCTGAATGTGCTCCCGTAGTTAGATGAACACCGACGAGCTAAATTGTTGATGCTACGTTGGCGAATATAGAACAACCACAATGAGCTAATGCACCAGTTAGGGGGCAACCCCCCCCCCCCCCCCCCCGGTTTTTAAACATTTGTGATGTTTTTTTATGAGGTTTAGAATGAAAAATTGGATTATTAGCAAGCTCCAGCACTGGCTATGAGTGGACTAAGAAGAAGAGGAGGGGCCCTATTTTCGCCGAGAGACGCACCTAAATCTGCACATTTATCTGATCCATCTCCTCCACCAGATCTGGATTGCCAGTACGACAGAGTCGTCGCCCTGGAGCTGTACCATTCGCAACGACCTCGGATTAGAGCATCTGCTTCTGAAGGTGTTGGGAGACACTGGGGCAACGATCACTTTTCTCCCTTATGTTCGTTCCAAGGAAGAACTCGAACGCCTTATCCTTTTCTCCGTACATGACAGATGGGCCCCATATACATAAGCTTGGACGTTAGCAACACTCTAATTTCTATCCTTTTTCCTCACATGTTTGAATGACATGTGGGATATCTAGTGCTTCCATCACTTCAGATGCTCCGCATGCTATCGTAAAAAAATATTTAAAATGTTCCAAATTTTTTTTAGAAAAAACGTGAGTGTTCATCAGGTATGCGTCTAAACCTTTAAAATTTTCATGTCAAAATTCAAAGTAAAACATTTAGAAACATAACTGACAAATCCAGCATGAACAGTGCGACGTGACTGAATCGAGGAGTAACTCGCCCAACACTGCAACGACATGGAATATGTGGGGGTTCAGGAAGGTTTGGGAGGCGGCACTGGTGGTTGGAATCGCAATGGCGGCAACAGACTGCGCCTGGCGTAGGTCAATCGAGGCGGGGCCGCACTCCGGTGGCCGGAGCCGTGAGCAAGTGCGGCGGCGATGGCGGTGGTTGGGTCTGCGCGTAGATTTGGAGTGACATTGCAGTGAGCAAAAAAAAAAAACGCATTGGCTATGGATTGCCATATATGTTAATTCGGATCCAAATTTTGGGTCATGACCCAAAAAATACTACGGTTTATTGTTGATTTTTTTGGCTAATGTGTTGGAGATGTTAACACGAACAATGACCGCGAGGTCCCTCCCAAATACTCAGCCACGACACAACGCGAAAAGGGAAATGTGCACGGTTTGTCTGTCGGTGCCAAGTAATAATTTCAAGACGACATTTGTACCCGACGTTTGTCTCGGTTCAAAACAAGCTTGTTCTTGACCCGGCCCAAGCCCAACCGCAGTGATCATGAACATGCCGACAAGGGGCTCGTCTCACTCACCGCACCGGTCTGGTCTTGCGCAGTTTCGCAAGGAAACATGCTTCGTTCTTTGCATGCATGGGGCTCAGTTGACAATTGCAACTTATTTTTGTTGTCACGGGGACAATTGTATATATATATTAGGTTAACGTGGACCTAAGTTTTAACCGTGTCTTGTGAGTCAAGCACGCAAGCATGCCGCGCGTGTGCATGTACAATAATGCTCCAGTGATCAAAACGTACGCGAGAGTTCCGTATTTAATCGGCAAGTGCAGGCCTAAAACCATTGACATTGGGGACGCAGCTGGAGATCGGGTCTCCCGGTGAGCGGTGACACCAGTACACACAGCATCTACACTAGTACACAGGTTTGGTGCCAGTGAGGGAAGAAGAAGGTACCTAGCCTAGCGACACAGTAGTCACGTCCAAAGCTAGTAGGACTACAGTAGCCCTCCCACTCCCACCCTAGCTAGCGGCTACACCAATTACTCCAGAATCTTTCTCGTGACCACGCACAAGCGCAGAGTATCCCGACGGGACGTCGCTGCGGCTCCATGCTTCCCCAGCTTTCGCCTCGGGAGCAAAGCGGCGACGGTGCACGGTACGGCCCAGCAACCCTGTGACCGTCCCTGTTGCCGCATGCCGCGAAACGCCACCTGGCCGCCAGAGTGCGACGTGTTTGGGACTTTTGGTAGAGGTACTTGCTTCATTAAGTACGCTGGGAGTAGTATAATACGGTGTGGGCGCTGCCGACTGCGCGTATGCTAAAAAATGGTTTCTTTACTCGGTCGTCACAAAATATGGTTTTGCTGAAATTTATTTTATTTTATACACCCTACCAGTAGGAGTGCAACATTGGATAAGCCCAAACGGATCATCGGTGATAAGAACAAAAACAATTTCAGGAAATGCGGATGGAAACATCTGGCAGAAAAGTCTCTGGAGCCTACGTAGGGCAGCGGGGCCCACCGTCATGAGTCCGATGAAATAGCCCTATCCAATCCAACCCAGAAAATGATAAATATCTGGGAAAAAAAAGTTCAAACGGGTCGGTCGGTAGCACAAACTAGTCCTTCACTATCCAGTCCACTCTAGACCCTACCCGTCACACACGGCACGGCCCGTATTGCCCAGATTGCCCCTCAGCTCCGCGGCATGGCCCAGGGAACCGCGTGGGCGTAGAAATGTCATTGTTGCGTGTCCCCGTCCGGCGACCAACGGCACGCCCCACTCCGCCACGTACCCGCTGCCACCCCGGGCCCACCGTGGGCTGAGCCATTACCTCCCCTTTAAGACCCCGGCGAGGCTCCCCGTTTGAACGCCCTTCTCTCGCCTCGGTCGCTGTGAAACTCTGAAAACGAAAAGGGTGGAACAATACCAGAGGGAGAGCTCGCTCGCCGGAAGGGAAACAGTCGCCACCGTCTCCGGCGAACGGGGTAGAGCGCGTGGCGATTTTTTTGTGGTTGGAGTGGTGGTTGGTATCGGGCTGCTGGTGGTGTGTGTGGGTGGTTGGAGTTGGGGCTTTTGGGGGCGAGACGATGATGCTGTGCTTCTACTAGTGGTGGTTAGGATTCACTGCGATCGATGCCGTTTCAGCTCAAGACCACCGGCCATCACCACCACGGCGCCGCCATGGACGGCAAGCCGCCGCCGCCTCCCGCCCCCGCGCCGCCGCCCAGGGTCTCCCGCCTCCGGAGGCTGCTGGTGCGGGTCTCCTCCTCGGACCGCGTCCCGGCCGCGGCGGATGAGAAGCCAGCGGTGGCCGGCGGCGGAGAGGCGGATGTGGGGTCGGTGGGGCTCGACCGCATGGTGCTCAGCTTCATGGAGGAGTCCGGCGCGGCCGTCGTCGAGCGCCCTCCGCGCGGGCGCTGCAACTGCTTCAACGGCAGCAACTACGAGGAGAGCGACGACGAGGAGGACTTCTTCCTCCCCTCCGGCCTCGCGTCCGCGCCGCCCCCCGCCGCCGCCGCCGAAACCCTCGAGGCCCTCAAGGTAGGCACTGTTTTTTTTTTTTTACTTCACATGGCTTGCGCCGGCACGCGAACGAGCGAACCCCCAAATTGGGGAAAAAACGGCAGCGAATTTGACGGAGCCCTTTGCGTGCGCGCGATTCGTGCAGGGTCTGGTGCAGAGCGTGAGCGTGGCGGAGCGGAACCTCCTCGCCGACGCCTCCCGGATCGCGGAGAGGTGCGGCAGGACCTGCAAGGGCAAGGCCGAGTGCCGCCGCGCGGTCGCCGACGGCCTCCGGGCGCTCGGCTACGACGCCGCCGTCTGCAGGTCGCGCTGGGACAAGACCTCCTCCTACCCAGCAGGTGCCTACATCAGTACCCTTTCTCTTCGGTTCGCCTCAGCTGGGCAGATACATACCCTTGCACAAACAACAGAGTCTCACCGCGATCGAGCTATCTGCGTGCGCAGGCGAGCACGAGTACATCGACGCGGTGGTGGGCAACGAGGCGGTGAGGCTGATCGTGGAGGTGGATTTCCGGTCAGAGTTCGAGGTGGCGCGCTCAACGAAGGCGTACCGCGCGGCGCTCCAGGCGCTGCCGCCTCTGTTCGTGGGCACGCCGGACCGCCTGGGGAAGATCGTGGCCGTCGTGGCGGAGGCGGCGCGGCAGAGCCTCAAGAAGAAGGGGCTGCACTACCCGCCCTGGCGCAAGCCGGAGTACATGCGCGCCAAGTGGTTGTCCCCGCACGTCCGCACCGGCGATAACAAGGCCGCCGCCGACGCCCCGTCGCCCACCGCCACGTCTTTAAAAGGGACGCCGGTGTCGGCGGCGAGCTTCTCCGGCGAGTTCGAGCTCCTGTTCGGCATGAACCGGAAAGGAGATTCCGTCACCGCCGGCGAGAAGATCACGGTGGTGGTATCGCCGTGGTCGCGCCCGACGGAGGAGGCGAGCAGGCTGCCCAGGGCGAAGGTCGTCACGGGTCTCTCCGCCGTCCTCTGAATCGTGGCGAGGTGGACAGACAATAACCACCCCAACAACAACTACTAGTACTACTAGTACCCGTAGAATCCATTCCCGCCCCAATTTTCCATCCCCTTTTCCGTTTTCTTCTCTAATGCGCCCTTTGATCCGTTGGCGGATCCAGCTTTTGGTGTTTTCGTGTTTTTCCGGGGATTTTTGTTTCGGAAAAAAGAGAGAAAAACACTTCGCCTTCTACCTACTACTAGTAGAGCTCCATCCCCCCTTGATTTTTGACCCCTTGTAATTTTTGTTCTCGGCATGAGGATCCTGTGAGGAAGCTTTGATTGTTCCTCATCCCCTCTGGATGCCGAGTAGTAGCAGTTCTAGTAGCTGCTGCTGTAAGATGAGGTTTCTTGCTGCAAACCTCATGGCTCCCTCTCCTTGGTAGGAATTAATCAGTCACTTACTACCTTACGTTCCCAGCTGAGTTCTGCTGGTACTACTCCGTACTTGTTATTGCTATGGAAGAGATGAACAATGAGTAATACAAGTATATGACATTTTGCCACAAACTCTCATAGTCTGTTTTGTCCTTTGTTGTATGTATGATGAATACGCCTGGATTGAACTGTACGGTTGTATGCTGTTACTATGATACACCATGATTCGGTTCAGCGAGATTCTCTCTGAATTTTTGTTGCGCAAAGAAGGGAAGGACTGGGGACACTGGTGGGGAATGGCATGATGAACAAAGCAATCAAACCGAGACGTTGATCATTCACCTGATCAAACAGTAGGGAAGACGAAGGGCGGGCCCCATGAGAGGAGCAGGGGGGCCCTCTATCCGGTACTATCCGCGAAGTGTGTAGAATAGGATTTGGGTGGGGATTAAAATAAGGGTGGGAAATGCGGAGAACTGAGCGCGATCGGTGACTGACCCCGCTCGTGCAGTCTCGGGCGCCGCGCCCACGGTCCACCACCCCCTGCCGCAGGGCAGCATCGATGCCGCTGCCAGCGCCAGCATCGCGAGACGAGACGGCCATGGGAACGGCGTGACCTTTGCCTGGCTCGCACTTCACCTCCACTACTTTCACCGCGGTGATTTTTATTGTCCTGTTCATAGCACCAGGTGCGCAGGATTCTTAATTCTTCTTCGAGGAGCACCGTCAAAAGTCGGGTAAAAGAGGAGGAGCTGGGTCACCGTCGTGCGTGCAGGATTCTCGTGACACCAGGGCGTTTGCTGAAGACCCAGCTGCGCACACACGCATCGGTCAGGTCATACATACACCCACGCGGTCAGGTCATACACCATCACGCCAATTTATAAAGGTCACGTGAAGGTTCACCATCGTTCAGGTAACTGAAATTTCTAGGAAAAAGTCCATTCGAGACCTTCAATTTTTAGAGGTTAGCGAAAACGGACTCCGAATCCCCGTCGTCGGCAAACTGGATGAACTATTGAATCGCGGTCTAAATCGGACATTGAACCCGATTTGCAAAGCCAAAAAAAATAAAATCCCAAATTGCTAGTCTCAGTGACTTCATTGGCCCACACTATCTTCTAACTCTATACACACACTCTCTCTTTTCAAGTACCAGTGCGCGGTGCGAGAGTCGGCTCGACTGTGGTGGCCGTGGACCCGCTCACCTCTTCCTCGTCGGCGATGCAATGGGAGCGCGCGCGGGCCTGGTGGACAATGTGGACTTGGCGTACTCGACTGTTGATGTTGATGCGGTTATCTACAACTCATGTCGGCAGAAGCTCGCGTCTATCAGCAGCGCAATGCGGCAAGATGGGCCACAGCTTGGGCTGCGCGAGCACGGTCTGCTATGTGCAACAAGAACACGACTGCCGCATCCTCCTCTCACTCTTCCCAGGACGGAACCACTCTAGGGAGTCCACCACACACTTCTCTGGTGAGGCCTCCTTCACTGACGGCTCCTCTAGCGAGGCCCCCTCCGCTGCCACGTGCTTCTTCGACGAGGTCCTTCCTTCAACCATCGCGCCAGAGGGCGTGGCGGCGACGGACCCACATGATGAAGGGGGTGGCATCGAGGAGGAGGAGGGGCTCCTCAGAGACGACGACGATGGACGCGTCGCCGGCTTCTCCATGCTCCCGAAAGAGTACTTGACGAGGAGAGGGAAATGGATTAGGGATATGAGATGAACACAAGCGGGCCCGTCTAGTTGGTGAGATAATAGGTATTTCCCGACATCGACCATCATTTTCCCGATATGCCAAACAGGTTTAAGGTTTGATTGAGGCCTGGATTTAATTAGTACACTGTAACATCGATCAAATTCGGAGCTCGAGGTTCGATTTAGCTGACCTCTACGAATTTTAAAAAGGTTTAGAATGGACTCTTTCCAATTTGTAGCAATAATATTGGACGGAAGTGCAAGGAAAATAAATGAGGTATGGCTTTGGGGCGTGCGGCGTGGGCATGGGGAGGGAGGACGCGAGCGAGCATCGTGCTTGGCGGCGAGTGCCCCCGGTCCGGGGACGCGAGATCTTTTTTTTTTGACACATCCAACTTCCTCATATATTCACCAAAACAACCACATACACAAAGTACACGGAAGAACAGAAGATGTACAATACGAGGGAGGAAACGAAACCAGAAGCAACGGGAGCACCGGCCTCGCCGGCGTCGGAGACGAAGACGACCACCTTCCTTCTTGCCGCAGTCAGGGATGCTTTTGCCCTATGCGAGACGCCGCCGTGCCCGCCCGCCGCGCCGCGGCGGAGCTTGAATCGATGAACGGCCGGGGCGAGCGCCCCCCTGTCCCATCTACACCTCCTTGCCGGAGTCATCTTCGGAGCCGCCGCTGGACGAAGCCGTGGAACCCGGCGAGCTCCAGGTTCCGAGCGAATCCACCGCCAGGACGGAGACCGTCGCTGAATCTGGCAGTGGATCGAGGCACGGCGCGGATCCACCGATCCGCGGGTGCCAGGGGAGCAGGCGCGCCGGCCCGGAGCTCCACGAGCGCCGCCGCCGGAGAGGAGAAGCACCTGCAACAAAAACCTCGCCCGCGACACCCCCTCCTCCACGGTGCCGCCGGCTGCCCCAGAAGAACCTACCACATAAACACACGCGAGGCGGGGATCCCCCACCCTCCCGCCGCCGAGGCGGCCGCCGGAGGGCGAGGGATCCGACGGATCGACGGCGCGGAGGTGGATCGACCCGGTGGAATCACAAATCGCCCTCCCGCTACAGTGAAACGAGAGGGGAGACGACCAGCGCGTCTGTTATACGGTGGGACGCGAGATCTTGGAGGCCATGATTACACTACTAGTACCATCGATCCGTCACGCCTTTTGTCCGTATTAAACCAGAAACTCGAGTCCTTCTTTTCCTGGGCTTGCGTCAGGGCGAGAAAGAGAGAAAGCAAAGAGAGCGGCGAAACCGGGCGGGACGGTGAAGAAAAAGGAACTGGAGTGGTGTGTGGTGGTGGTGCCGTTGGGTGGTAAAAACATTTGTCGCAAGTGCGGTGGTGCTGGTAGTGGCTTTTGACCGGCTGCCTCTGCCTGGTGCCACGCGCCCGTCCCAAGTGGCTCCATCGACTCGAGCAGCAACGCAACGCAACGCAACGCTCGGTCGGTGATTGATCGGCGTCTCTCTGTTTGGTCCATTCGTGCTGCGGAAGAGTAGAGTGCATCATCTTTGGTTAATTTCCATATTGGTGCTGAAGCTTTTCCCGATGACCACTATTATGGTCTCACGACCACCGTTTCTGTCAGTCAGAACGTTTTGATGGCCGGCCGTGTGGTAGGGAGACCGCACCGTCTATTTCGACCGCCACCACTTCTTCTTCTTCCTCCTCCCCGGAGACGAGGAGGCAGGGCCCCGCCGCTCCGGACGCCCCCACCGTCGCTCGTCGTCGTTACTCTTTTCTTTTCTTGCCGTTGGGACGCGACCGACCACCGCGCGCACACACACGGCAGCAGCTCGAGAGAGAGATATTGTGGCGGTGGAGGAAAGGAAAGAGAGGGCGAGAGTGACAAGTGCGGAAATAGTTTACACGCCTCGCTTTCAGGAAAGAAAGAAAAGCTACGTCCCACCCACTGCAGTTGCAGCTCCTCCTCCTCCTCTACTGTGCTGCTGCTGTGATGCAGGTACTGTTTACGACTGGAGAAAAATCTTATCGCTCTCTCTTTCCCTCGAACCCTGAAGCATCATTGCGCTCCAAACGGGAGGCGTTTCTAGAGAGGGAAAGGGTGGGAGAGCGTATGGCAGGGTGCAAAGCTTCAGAGGCAAGGCATGGGCTCTCACTCTCACCAGAGAGGAAATTCAGAGAGAGAAGTGCAGCACTATGCAGGGCGTGAAAGAGAGAGGAGGAGGACCCTGGCGCAAGGGAGCTCCCGGAAAAGGGAAAGGGGCCCCGTGTTCTAGTGTTGAAATCACAAGAGAGAAAAAACCAAAGCTCCAGAAAGAAAAAAACAGAAAAGTAAAGAGGACGGGTCTTTCTCATCTTCTCTCGTGAGGGCGCGTGTAGAGTGCAATCGAGGGGGAAATTTATGCTTCTTTTCCTTTCGTCACAAAGAGGAAGAACGCATGTGCATGCCCTTCATTCGTGGGCCAGCTTTGGTTAGGATCATCGGTATAGTTGTGCGTTCAACGAGCTAGAGCGGTTAATTTTGCGATGGCGAATTTAAGCGGGTTTAGTTGCATCATTCCGATCTTGATTTTACTGTAATGCAAGAACTTGCGGGTTCGTTCGTAGAGCATGCTTTCGTTGAGAAATTCAGACATCGAGATGTCCATTCGATGCAGATGAACCTGAAATGACGACAGACGAAAACATCCCTTCTTCCTTTCTCCATGAACCTGACTCGCGTCAATTTCTCTGTCCTTTTCATCCGGGTGTCGGACGAGCAACGAGGCATAGTAATATCCATTCGTATACTTCTCTCTACAAACCTACCCGTCGACAGTTTGCGTCACCATTGAAAAAACAAACAACTCTTCTGGCCTGTCATTTTCTGCATTTTTTTTAATAAATAGAGAAGGTTTCTCCGGTGTAAGACAAAGGAGAGTAAAAAAAAAAAAAACAAGTTGCGAACACAACTGAAAAAGATAAACAATGAAAGCAAAAGGATAAGCGCTGCTCATCTTTCTTCTCACGGAGGGCTTGGCCATGGGAGTAAGAGGAAAAGAACTAAAGAGGGCCAATGCGATGCAAGCAAACAAAAACATGGCGATGCAAAACTTTTTCAAGAAAGGAATCAAAGGGAAACATGCCACGGGAAAAGACTCCAAGATGTCAAAATAAATCAACAAGAGGTAGCTTTTTTTTTCTTTTCGTTTCTTTTCATGAGAGGTGCTCGCTTAATTTGGTTTCTTCTGCCGACGTCTCTTTCGGCTCGCCATGGAGATCGTCACCTAGACAGAGAAATTACACAAACGACTTGGAAATTCAAAGTAAGCGCCTTATCGAGTTTGTTCTGTTCTGACCCAACAAGACGCGTCTGAAGATTTTTCTTTTCAGTTCACAGTGTAACTAGCAGACCGAAAATACCTGTGGAAATTCGTTTCCATCGATGGTTCATGTCTGTCTCTCGAGTTGTTTTCACCAAAAAACAGGGCCTCGTTTTCCGCGCAGGAGGACAAAGCAAGACCCTCTGTCATTGAAAATGAAGTGCCATGTGCCGCTCTACCACGCAAAAGTAAGTTGCGCTAGCACCCGTTTCAAATAATATTTGTGATTTCCTTTCACTCGTTTGTGCGTAAAAACTGAAGACACCTAACAGTTTGGCCAGAATGCAATGCAGTGATATCTCTCACGAACAATGGAACAAGTTTAATCCTACGCAGTGTTAAATGTTTTGGGAATATGAGCGTGTGTCAGCATGTGTGTGATTGCGTAGTATGGCCATCCTTGGATGGTTCAGAAATTTGTTGGTGCTTTCCTGAATTTTGGCTCCACGGCAATGCCTCGGCGACGACTAACTTTGGCCATCCAGTTACCCCGATCAAACCTGGTTTGAGTGACTCAAGCAGTCCAAAGCTGTTACTGAACTAACGAAGACCTGTACTCGATCCAGCAACTGAAATTACAGCACCACAGATGAGCATCTATTATCTGAGGCTGCAGCGGCGAAACTTGTTCGATCAACCAAGTTAGCCGAGAGGAAGGTCCTATCCGACAGCTCGGCGTAGGAATGCTCTGAGGAGGACGAGGACGAAAGCATGCTGTTATCTGAGGATACATTGTATGAGACGCTGGGGCAGCTCCTTGCCATTGCTTCAGGGACCTTGCTGAGGAGATCGTAGGCGGTGAGAGGCTACAGATAAGATGCAGGCTGCGTTTCAGTAGTTTAGCCTGAACACGATGTGCAGTAGTTTGATGTTTCCGTTAAGAAGCTTAGCCCCTAGTAAATATGACCCTCTGACTTTCTTCTGAAGACTGGATTACATAGAATCTAACTATTTCCAGATTACTGAGGGCAGAAGTTGCGCTACTTGCTAATTCAAATACTTGCGAACAATTGTTTTTCACTGGATTGCCCATAAAATACGATCATAATTTTGGTCAAATATGCCAGGACGCAATGCCGTGTTATGTCGGGAGAGACATAGGGTAAACCTATGAAATGCGAAATGTTTCCGAAAATGAGCATGCGTGTAGAATGGTCATCCTTGTATTGTAACTCAATATGGTACATAAATTTTGTTCGTGTCTTTCCTGAATATGGCCATAGCAACCAATCCAGTTGCCCCGATCAATCCGGAGCTCAGACCCAAAATGAAGGAGCTTGTCTGCAGTAACCAATCTGCATTTAAAAGAAGCAATCTCCATGACAATTTCCTTTTGGTTAGGCAAAGTGGCTAGGAAAATTCATCAGAGGAGGATACATGAGTGCTGCTCAAATTGGGCATTTATAGGGATCTTGATTCCTTCTCTTGGCCTTTTCTTTTTAGGTGCTCCGATGCAGAAGTTTCCGCTGTATTTAGAGGTTTCTTATTGCGAAAAAATGTTGTAAATGGATGTCCTGGCAAGAAGATCACCCATGTCTCCCCGTTACTCTTTTATACTGTATTTGCCATGGATATGACATGGGTCATCTTGAAACCTGAGAGCGAGGAAGTTCTAAACACCATTGCTGGATGCAGCCCAACGCAACCTTTGTCAATTATGCCGATGATGTTGCTCTGTTCATCAGACCAGTAAAACGTGATCTGCTCCTGGTATAACATGCGTTACACATTTTTGGACAGATTACTGGTCTCTGCATCAACTACGAGAAATCCAATGCTATTGTTATAGAGGGATGAGCAGGCTGAACAGCTTGTTTCCTCAATATTACACTGTCAAATAGCACATCTCTCCTGTAAGTACTTAGGATTGCAGTTGTCAATTAATCATCTGACCAGGAATGAGTTGCAACCCATCCTTGACAGTATTCTTAAACTCATGCCTGGATGGCAAAACGGCCTGGTTGACAGGAGTGGGAGGAAAATCCTTACTGACTGTGATTTCTGCCAAGCCAGTTGAGGCACCTAAATGGGCCATTAAGCAGCTTGAGAAAAAAATTAGAGCTTTGTTTTGGGCAAGGGACTGAGGAAATCCATGGAGGCAAATGTATGGTAGCTTTGAAGTGAGTGTGCTGACCAAATGAGTGTGGAGGTTTAGGCTTCAAAAATCTTGAGTTTCAGGCTTTGGCACTCGAGCACGCTGTGAGTGGCTTAGAAGGACTGACCCAAGTGAACCGCAGCAAGGTTTGCCCTATGTGAAAACTAGAATTATTTTTTATTGCTTTTCGACTCTGCAAATAGGGAGTGGAATAAGTGCTCTGTTTTGGAATGATTGTTCGATAAATGGGAGGAGAGTGCAGGACATTGTGCCATGTTCAGATGTTACGAGTCGCACAACCTGCCAGTATCAGTGTTTGAGTCGGGCATGAATGACAAAGATCTGGATCTTGCTGATACAAGATGAAAGAGGAGAAACTATAGGGGTTTAGAGGAAAGAGGAAGAAACTGATGGTGACATGTTCAAACTTCAAAGTATAGGACTTCATCATGAGGAATCACTCAAGCTGGGGGTTCAAAACACAACAAATCCCACATGAATCACTCAAGCTCCCATCCAAGGGCTCGGCATACAAATGTCCTGAAGAGGACGGGGACGAAACCATGCCATTAGCTGAGGATACATTGCAATGGGTTGATGTGGGCAGCTCCAAGGCATTGCTTCAGGGACCTTGTTGGGGAGATCATAGGCGGTGAGAGGCTACAGAGAAGATGCAGGCAGCGTCGGGTAGGCACCTAGCAGCGTTTCAGTAGTTTAGCCTGAACATGATTTGCAATAGTTGTGTTTCCGTTACGAAGCTTAGCCACTAGTACCCTCTGTATTTTTATGAAGACTGAATTACATAGAAGATAACTATTGCCGGAACACTAATCGCACTGACATTGACACTAGAAGCAAGCAAATGGATATCAACTATACCCTAACGTCTCTTCTGTCGTTAGTTTCAGAAGATATGATCACATGAAGCAATGGTTTTACCATATCTGATCACATCGAGCAATAGAAGCCAGCTCATTATCTCCTAATCTCTGAGGCGCATAAATGGGCCATTAAGCAGCTTGAAAAATTATGTAGAGTTTTCTTTTGGGGAGGGACTGAGGAAATTCATGGAGGCAAATGTATGGTAGCTTGGGAGCGAGTGTGCAGACCAAAGGAGTGTGGAGGTTTAGGATTCAAAAATCTTTCAGGCTTCAGCACTCGAGCGCCCTCGGAATGGCTTGAAAAGTTAGAAGGACGGACCCAAGTAAACCATAGCAAGGTTTGCCCAAGACAAATGATGTGAAAACTAGGATAAATGGGAGGAGAGTGCACTTGTGCTGGAGAAGGTGAGCAAATGTGTTGATGAGACAGAACAGTAGCTGAAGGGAAGTGAAGCAACACTTTGGTCTCTGACCTCGCGGGAGGACTTTCAACCCTGGGTTTAGTTCAGTATGTCAGGTTGTGGAAGGCAGTAACACAAGTGCAGATTAGAGCTGAAGTGGATGACACTTTCATTTGGCAAGGGATGACGACAGGAGAGTATTTGTTTACAGCCGGCTCTGTTCTGAATATGACAAGTTTCATCTGTCTGCTGCTGTTTGGAAAAGCTGGGCGCCTGCAAATTGCAAGATCTTTGCTTGGTTTATTCTACGGAAGTTTGGTACAAGGTTTTTGAGGAGCTCAACATCGACGCCCAAACACCTTCATGCACGGATCAACTCTCACTGGCGGAGTTATGAGAATTCCATACCAACAGATCAGGACTTTTGTTGGAATTCTTGTAATTTGACTTTCTACCTCTATAAAAGTGGTACACGATTTGCGTACCCTAAAAAAAAAACCCAGAGGTAGGTTGACAGGAACACTAACACTCCTAAAATGGCTTTCAGCGACAGATTCGGTCAAAGGAGTACTAAAATTCTTAAAATGACTTTCAGCAACACAATTATTCTAGCCATGTTCAGACGTTACGAGTCGCACAATCTTCCAGCAGCAGTTTTGAGTCAGGCATGAATGACAAAGATTTGAACTTGGATCGATCTTGCTGATACAAGATGAAAGAGGAGAAACTATAGTGGTTTAGAGGAAAGGGGAAGAAACTGATGGGTGACCTGAAAAGTATAGAACTTCATGATGAAGAATCACTCAAGCTGGGGGGTTCAAAACACAAAACCCCCACATGAACACAGATAGTTCATGGACGTGCAACGGGTTGTGGTACTGCATTTTCGAGGTTGGTTGGCTACTATCTGAAAGCCTGGCATTTAAATGTCCTGAAGAGGACGAGGACCAAACCATGCTGTTAGCTGAGGATGCATTGTACAAGATGTTGGGGCAGCTCCATGGTATTGCTTCAGGGACCTGATTGAGGACATCATGAGGTCGTGAGGCTACAGAGAAGATGCAGGCTGCATAGGCAGCTAGCTGAACATGATTGGTAATGGTTCTTGTTTCCGTTAGGAAGCTTAGCCACTAGTAGCATGCAACACTCAGTATTTTTCTGAAGAATTACATAGAAACACTAGTCTCACTGACATTGACAATAGAAGATGCAAGCAATTGGATATCAGCTATACCCTAACGTCTATTCTGTTGTTAGTTTCAGAAGATGCGATCACATCAAGCAATAGTTTTACCCTATCTGCATCAATTCTGCTGGATAAGAATGGACAATCTGGATCCTGCATAAAAAATGCCTGGAACATGACAGTGTTACATATATGCTCCTACATAACACGACGTTCCCTGCCAGATTGGTGATAAATAAACTGACAATAACTCCGACTTATGTTTCAGCTCTGTTGTTTGTCCCCAAATTGTTTGTATACTGAAACAAAATTCTACGAGCAGTCCTAATATACTACTTCCTCTGTTCACTAAGCTTGCCAAAATGTCTTACGTTAGTGAACAGAGGGAGTAGTAAGCATAAATGAAGATTTCAGAAAACAGTATGCATACACGCTGCAACAGCATAACTCACCAGATCATTTTACACAGCTCTATCCTAAACACCTCTTACCGTTATGCTGACACTCTGCACTCAAACAATGGCCACAGGCAGCAGTGTAAAACTATCATACATAAGAAAGAACGAAAAGGGTATTTCATTGAGCATTAAAATATCTGTGACAACACCACCCATAAGGCAAATGGATTAAGAAGGATCATGCTACAGATAACATGAGTGTTCTGGAAGCAGAAAATACAGTGTCAAAACTGGACTAGAGTCCTAGGCGTTCTGATAGTGGTGGAGCTTGTACAGCAAAACTTTCCCGCCGGCATGCCCGATGGAGAGGAACCCGCTCCCAGGGCTGAAGTCCAGGCACCTTGGGTACTGAAGGCTGAACCGAGGCCCTGGCCAGTTCTGGTACACGGTCAAGGACGGGACGTGCACTAGCCTCATGCCATTCTTCTCCTTCCCTGAGGTTATCGCCAGAATCTGAGCATCGTGGTTGAACTTCATTTGACCAATGTCGGTTGTGAGGTTTTCAATCGTCTTGAGCGGCTTGCGCTTTCCTCCGAGGAACTCATCCCTCTTGTACACGTTCACGATGCCGCTGCTGGAGCCTGTAGCGAAATAGGAGCTGTCCGGCGAGGTGCAGAGAGAAAGGCCTGCCAGGGAACCGTCATCAGTACCCTTGTGCATACACCTCCTTGTTCTAAGATCCCAGTGGTAAACATGGCCATCCCCACCACTGCTTAGTAGCTGATTACCACCATCGGCAAAAGCCAACGAACGCACATTCCCATTCATCTTGAGGGTTCCAATGAGCTGCTTTGTCTTTGTAGATACCAAAAGAATGTACCCCTCATTACCAACAAATGCAATGGTTCTTGAATCAGGTGACACCTCAAAGGTTTCAAGGCTTTTCTCCTCACGGCCAGTCAAGGGTCCAATCTTACTAACAGCAGCCTTCACCAAATCAAATGAGTAAAAGAACTTCCTCCTGCCTGAAAGGATCACCTCAGAGCCATCAGGTAGAAAGGATGCCTTGTGAACTGGGCAGTCCTCGATAAAAATGCTCTGGATCTTGGGGTTTCTCTTCCCATCAATCTGGAAAAACCTCAGATGCTTGTCCAGGCCAGCAACAAGCATGAGCTGCCCATTCCTATGGAACTGCACTGAGTTGATAGGACCACTGGACGGGTCCTGCGCATTAGCATCAACAAGCCTCGAGAAGTCCAGCATGCCAGGCAAGAGCTTAGCGGTACCCTTGACGACAAGCTCGTCGTTGTTCCGAAGAGCGTTGTCCACTCCGCCTTCCTCATCATCGGATTCAGCGCCAGGGAGTGGGGCCTTGCGGTCCATATCTGCCCACCCGGTGAAGGGGTTCAGCTTGGCGTGGTGGCCGCGCAACCGGGCCTCATACTCCCTGCCCGAGATCACACGCTCATCAGCCTCCTTCCTCAGCTTCCTCAGCCTCGCAACCTTCACGATGTCCACCTGCGTCGTGTCCTCCTCGTCGTCCACCCACGCCGGCTTCCTCCCCTTGTCGACCGTCTCGTCATCACTGCCCAGGTCCTCCTCGTAGACAGGCAATCCGTCACCGGCAGAGCGGTCCACGAAGAACAAGGGACCATCCTTGTTACCGCGAGCCGGCACGGCAGTCTCGGTGCCAAACTCCGGCGGCGCATAGATGGCACCGAACAGCGAGTTCTCCAGCTGCCTCATCTCCTCCGCCTCCTGCGTCTGCCTTGCCTTGAGCTCCTTGTCCTTCTTCCTCTTCCGGTCCTTGCCGTCCTTATGTGACCTGGCTTTCTTCCCAGCCTCTGCATCGTCGAGAGGAGCGACGGGGGAGCCGGTGCCCTCGTCGATGGCGTCGTCGGCTCCGGTTCTCTTCAGGCGGCGCTTCTGGGGCGCGTTCTGCGAAATCAAGCTCATCTTGGCGGCCTGCGGAACAGCGCGCGGAAAATACCAACAGATTAGACAACATTGGGACTGATCCGACAGATGCGCAAAGCTTGTAACTTGTTGCGAGTTAGGGTACAGAGGCCTCTATGAAGTAGCGGAGCAAGGTGCCCGTGGAAGATATAGGGTAGGATCGAGATTTGTGGAGGTTGATTGGTGCTCGTACCTGGAAGACAAATGCCCAATATTGGGGACGGGCAGGGCCGCGACGACGTGGCGACGGGAGCGGCGACGGCGGTGAAGCTAAGCTGCGGCGGCGGCGGCAGACTGGAGCTTGGGTAGGTCAGAGCAGGAGAGGAAGAAAACGTGCGGTACGTTGTGGGCTGCTGTGAGGAGGCGGTCCAGCGTGGGGTGGCGCCGCCAGTGTTGAGGAGGAGAGGGAGGGGAGGGGAGGGGAGCGATAGGAGGGAGGGAGAGGGTTTAAGGCCGGCCCTGGATAGGGCAAGAAGGCGACGCCCAGGGCCCAGTCCAGTGGAGGCCCAGAGCTTGAACTCGTTCATGTGCTCACCAGTCACCAGAGCGGGAACCCCTATGTATCGCCTTTAGCTAATCGTAGGAATGGATCGCACACCTTCGGCCGGCCCTGTAATCGCGTCCGTGCCAGTACGCCAACATCTCTCAGCCCTCTCGCGTCCGAGCCACTATGCGATCACCTTCCAGCGCCCATGTTTTTTCGTTTTTTTCTTCCGATACATTTCACGTGTTTGTTTCCCTTTTCTCTATTTCAAAAATGATTAAAAATTTGTAAAAACATGATGAATATTATCGTACAATACAAGATAAACTAAATTAGTTTCAAGCATATAATATTTTTAAGCCAAATGTTCAGGTTGTTCACAAAAATGTTCGTAACTTTTTTTGAACTACGTGAATATGTTTTAAACTCAAGAGCATTTATTTTGAACCCCGTGAACTTTGTCTTGAACACCGTGAACAATTTTCTCAACCTTCGTGAAATAATATCTCAAAAATTTATGAACCTTTCTTATAGGTGAACAGCTTTTCTAGAAAAAGTGTCATAAAAAATAAACCAATAAAACTAAGGTGAACCAAAAAATTTGGCCGAAATAATCGGGTGAGCCGTAATAATATTGAACCAAAAATGAAATTAACAAGGTGAAAAGAAACTAAAATTTGGGTGAACCGAAAATAAAAAGGAACCAAAAATGGTTGTGACCCGAAAATATAAAATGTCGATGAACCAAAAATAATGTGAACCAAAATGTCGGGTGGCGCCGCCAGGCGTTCAGGTGGAGATGATGGGGAGGGGAGGGCCACCACGATAGGATAAGAGGGAGAGGGTTTAAGGCCGGCTTTGGACAGGACAAGAAGGCGACGTCCAGGGCCCGGTCGAATGAGGGCCAAGATCTTGAACTCGATCAAGTGGCCTATAGGCAATTCCTATTTGTCGCCTTAAGTCGCACTCGCGCCGCCTGAAGGAGTACGCTGATGGGCCGACCGTTTTGCGGATTATAATTGTTAAAGCTTCCATAAAAGCTAGACTAAGCAATAAAGTACCTCGTATTTTACCTTCTGCTTCTGGCTGTCTCGCAATACCTTCTACAGCTTGGCCTGCAGCAGTACCTTGACCAACTCCAGGCCCAATAGAAGCAAGCCCTTTTTCTATATTTCTTCTCTGTTTGTTTCTTTTCTACTTTCTTTTTATTCGATTTGAAATGTTCATGCTTAAAAAATCATGGGTTAAAAAATTGTTCACTAGTTGTTCAAATAAATGTTCGGGATTCAAGAAAAAGGTTTCGTCTTCAAAAATTAGCCTCTAGATAATTCTTCATGTCATTAAAAAAATATTTAAGTCATCCTAAAGAATTGTTCATGATGGTTCCGAAAAATGTTCACGGGTTAAAAAAGACTTACATTATAAAAAAAGTTCAATAGTTCAATTTTTTCATAAGTTTCAAAAAAACCATGATTCATAAAATATTCACGGTGGTTCAAACATGTTCACGTGTGAAAAGATTTTCATGGGATGTTCACTAGTTAAAAAACGTTCAGAAGGTTTGGAAATATTGCTCACAACTCAGAAATGTTCACGTTGGTTCAAAAAATGTTCACGGGCTAAAAAAAAAAACGTTCATGGGATTTTAAAACTTTTTCCACTAGTTAAAAAGACATTCAGAAGGTTTGGAAATATTGTTACACGACTCAGAAATGTTCACGTTGGTTCCAAAAACGTTCACAGGTTAAAAAACATTCATGGGATTTTAATTTTTTTCCACTAGTTAAAAAAAGTTCACAGGGTACAAAAATGTGTTCGTGATTCAAACATATGTCCTAAATTTTAAAAAATGTTCTCGAGGGTTCAATAAACGTTTAGTTGATTATTTTTTATTATTTCATTGATTTATAATTTAAATATAAATTTATTTTTATATTTGTTAATTTATTTAGAAAGATTTTACAAAAGTGAATAGGAGGGAGAAGAGGCGACTGTTGCGGTGGAGGGGAGAGGCGGCCTCAGCGGCACAATGGCCGGGAGAGGAGGCCAGGAGAAGAGTTCATATATAGATACATCCACTTTTGAGCAAAGTTGAGACATCCTTTTGTGAACGGAGGGAGTAGTAGTGTGGGCCAATACAGCCACGCCATTGGTATTTTTAGACCAGTGGCGTCGGACAATAGAGCCACACCACTAGTATATTTCTTGTCTAGAAATGTACCGAGGATCCTAATACTAGTGGCGTGGCAACTAGGAAACACACCACTTATAGATTTTTAATTGTGGTGGTATGTATGGAAACCTCGTACCAGAATACCAGTGCTATAAGCAGTTTCCTACTAGTGTCAATGAGGCAGGCAAGGTTTTTAAATGGACGTCGATGAGCTGAAGCCCTAGCTCACAAACCCTAGCGTCGTCCCACATCCTCCCAGCTACGACCGCCACACCTCCTAGTTCCTTCCTCGGCCACCGGGATAGATTCGCCACCGCCGCTACCACCTCAACACCTCCTAGACCAGATCGAGTGCGCTCGTGGCAGCCTCTCTTGCTGCATGGCCTCGAGCCCGGCGTGGGCTGGCATGCCGAGCACATTGGCTCCGCGTCGGCTGCCGGAGCAGGTGAGGATGACCATGGAGGATGCGTACGCCGTAGAAGTCACGGGTGTCACCCCCATCCCCGTCGTCGCACCTGCTCCCGACGAGGAGGAGGACGAGGACCCTGAGTTTGCCCGGACCAGCGAGAAGGAGGGGAACGGGCAGGAGGAGGGTGTTGGCGACCCGCACCTGCAGGATGCCATGGAGCGCTTGTTCGAGACGATCGATCAACGCCGATCGAGCCTCGCAAGCTGCGCTCGTTCGTGAGCTCCAAGTGTTGGAGGCTGCCGAGCTGGCGCAAGTGGCCCACGGATGGATGACCATGGCTCGTGTGAGCCGCAGCAAGCTTGCGCACAAGTCTAAGGAGGCGGCCGAGGCCAACAACAGCCGCTCAAGCCCTATTACCGCCAGCAGCGCCGCCTACGCACGACCAATTTTGTTAAAATTGTCAGCGCCACTACGTAAACCCCACCACTAAACGGAGAGAAAGCTGGAGGAGCTAGGAAGTCCACCCCTTGTGTCTGTCATGCCGGAGGAAGAACCAACAAGTCTGTCTCGACAAGCAGAAGCACCACCCACACACAGCCAATTTTGTTAAAATTGCCGAAATCTCCATCGCCCTACACCGGAGGAGAACGCCAATCTAATAGTTTACCCCAATATTATGTGTGAAATCTATCTGTTAGATCAAATGTAAGCTCAAAACATTATGTAATCTTTCAAATCTAATATGTAATGAATTAGTTCAATTGGGGAAGGGAAATGAACGGGCGGCCCAAATGGGTCACCCTGTTGGGTACAATGTCCACGAAATTCCGTACATGGGTCGGATGCATGCCCGTTTGGCGACCCAGACGGACAAAACCCGAACACATTTTGTGTCCTTTTGAGATGATGAGTTGGAGTTTCCCTAAACACTCATGGCAATGAAGCTATCGTCTTAAAATTGATCAGATAATGCACATGAGAGAAAAAAAACCCTTCTCATTTTGGTCCGAAGATGCCCGACGCTTGGCCAGACCGTTGGAAGTGATGTTGGTGGGCACATATGGGGATGTGTCCTCGTCCCATGGAAGGGAGATGGCTCTATCGCGGGCATGGTCAAGGACGCATACCTTCGCAAGGAAGCAAGCACTAGAGCGGACGCAACAAACTCCATCTGGACGGTGGAGCGAGCGTCAGCAGGGATGGAGGAGGGGAGGGGCACGGATGCGGAGTAATGTCAGAGGAGGAATAAGGCGCGGTTAAATGGAGGAAAATGCGGGAGAGGGTGGTTAATTTGGAGCGGTTTGATCAAGTTTTTTTGTGTAGGGAGGGGGTGGGCTGTGGGCGTGGGTATGACTTATTGTATCTGAAGTGGCGAACACGCCGTTCGAACAACCCCAACCCCACCGCTCTGGATATAGTTGTTGTCGAAGAAACCAAACATTTGGGTTAGGTATAGGGGCGATTGAGGGTCTCACCGTTTATATCTTTAGACTAGATTTAGGGGTGCGCCTTGGCGCACGACCCCCTGAGCCTTGTTTTGACGACACGCCGTACACAATACTAATAATCAACAGGTAGAAATAAATATATCCATATGTAAGACCAGACACCAAATTAGACAAATAATAGACATAAAACAAATTGGAACAACTGAATGGTATGCAAGCACCAATGAACTCGTGATGATGCCTCCTACCGATCAAGTGGATATATTTTACCCTTGTCTTTAAACCGCTGACCCAACCACGTGACGGCAAGATTCACTCGTCCGACTGATAAGATTATGTACAGACCCTCGCGACGGATACCTCGGGAAGGAACCAAGATCATCACAAAACGGTGGTCTCTCACAGACCAAGTACAAAGACCATAGCATTAAACAAAGCGCCAGTCGGCTCGCCAAAGACTTCCGAGACAGGCAATTTATTACTATACACACAGACGCTTGTACACACGTTACGGCAGACGGCTCAATAGTAACAGCCATTTCATCGCCTGTATAGGGAGGAAGTGGACGGGCCGGCTAGAGATGTTTAAAAGGTCAGAAACAATTTTCTAGAATCATACAATATATTTTATACCGTGTGAACATTGTATTACAAGAAAAAACAGAAAAATAGGGTAAAAGGAACATGCATAGATAAATAAAAAAAAGAAAAAAAAGTTGGTCATGTTAATTGGCCACGCTATGAGGCTCATTAAAGCTTCAGTCACTGCGTCCGTTTGTCAAGGAAGCAGTTCAACGCTATATAGGAGGATGAAGGGTACGACGAAGAATTTAGAGCTCGAGGCCTCCCATTGCCACCTTCTCTTCTTGAATTCATGGTGTCCATTTAGGTCACGCTGTATTTTGCGACATTTCCACACTTCTGATCGCGGTTTGGTGGAGGATGAAGAGGAAGGTGAAGGATTCAGAGCAGAGGCCAACGATGAAGACGAGGAAGAAGGATGCAGATCCGACGCCGGCGACGGACAAAGAGGATATCCCCGTCAACCACTCCTCGTTGCCCAGTGGAGGTGCGTGCTCAAGTTCAATTTTTTTCTTCCTCAATCTCACGGTTGGAGTTCTTTGGTTCATCACTTCAAGGTTGATTTGGTTTTAGACGGGAGAGAGTGCATGCCCAAGGAGATAAAGCTTACTCGGTCTTGTTCTTTAATTGGCTTTATCCTGGGTTTCTTTGTTTTTCGTAGCAAATGGGAGCAACTCGCAACCTCTCGATCCGCGGATGTGTATTTAGTGCTCGTCCAAGTATAAACTAGACGTGCAGAGGGGAATTGAATTAACTAAAAGTAATTTTATACTAAAATTTTATACTTCACATTTATATTTAGCATGCTATGGTTTTATCAATGTTACTTATTTTACATAGTTAACCACATAAAAATCTTTAAATATTAGTTAAACTGTTGTTTGTAAAATGGTTGAATGTATGTTGATGAAAAAATACACTCACACTGTGCTATATGTAAAATGAGTTTGTAACATTATTCCCTTGATGAATTACTTTAAAATTGTGTAAACTATGTATAGTTGTACATATTTATGGTAGAGATCTCTAGCCATATGGTCAAAAAAAAATTTATATTTGTTTTAACATTTATAGAAACTTCCAGAGTATATGTGAAATTGTTGGTAAGATTGTTTATTGATTGTTCGGTCAAATGTACGACTCCCTCTCGCGGGGTGTTACTAAAATGCACACAACCAATTACCAATTATTACAAAGTGTTACAAGTTTAGAATAAAAAATACATATTGTTTATGAGCAAGAAAAAGAGCAACACGTGTCCAACACTGTATGAAATCAGGCAGTACTACAGAGCCTATTGCAGCCATGTTTTCACATAAATCCCATGATATCATGCTCCAACCGGATACTCAATGAAGTAGCAGAATGCAAATTTAATCTAGACCCTCTTCTTCTTCTTCTGAGCAGAAGTTGCAAGCGATGGTGCTGAGCACGAGCAGAGTCCACGCAAAATTGCAGTTACAGCAAACAAAATGTATGGAACATACAGCTGAAGCAGCCTTGGTGTTGCCCTTCCTGAGCCCAACATTTCACCAAGTATCGCGGACTGAAATAGTATTTGCAATCATTATTAGGAGTACATCACAAGTGATATTAGGAGCAGTAATAATCTGGCCAATGTGGGTTAAAGTCAAATTTTCTCGGTTCAAACTGGTTGCTTATATATTTCTCATAGAAAGCGATTGCTGCATCGGATCAGAGCATCCACACGAAGTAGCTAACACAAGTTTTTTCTCCATGCATATCATCATGAACAACGCAGCCGCAACTCTGTTGAGATGGAACACAATTTCTGCACTAGCGAGTACTAGGCGCGTCATAATGAGGAGTATTATGATAATACAATGAGATACATCCTGTCGCACATGCTGCACTAGCGAATACTATTATCGCCATGCATCGATGGATGTAGATCCGAAGCAGAGGCCGCACATGATGTCGGTTCATTGGAAGAGCGGGGAGAATTTAGTTACCGTGGAGGTGAGGGTGGAGACGCCGGCCATGAGGGAGGTGGTGGCAGCCCAGCGGCGTCGGGCGAGGACGCCGTAGAGGGTGGCGACGGCGAGTGGCCAGAGGAAGACGAGCTCGAGCAAGAAGAGGCCGCGGAGGAAGCTCGGCGGCTGGGCCAGGAGGTAGTCGCCGAACTCCGCGGCGTACCACCGCTTGAAGTCCGGCAACGGCGCCGGGTAAAGGCTGCGCGGGAGGACTGTCTGCGCGCCGAGTAGCGGGAACGATAGCGTGATGCTGAGGGAGAACAGGACGACCACCGCGTCCGCCACCGCCGAGACGACGCCCATTGCAGCGTACTTCCTCGTGGGTGTGCTGGAGGATTAGTGCTGGCTTGGGATCTTCACTCGATATGTTGACTTATGAGATCTGAGATGCCTCTACCCATTTGCACCAAAAAAGGCGGGTCCGACTGCTCCCAAGACTGAACTTCTTTTACATTCCAATCAACAGCCTTTTTTTCCCTTGCATTTCAGTCAAGGAACACCAAAAATATTAGTCACGCAAAAAAAGATGCATATATAAGTTTATCCCGCCAATAAAAAAGGGTCAAAATGCAAGACAAATATTACAAAAACATACTCTGAAGGAAAAAAAAGATCAATTCACATTACAAAAACACAGGTTGCACATGTTAAAATATGCAAGTATTGTATATTTGAAGTGCAATCAACCAACACCGTAAAAAATAGCACACACCAATTAAAGATGCAAGAAACAATATAAACTATGAAACCATAGTTTAATAGTGTAAAAAACACTTTGCATTAAGTACCACATTAGAAATTACAAAAACACTAGTTGCGATATTTTAAATTGTGATAAGTGTATATTTAAAGTGCAATCGACTAACTAGTAAGAGAAGAAAAAGTTGTTGCAAATTAGAGATACAATGCTCGCACATCTTTTTAAGGCCTTAAGGAATTTCCCTCTTGCTTATTTGCATTGATTCGATCTACTATTTGGAGTTCATCTCGGTCATAAATATAGTAAGGGCGAGCCTAACTACAACTTTCTACTAAGCAGGACTTCTAAATACAGATTGAGCAAATAGTGTGAAAGTCGTTGCGTTGCATGGGAGTGGTGTTAATGTCTAGAGCTACATCATACCACATAATGGGATGGACCGATGGAGTTACTTGAAAAGAATGATACTAGGGAGTTAAGTGAAATTGCCAAAAGACCCAACTTTCTTGTAAGTAAGAAGAAAATTAAGGGTTGTTGGGCTCTAAAAATGAACTTCGTCGGGAAATAACTTTGAACCAAGTATTCCATTCCAAAATAGAGAATTTTTGAATTAAATTGTTTATACATCTATTAGTCCAAAATTTTGAATCCTCCTTAACCCGGGCATACGAATTTGAGTTGTGGCTATGCCACTTTTTCGGCTTGGTAAAGCAAAAGTTATATGAATACATGCTCTAATTTTGGTATATATTCTCTTGGGACAAAGTTCAACGTGTCCATGTGTCACTAATATATTTCCAAACCTCAAAGAATAAAGAATGATCAATTTGATCAAGAAAAAGACACAAAACAAGCCATATATCAGTGAGACAACAAGAAAGCCTAGGACTAGAAGACACAAGAAGGAGTATTTAACATACGTGTTAGATCGGTACGCTCTAGAGACCTCCACTAATATGCCTGAGCATAATAAATTGATACGAACACATATAAACATATGATAATTTCAATAAATTAGTATTCATATGAATAGATTTTATTTTCTTATATTTAGATAAAAATTCATTTGTTAAATGTTTATTCCTCAAGCTAAGTGTGGAGCAAAAAAAAATGAGCACACTATATTAATTATAGTGCAAGCATCCACTTGTGATAATGAACATATGTTTTTTTCAAATAGCATTGAATCGCATGACTCTATTATTAATACTAACATGTAGATATGTATAATTGAGAATACACTGGTTACAACTGTGTTTAAATATCATGTCAATATAATTTGATGAACTTGGTCGTGACAACAAGGTGAGTTTGACGAGTATTCGATCTAGCCGGCGGTTGGAAAAGGGGTCGGTCACTTTATTTTTTTTGAGTTAGACGAGAAAAGTGAGTTTGACAACAAGGTGGCCGATGCAGCTTACAACGATGTGGTCGATGTATCCAACAACTGTCTGACCGTCACAACATCCTTCAACAAGACAGACTTGGTCGCTGCTTCCACGACCTAGGACCTCGCCGCTGCTATCAATGTATTGGCATAGCGACATGCTAGTCTTTTTTTTGCGAGCTACACCATGTTGGACCACTATTTTGGCCCGAGCTCTCCATGTTTACGGGCAACATGAGAACGAGGTGGAGGGGTGGTTGACTGGCGGGGTCGGTGGACATATGCTTCCTTATAGGTGGACAATGGAAAAATGGGAACACACCATATTTTTCACAACAATTAGGTAAGAAATGAGGGTTGTAGACACTTATGTACAACTGAGAGGGTTTGGAGGGGGTGGCATTGGAAGAATTTGTCCAAAGTCCCCAAATGAATAGACTAGCAGGATCTGGGGTTTCCCTTGGAGATGCCCTTACCTCCAAAAAATCATGCCATGGTCTGAATTTTTGTACTCTTGCACCATCATTGTAACATTTCGCCCTGTGGTGGGTCAAAATCGCAGGTGTCATTGCGTTTCAAAACAACAATGCAACAAATACAATATGGGTATGCAACACATCGGTCGTAGCAAATCCTCGTGCGTCAGAGCAAAAATTTCGAGAAAGGTGAAAACACATCCGCATCATTAGACCGACGATTGTAGCACCACACAGACATATATGTAACATTGAAGCGATATTTGCCGTAGACACCCATGATCATCTCAACGCTGTCAGTCATGCGTTTGCAGCAGAACACATATAGTTTGCTACATGTCAAAACAACATAAAAATTCCACAAAACCTATCGTGTAACATCGTCCATGGCGGCCATGTTTTCGGTTCCGACCCGTTAGCCGTGAATCCGGCTCGTCGACGCTAGATCGTGTGACCATTGTGTCGTTCCCTCGCCCCTACTGTCTCTCTCGACCTCGACTCTAAACCTCAAAGTTGACCTCCTATTTGAACCATGAGGTTATCCATGGCTGCTCGTGGAGAAGGAAGATGATGGGCAGTGGGCGAGGTTGGTGGAGTAGGAATCGCGATCGGGGGCAGGACTAGTTCCCGTTTAAAGAGCACTTGTTGTTGTTGAGAGCTTTGCTATCGGACGATCGAGACGCGTGATCATAGTGAAGAGTCCCTTTTTTCTTGAGCTCGAGCGTATGTATCTGGGACAGGACTAGGCGTCCCCCGGGTCGCCAGCCCGATACGTGTCCACTAATATAGGCTAATCCCGCTTTTGCTACAAAACTCTCGATTTTTGCTGCAAATCGTCCCGCTTTTGCTGCATTGTAGCAAAAAACGGTTCGTACACAAAACATGAAGGGAAAAATTCTGGCCTCGCCGGAGACCTCACCGGAGACCTCGCCGGAGACGTGGTAGCAAAAAGTTTATGCTATTGTAGCAACAGAAAAGTTCTATTGTAGCAAAATCAACTTCACCGGAGACTCTCGCCGGAGACCGCGCCGGAGACGTGGTAGCAAAAAGTTTATGCTATTGTAGCAACAGAAAAGTTCTATTGTAGCAAAATCAACTTCACTGGAGACTCTCGCCGGAGACATCGCCGGAGACCTCACCAGAGACCTCGCCGGAGACGTGGTAGCAAAAAGTTTATGCTATTGTAGCAACATAAAAGTTCTATTGTAGCAAAATCAACTTCGCCGGAGACCTCGCCGGAGACGTGGTAGCAAAAAGTTTATGCTATTGTAGCAACATAAAAGTTCTATTGTAGCAAAATCAACTTCACCGGAGACTCTCGCCGGAGACATCGCCGGAGACCTCACCAGAGACCTCGCCGGAGACGTGGTAGCAAAAAGTTTATGCTATTGTAGCAACATAAAAGTTCTATTGTAGCAAAATCAACTTCGCCGGAGACTCTCGCCGGAGCATGCTGCAATGCTGCAATATAACAATTTTTTTGCTATTATTGTTATGTGTTTTGCTACAATAGGATAAAGTTTTTGCTACGATGTTTCCGACGAGGTCTCTGTCGATGTCTCCGGCGAAACCGATTTTGCTACAATAGCACATTTTTTTTTTGCTACGGGATCTCCGGCGAGGTCTCCGGTGAGGTCCGGCGAGTCCGGTGAGGCCGCCGGCGAAATCGGTCTTTTCTCCGGCGAAATTGATTTTGCTACAATAGCACATCTGTTTTGCTACGGGGTCTCCGGTGAGCTCTCCGGTGAGGTCCGGCGAGTCCGGTGAGGTCGCCGGCGAAATCGGTCTTTTCTAATCTATTTTCTGGACGAACCGTTTTTTACTACATAGGAGTAAAAGCGGGCAATTATTTGCTACACGGTAGCAAAAACGGGATTTGAACAGAAAAAGGGGACACGGGTGACCCGGGTGATCTTTCCCAAAGATCCCCGGATGATTACTATACTTTTCCATGTATCTGTGCGTGCGTCCGTGCGTGCGTCTCGGTCTCAAACGAGTGCTGGTCGGAGCACGTCCGCTACTGCTCCGTGGCGCATCAGATCCGGGGCCCGACGGAACGGAACGCGCCCGTGCCGGAATCTCCAGCAGATACTACTACCTCTAGCCACCGCCACGTGGGCCCGCGCGGCTCGACGTGCGCTCTCCCGTCTCCGTCTCCTTCGCCGCTGGGTCGGTCGGTCGGAGTCGTGGCTGGCTCGACCCCCACACCCCCGGATCACCCAGTCCCGCCGACGCGCCTCAAATCAAATAAATAACAGGATTAACGGCATTAAATCACCGGATATAAACGGCCGAAAATCAAGCGCCCGCTTAATTACGGAAGCGTGACTGCGATTTCCCTCCCTCCCCCCCGAAACATCTCCCACCTTCCCTTCCGACCGATCGAGCGAGACCTCGTCGTGGTCTCCTCCTCCCCGATTTCCCAATTCCCTCTCCACGAAGCTACCCCGACGCGCGCGAGCTCTTCCATCCGACGAGAACCCTAGCCCCGCCATCAGATCCCGCGCTAGCAAGCTCTACTTTGCCCATTTCATCTTTCTGGATCCATCCTCCGCGCCGCGCAGCGCCGTATGGTGTCCGGGTGACGGTGCTGCCCCACGCTCTCCCCGCCGGCCATTGCCTCTCCTCCGCATTTGGAGCGTGGTGCTTGCCCACGGGGGTGGAGATCTCAGGCGGGCGGGAGGCGAGGAGGGGCGCTTGGCAGCGTAGAGATGGGGTGGCGGTGGGCCCCGGGGATCTGCGCGGTGGCGCTGATCTGTCTCGCCGCGGTCGCTACCGGAGATCCCGATCCCGACGAGCTGGAGCGCGCGTGAGTCCCCGATCCTTGCTCTCTGTCCGTGCTTTTGCTATGCTTATTTTCGATTACGCTCCCTAATTTTGTCGGACCGTGCAATGCGGCGTAGGGTGTACTGCCAGCGCTCTCTGCGTGCGTGCGTGCGCCTGCGTTGATTGGTAAAAACAATCTGGTTGGTTTAGCTGATGCGCCCGACGCGATGCTACGCTGTCCTAGAACAGGAATTGCTTAGTGGTTCGTACGGATGCAAACGCAACAATGCTGATTCCGGTCGTCTTTTCGTTTTTCAACCACACGCCTTGTCTCGTCATGTGTTTCTTATGTCTCTGTTCATTCAAGCCAGGCAGGTTAGTCTTAGATACAACGAGTTAGGTAAGGCGTCGAGGAATAATGGGTGGTTGGTACATTGTGAATCGTACGTGGACAAGCTTTTCTATGATGGGTGTTTTGTCATTTTGTCAGTGAATACTCGTTGTTAGTCGTTGGACTCTTGCAAGTTTGGAGAAGCGTGGAAATTTGAGCTCTGATTGGGCAGCCTGATTTGCTGAATTATAGAGTACTTACTTTAGAGTTGATTGACGAATGTTGCTGCTTGTTTTATTTAGTTTTCTGCTTTACTTAAATTTGGTGATGTGATACGTTAGGCCCTGGTATTTAGCAGATTGTTGTTCTCTGTCGAACATTGCTAGATTAGTAAGAAGTCGATCCATTTTTTTTCTTTTAAATGAAGTGATTGTTCATAGATGATGACACGCTGTTTATGCTTCTGATTATTCTGTTGAAAATGATGGAAGACATAGCTTTACTCACTGTATGCTTCGCAAGGAGTCATATGCGAGAAGTTCATTGAATTGGCTACCAACTGAATACTAACCGTGTATATGCCTATACAGGTTTCCGATCGTGGAGCCAGATTATGGCCACACTAAACTTCGTCTCTCAGAACAAGGTCTAGAGGCCATTCGAAGGATTGAAAATCCTATCGCTGTTGTTGGTGTAAGTTTGGATTATAATTTGGAAGAGTTGTTACTCTTTGACATTTTTTTCATTTTTGAACAATGCCAAAGCACCATGTTAAAATGTCTGCCAATTGTTTGACCAACACAGGTCATTGGTCCATATAGATCCGGAAAGTCTTTTCTCCTCAACCAACTTCTCTCCTTATCATGTGACAAAGGTAGATGCTGCTTGGCTCCTCCTAGTATTATATGCCATCGATTGGATGAAACGCATACCTGGACTAATATGAAATTCATGATCTTAACCATGCAGGTTTTGGAGTTGGTCATATGCGGGATACGAAAACTAAAGGTTGTGTTTTTTTCTAGATTCATGATCTTGAAGCTGTATTATCTATTTGCTAATGAAATCGTTTAAGTTATGATCATACATGTTCTTCTATCGCAGGTATATGGATTTGGGGTACACCTATTGAGATAGATGTTGATGGCACCAAAGTATCTGTCCTTTATCTTGACACAGAAGGATTTGAGAGTGTTGGGAAATCCAATGTATATGACGATAGGTTTGTGCTTAGATGTTAGCCGTGTGCCTTTTTCTGTTTTACTCTTCTAAGACCGATAGTCACTACGTCCGATTTTTTCTTTGGGCAGGATATTTGCTTTGGCGACAGTCTTAAGTTCTGTGCTTATCTATAACCTTCCCGAGACGGTGCTCTCTCTCTCTCTCTCTCTCTCTCTCTCTGTGTGTGTGTGTGTGTGTGTGTGTGTGTGTGTGTGTGTGTTTGTGTGTGTTAATTTTATTTATCATGACATTGCAGGTGCGTGAAGCTGATATATCAAGGCTCTCATTTGCTGTTGAAATCGCTGAAGAATTTTATGGAAGGTTTGTTATCTCTTTCCGTTCTTATTTTTTATTAAAACTTTTCTAACACTGACATTTTCCCTCAAACTGTTGTTTGCTGCCTGTGGCGAGCAGAGTGAAGGTAATATTCAATTTTCAAAAAATTGATATCAGCATAATAGAAATATGTATAGATACTAACACATCTGCTTGTTTCTTAATTGCATCAGGGGGGAGATATTGCTTTTGAACCAGCAAAGCTTCTTTGGCTTATCCAGAGAGATTTCCTGCGTAAGTTACCCCTTAAATGGTTGTTACTGTTAGCATGATTCAAAAATTCATGCTAGTGTATAAACCTAACCAATATATGACTTTTGGCTATTGTTCATTACTGCGTGTTAAAGTAGACAAGTATATGGCCATTTTCTTTGGGTTTCAGTGTTATGGTTCACCAAGCGTAGTTCACTTTGATGGACAGAATTGGCAGCACAACAAATCATTAGCTTTCATTCGTTCAATTTCAATTTACCAAGAATCTCGAAAAAAAATTTATCGCACCATGAGTTGCCTACTTATGAGATAATGAAGTTTTAATTTGAACATATGGTGCGTTTTACTTGGCTTGTTGTGAGACTTGAAAATTTTAGAGTTGAACCCTTAAAATGTGTATTTGACTATTTGTCCCTACTTTCTGTTGAAAAGTACAGTATAATGCTATAATATTATTTGAGGTCATTTGTGACACTGCCTTGGTCGATATTTTGTATTTAGCCTATTAAGTGTTCCAACTGTGTATTAGATGATGGGGTGCTAATGTTGATCAAAATAGTCAATTGAGTTGTACACTTTTCTTTACCATCTGCCTCAAGCGTCTGATATTTTGCGTAGCATTCTTATAGCAAACTGCTAAACTGTGTCCACTTGTGTTACTACATACAAATGTTTTCTGATTGTACTTTTAACTTTTCGAGCAGAAGGAAAATCAGTTCAACAAATGGTCAATGAAGCTCTCCAACGGGTGCCTAACGATAATGGTTAGTTCAAGCAATTACTGACTGTTTCTTAGTTTGTGATATTTTAGCAGAGAAAGTTCTTACACATAGTTCAACTGATGTGCTTTTTTATCCATTTCTTCAGGGAATAAATATATTGATGAGGTACGTTTATTATGAATCTACACTTCTTTACCAAAAGTTTGAGATCTGAACGCTGATAGAGCTGTTTTCCTAATGTGTTTTTAGGTCAATCAAATCAGAGATTCGTTAGCAGTTATGGGCGACAACAGCACTGCTTTTAGCTTACCACAGGTGGATTTATCCTGAATTCCTTGTTGTATCTTGTAGCATCGTACTTATTTTGTGAAATAAGTAAAGAAAATTTTGTGGCTTTCAAAAGCTTTTTCCAAAAGTCTCATATTTAGATAACTAGCCGCAAAACTAACTTGTCACAAACAATTCTTCTATGGTAGTATGCTACAAAGATTTTCTAACTACCCGGTTGTTAAAGTATTTCAAGTAAACTTTAACTCAGCCTACCGTAAGTACTAATTTCCGAAAGGCTTTGCCTTGTTTCATTTTTTTTAAACCTAGCTTTAAATTTTATTTATAAAGCTCGCACTGAAAGTTTTCTTTTGATAGCCCTTTTTTGAGCCATGACGCCGATTTTTATTTACAGCCTCATCTACAAAGAACAAAGTTATGTGAAATGGACGACAAAGAGCTCGATCCGTTATACGTAGAAAGGCGAGAGCAACTGAAGCAGGTTGTTGGATCAATCATAAAACCTAAGTTTGTACAGGGGAAAACTTTAAATGGGAAGGAATTTGTGTCCTTTTTACAGCAGGTAAAATATTTGATGTGGTTGCTATTGATGTAAATCTGCTCAATTAGGTTTTTAGAGTAATTCATCCTCTTATGCTTCAGATACTTGAGGCTTTGAATAAAGGAGAGATTCCATCAACGGGGTCTCTTGTTGAAATTTTCAACAAGGCTATTCTTGAACGATGTCTGAAGGTTTATAAGGAAAAAATGGAGGGCTTCGGTCTTCCTGTACCAGTAGACAAACTGCAACAAATTCATGAAGTGGCAAACGATGAAGCCAAAATGCTCTTTGATAAGCAGCACTTTGGTAAGCATCATGCTCATCAGTCAGTCCTCAAGCTTGAAGAAGAGATTACAAAGGTTCGTTAGTGTACTCATGCTGTTCTTGTGTAACGAATATTTAGATGCACCTAGTCTCCAAACAGTATTAATGTTTTGATGCATTTTAGACCGAATTAGCAAATGCATCTTGATATACTTTGTATGAATATAGTATGTAAAATGGTGATACAGATCTTCAAGTGACGAATTCTCAATTCTATTCATTGTTTTTTATGTTGTAAAATGATAATCCCGGTTCTGCAGTTGACCTTTTATAAGACATTTAGCGATGAAGGTTTTCTTTCAGTACTTTATGTGCCATTTTTTACATGCCTCGTATTAAACTTTCACTCAAGATAATATATTTACATACTTACAGGGTGTACCTTGTAGGTGTACAGAAACTTCCTTCTAGCTAACGAGTATCAATCGGGAAAACTTTGTGAAGCACGTTTCTCGGAATGCGAAGATAAAATGGATGACCTTCAAGTCTTGAAACTTCCTTCCATTGCAAAGTTCAACGCAGGCTTTTTTCACTGTAATCAGACTTTTGTAATGGAATGCGTGGGGCCAGCAAAGGGAAGATATGAAACTAGAATGTCAAAGGTCTGTTGCTTACTCCGCACATACTTTGCATGCCAAGTCAACAACATAGCTTATCTTAAGGATAGTAGATGGAATTCCAATGGAGGCAGCAGCACTCATGCATATTTGTTCATTCTTCATATAACTTAAGTTCGCACAGCAAAACAGACTTCTTTCTGCTACTCATTCATTGGCAGTATCATATTGCATCTCATGTAGTTTCTCTGCTAGAGAGCTGGGCATTTTCAAATTGGCAACATTTCCCCCCAAGGATATTCTTCGCAACCTTATAGCACTACTAGTATCATATTGCATCTCATGTAGTTTCTGTGCTAGAGAGCCGGGCATTTTCAAATTGGCAACATTTCCCCCCAAGGATATTCTTCGCAACCTTATAGCACTACTAGTTCCTTGAATAGCAAAAGAATCATGCGAGCTAATGAACCAGATGCATAAACATCAAGACTTGGGAAACATCCCAAAATAACTAACGCTTCAGCTTTTGCATCTGTCATTTAAACACCGACATGTTGAATCAGCTATTTAACATGCCATGCCTTATAATCGGGGAGCAGTGAGCCCTTCGTAGATTCTGTAAATTATTGTCTTACCCTTTTCTTTTTCAATCTACAGGCTGCTTCAAATACTTTTGATTTTTTATGATTTGTATTTAACTAAGCTCCAATTCGATATTGCGTCCAGATGCTCCTCAAGTCCCGTGCTCTTTTCATCAAGGAGTACAATAACAAGCTCTTCAATTGGTTGGTGACCTTCTCTCTTGTCATGGTCGTGCTCGGGCGCTTTGTCATCAAGTTCCTTCTGCTTGAAATTGCTGCCTGGGTGATGTTTATCTTCCTGGAAACGTACACGAGAATGTTCTGGTCAGCAGAGTCACTGTACTATAATCCAGCCTGGCACATCATCGTTTCTTCCTGGGAAACCATCGTGTACAGCCCTATTCTCGATCTGGACAGGTAATCTTTCACCTCCTTGTAAATACGTACCAGCGTATGCTATCTCACCGGGCCGCTTTCTTTTCTAACATGCTACCCTCATGTGTGCAGATGGGCAATCCCCATTGCTTTGTTGCTATTGTTTTGGCTTCTTTACTGGCGTTGCTTTGGTAGAAGGAAACGGGGGAGTCGCTCGCTGCTCCCACTATACAAAAACAAGAACTCCACTCGTGCAAGATCAGACTGATCACATGGCTTTATTTCCGAAAGGGTGGGATAGAATATCACCAAAAAAGATAGAACAGGAAGATAGTTTGAATCTTGCATCCATGAGGTTGGATGTGCTTTTCTTTTGACAATGGTCTACACGACCCATGAGCCTGTCTCGGATTCGTTTTGCTGGTGAAGAGATGGGAATTTTGGTGTCGGGTGCTTCCAAGCGTTTTGTTGTAACACATGGATATATGTTTATGCGCTTTTGTAGCTAGGATGTTCTTACGAGGTAATACCTCATTCATTGATTATTGTTCACTTGTGAACAATGTTGATATATGAATTGTTTTGAGGATAGCACTCCAGCCCACCTTGCACCTTAGTGGGCATATTTTTGAACAGCCCACCTTGCACCTTACAAATATGGATATATGTTTGCCAGTGTTGAGCAATGGAATTTCTCCAAAGTGGATTTTTAGTTTCACTGTTATCTCTTAGTTTTGAGGTGGTGCCAGTGGATTTTATATGGGCATTTACTGTCAAGTTTTTGCTTTGAGGATAAGCAACCAAGCCTACCTCTGCACTGCAGTCTTACTAAACTTTTAACTGCTTATTTAAAAAATAGACAAACCCGTGCTGATTGAAACAGTGAAAGGAGATGCATGAAACCAGCCATCCAAATTTACTAAATCTGCTGTGTTTTACGAACATAGCCACAGGGACACTAGAGGTCACAGCCAATAAACAAATAACACAGGACTATCAACGTTCACCAAGGTATTTCTGCCCAACAATCATTTCTTGGGGCTTTCTGACCTGAAGCAGCAGGGGTTGACCTCCTACGAGGTCGACCCAATGAAGCCGGACCACCGCACATTCTCTTCTGGAGGTGCTCCAGGCTTGCCACCCGCTGCAGCGACTCGCTCCTGCCTGTCTTGCCGGCAGCAAGGGCCCCATTAATGAAATTGTCATCCTCTTGTGTCGAGGAAGCCATCTCAGGCATGTACCCGTTGTGACCTCCAGCTTCACTTGTTGAGAAGTAAGCGCTTAGGTCATCTGGGACCGCAGCATCGGAGGTGGCCTCAGATGGGGAGCCAGTGAAGGGCATGCTGAGGGATGACATTTCGGAGGCAGCAGGGAAGAGAGCACTCATGCCTGTCACCCGCTTCACCGAGTCCTCTGCCATCTTCACCTGCAAAATTTATGCATTAGTATGGTCAGGTTGACAAGATCAATAACCATGTTCAGAACAGAGAGAACGGTGTATTTTGCGGTGTGAGGTGGGCATACCTTTGCTCTTAAGGTTTCCACATCCGCCTTTAATACCCTATTGTCAACAGCAGCACCATTGTACTTCTGATTAACATCAGCAAGTCGCCTTATCAGAGAGGAGTTTTCAACTCTTAACTGTGATACCTGTAATAAGCAATCCATCACAAAAGCTCATTACCCAAATATTTCAGAATCATCTGTCAGCCCAGAAAACACAATGCAAACTATCAGACCTGTGCTTCTAGCTCATTCAAGTGAGCTGCCTTTCTGCTTCTCGAACGCCTGGCTGATTCCCGATTGGATTGCTTCCTGAAATCAGTCAAGAAAGCTAGCATAATATCCAAATGAAGGCTCAATGGCGTCACCACAAAGACACCGACACCAGCACCAGCAGAACATCAGGCACTATTTAGGATAAGTAAAATACTATACCACCAAACCAGCATGCCATGATATATACTTCAATTTTTTTGATGTTGGTAAAAGAGTAAAGAGGCATATGCAGCTGTGCACAAGATCCATATAAAGATAATTACTCCCTCCATCCGCGAATAAGTGTACTTCTACTTTTTATGGCAAGTCAAACTTATTAAAATTTGACCAACTTTATAGGAACATGTACCAACATTTATGACACTAAATTGGTATCATTAGATTTGTCTTCAAATGAAGTTTCAAAATATACCAATTTGACGTCATATATATTGCTACATTTTTCTATAAAATTGGTCAAATTTTGAAAAAATTGACTTAGCACAAAAGTTAGATGTACACTCTTTCGAGGACGGAGGGAGTATAACTTGCACACTCATACAAATATCTAACTCTGACATCTACCATGTATACTTGTATCTAACCGTGATGTCATTTTTTAGTCAAGTTGTAAGCAGGTCATTCTGAATGACCTTTTGAAATTCTACCCGAGAACATCAGTACCAGACAAGTTACGTATCAATAAATATGATAAGCACATAAGCAACAACCTATGGTCATCGCCCAGAAAAGAACAAATTACTCTGCTATAGTAATATGGTAAGAAAAATGACACTGTAGGAAACTGTTGGGGCTAATTGTTGGGTAAAATTATAATGGCTAACTTGAGGGGAAAAGGTGTTCATTCATGATGCAACAACTTTATGATGTACATATCTCACAAGCAGGTAAAAAGGATTACCTCCTCCGTAGTCTTTGATCAGTAGGGGTCGCATTCCCAGTAATCTCATCTTCTCCTTCCATATCATCGTCATCCGACTGCTCCCGCGACGAAGAGCTAGCTGCTTGCTTTACAAGGGCATCAACATTTTGTACCAAATGTGGACCCGGCCCCCCACTTGCGCCACCAACTATCTTGTTTTGAACTGGAACCACATTGCCTGATATGTGCCCAAAAGCCAGACATGTCATGTCAGGAATCATAAGATATACCTTTTGGTGTATGTTTCACCACACGACATAGCATATTAAAGGGAAGCACAATTTTCACCACACACCATAGTAATTAAATTGTGAAGTGCACACCCATTCTTGGTTGAAAAAAAAACATGATGATTTTACTAGCACTAAATACACGATATAAAGTGTTCCCTCCTACTTGTGGATAATATTAAGCACTCCATCCTCCCTCAACTAAGGTAACCATAAACAGACTTGCTAGCAGGAGATACAACAAAAAATGGAGATATAACAAACAAATGTTTTAAGGTTGCAAGAAGAAAATGCTGTTCATTTCTCAAAGAATATTCCGATGTTTATGAGAATCAAGAAAAAAAGTGTAATAAAAAAAAAATAAGAATCATTGAGCAAAAATTGTAATTGCAGTTGTCACTCCTAAGTCCTAACACAGTTTCCTAACTAGTTCGAAGATGTGACCAGAAGTTAAGTACCTCCTATGGGATTAATAGTGCCTATATGTGGAACATCTGCATTTGGCAAGGAGGAAGTAGCTGCAAAACGTTCTGGAGGCATTGCACCAGAGGCCTGCAGATGAAATTGACATGAGCTAGTATTACAAATGAACAGATACAGTAAGGGCATAGGCAAAAATGGAAAATAAATGCAGGTGAACTTACTTGTTTTTAATATAACAATGTACACAATGCATTAATAGCTAGAATTGCAATGCAATTACGGTAGGAGAGACGACAAATTAAGCTGAAGCCAAAAGGTCATCTAATTCCTAGGGGCATACAACATAAGCTAATTTCATTGGTCATGAAATCGGAAACACAGACGAGAGACGACAAATTAAGCTGACATCACACAACTAAAGCACACAGAGCTAAGATATACGACAGCGAGTTTGCGTTGAAAAGCCAAACACTCAACCAAAGTAACAGTTTGATCAAACTGCAGCTGCATTGAGCACCCAAACACTCGCAGCAATTCAGAAATGATCACGGCGATGCATGATCTATAATCTACTGCACCCAATGTCTACACAAACACTGCACACAAGGATGCACCATGGATGACAGATTTTGTCAGGATGCATTCAGACCGCTTAAGATCGCCACCTCATTGCACCGGCTTTCAATGAAGCGATTGTATTGTACCATCCACAGATCCCTAAAACTAGCAGGGAAGCGCACGCTCTGCAGATCACAGACGCCCATAAGAGCACATTTTTAGCTAACCCCCCTGGCCGATCTAAAATGCCTAAACATTCGACGCACAGGGTGTAGCATTGCCAGCGAGTGGCGCTCGCTGGCTAAGAGCTAATGATTGTCGTACCCTCCACATGGCGACGGCGGCGAGGTCCTTCTCCAGCTTCTGCTTGAGCATGGCGTTGTACTCGACCGGGTCCACCACGGCGGGCGCCGGCGCCGGCACCGCGGGCTTCTTGACCTCCACGGCATCCCCTCCAATCACGCCCCCGCTCGTGCCGACCATCGGGCTAGGGTTGCCGGCGGGGCTGTCGAGCACGGCCTCCTCGAGGAACTTCTGGAAGTACCACTCGGACGGGCACCGGTTCATCGCGCCGCCATCTCCGCCGGGCTGCGCGCCGGCGGCGCCGCCAGGGGATCCCGAGGCTCCCGGCGACGGCTGGGCCCAGTACGGGTCGGGGATCTCCTCGACGGAGAAGACGCGCTCCATGATCCGCCGCCGGGGGAGCAAGCGCTCTCCGCTACGCTCGCGCGTCGATCGCGAAACGCAACGCGGCGGCGAGAGGGGGTGAATTCCGGCGGGGATTTGGCGAGGCGGTCGGAGGATCCGAGGTCTGGGCTGATCGGGAATGTTTCGCCTGAAGGGGGGAGGGGAGGAGAAGAGGGAGAACGGAAATGGAAAGAGATTGTAGGGTGGCTGTCTGGTACAAATGCTGACTCAGCGATCACGAGTCCACGGCGCCGAGCCGGCGCACGCGGCGGTATTACGGCAACGCGGATTTCCTCTCGATTTCTTTTTTATTTAAGCGATTTTTTTTCTCTCGAAAATACTTGCCGCAACTTTTCACCGTCTTTTTGAAAATGAGAAAAACAATTACGAGCAAACTGGAAATTGGAATACAAGTACAATACAAATTTCTTATCGTCCTTTATTCATAGTATATAACAAAAATACACCGACACAAACTCACCACGGGTCATAGACCACAGAAATAAATACCCCCTCCATTAGGAAATAATACTTGACATGGGTTTGTCTAAATATCGTCACCGTTGTCGCTTATGGAGCTCCACACCATTGCCCAGTTGCACGAGAGCATACTCAATCTTCTCCAATCAAGACTACGTGCAAATGGTGAATTCTTTGTCAAACAAGAAGATATGAAGATATAGGCATATAGGCCCAAAGATGCTACATAGTAATTCATGTGTAGTAGTATGGATTATGGTCATACTCTGTCTAGGACTGCAGATAGCTAGGTCAATAAAAATGAATATTCTGCATATTTTCTGAATTTTAAGTAGGGATTCATTAAATAAGGTATGCAGTTCTGACTTGGGATAGTGATTAATTATGCACGTGCATTCTAGCCGCCAGGGCAGTGACTTGATCCTTGATTAATCCAGTTAAAATTTATATGGTTCTGAAGTAATAACACGGAATATTTTTGTTTATGTGTTGTGTCATATTACTTTCTTTCTACCTTGCAAAATTAGACCCTAGCTATTTTTTAATCTTTGACAACTCACTAGAATGTACTGATCTGTATGTGCTTGAATTATATTTCCTTGTGCTACTATTTCTTTGCACGAAAATATGTTCCTAAGAGTAAATTATTGAATGTATGAATCATTCGTCGTGCAGCCTAACAGAATACCACAATCATCTGCCACCACATCGAGATGTGGAATAGAAACGCTTACTCGTGGCGAATTGGTGGGCTGCAAGGCCATGGCAATGTTGTTGCGCTTGCAGGTTCAGATGTACTTGGTCCAAAGTGGTCATCGTCTATTTGAAGGGTGAGTAGATGGTGCTCAATGCCATAAACCTGTACTAATGCTCACAATCATGTCATCTGAAAGAAGTCTTTTGTATTTCAATTAAATTTTGCAGTATGTTATCCATTATGTAACTGGAGATAAGAAGTTCCAAAAAATAGAATATTGCAGCATGAGGGAGATGTCACCAATAGATACTATGCATCTACAAGATAAAAAAAATGAAGGGAGATAGTATGTTCAGGCACTAGAAGCTTTGCCTTCCATTTCGTGCCTATGTCGACCAGAGGGCACAAATCCTGTTCCTGCCCAAATGTGTGGTTGTTGTAGAGACCAACAAGCTGCTCCGTTCAGTGGTGCTCTCCGACATGGTTCTGGTTCTTGAAATCAGTGATTGACTACATAGGTAGTTTGTTATGTTGGTTAGTGCAGATGTTTGTTTATTTAGCATCAAAGCTTCCTACATATTCTTCCTGTAAGGCTCAAGTTTGCAATCAACACAACTGTTCTTGCATGACCTACTTCTCAAACTTCAATGTGTTTTCTGCAACATTTACTTGAATCAAAGTTAGTATTGGTAAAATATTGGTGCATTTTATTGTGAGATATGCTTATCTTCTGATAAAGGCGTGTATTATGTGTACACAGATTTTACAGCGATCAAGCTATGAATTTGAAGTTCCATGTAAATGTTGGTGACGACTGATTACCAATCATGGTATCCAAGTTTATCTATTTGCAGAGATTATATTTCTATATATGCAATTTATCTCATTATATCTTTTGTTCATAAATGAGGGGTGATGATCACTAGCAGTTTGTTGTAACTCCATTAATGAACTTCTATGTTAGCATTTCGCTGCAACTTAATTAGCAACAAGTGGTGCAAATGTATGGACGCCATATTGTCCTTCCTTCTTGCTGTTTTGATACCGCAGAGGTATGTAGATCACACTCATTTGTATGAACCTTTTTGCTAGAATAATTTCTTCCGAAATATACGCATTCTTCCGATACTTAAGTCATTGGTTTTCTTCATGGTGGATTGTTATATGTTGTGTCTCAAGCTCTTCTTGTTGCTCTTCGTTTAAATGTGCACCCATGCGCTTAGTTAATGAAGAACACCAACCAATCAGCAACTCTACGATTTCAAATGACCTCAAGGCAATTAGCTCTACAGTTTGACAATAACATTTTCTTACTTTTGCAAATGACACTTGATTCTCTTATAGTACCAGTTCTTACTGAATTATGTTGGTACAAAAACTATTTATCAACTTCTATCAAGTGACATTTCTATGTGTAATGATATGAACTTGCATGTTTGTGTGTGGAGCATGGTGATTAACCTTTTATATGATCGCTTTCTCCAACAAGCAGATTGTAATTTACGATTGTATTATTCTATAATGATACAACTTGTAAGTTAAACAGATTGTATATTTGATATAAACTACGATGGGCCGAAACTCGCATGGAAACGGGAATTACAATTGTCTCGGGCTCCATACATTGGATTTGGGAAAGTGTTCTTTAAATAAGATTATATTATTGATGCAACATATATGTATTTTAATTTATGAAAAATATTTCAAGTTATTTGCATGAGTCAGGAATTAGGGTTATGAAATTTTAAACATTCAAAATAATTTTCTTATATCTGGATAAGAAAAGTTATCATATTTTGTTAGTTTGACTAGACGTGCATGGCACGTGCACGGTTACTAGTAGTATATAACAAAAATACACCGACACAAACTCACCACGGGTCATAGACCACAGAAATAAATACCCCCTCCATTAGGAAATAATACTTGACATGGGTTTGTCTAAATATAAATGTATAGATATTTTATTTACTTTCTCCATCCGGAAATACTTACTCAGATTTCCTTTAAGCTCAGAAATAAATAAATCTGAGTACTTATTTTCGGGCGAAGGAGGTAAAAGTAAAATACATTCTCCTACCGCTACGATAGGAGAGGTTGCAAGTACACGTGCAAAACATTGCTTAGACCACCGATGCAGGCACCGATCGCTGACTAGACCTATGGTGTTTGCTTATTCCAAGCAAACCGCCTTAACATTCTTTCTAGATCGACGGTGCACGGTACGCAGTCGTTGGGTTGACAATACAGAATGCCCTACCCACGTTCATCGTATAATTAAATTTCTCAATGCATCCTATTCCCGGACGAAAACACGACAAGCTAATCATCGCATATCTTTCCCACATTGTTTTCCTCGTGAATAAAGATAGATCGCGTGTGAGTTGCTTGTATGGATACTGAGGCCATACCTTTATAGATGAGCCATGGAAAGAGTGACATTGCCATTGTTATCTCACCATCCACATATCTAGTTATTTATGGCGTAGGGTAAATCAGCGTAAACATCTAGCCAAGAGTCTGGCATCAAACACATGACATATATACATGTGATTCTGTAGTTCCAACAATTAAGCGTTGTCTGCCATTACTTTTGACGGTAAATAGCAGGAGCTCTGCCTATACATTATTAGGAGAATAGAATTGATCCAGTTAATTAGAGAACCGGACCCAAAAATCATACAATGCGCGTTGTCTGCCATTACACATTGAGGATGCCTCCTTACAATCATCCGGTGTGTATGTTCTCCTAGTATATAAATATCGCAAGTTCTCCCGATATGAGGCTAAAGTCGAACTAGCTAGTAGCAAATGCAGACAGTGAAAGTTTTCTATGCAAGAGAAAAAGTGGACAAAACGAGGATGGCGCCGTAAATATGATGCATTGGGAATACAAGATAAACTAAATCATACGTACCCAGCTTGTTTGGCGCCATTGCGCTGATGAGCAAGTGTGTCATACCTTGTCGACGTGCGACCGCTCGTGTTGATTATCTTTCGATTTCTTTTCTCTGAGCATTTGTTCGACAATTCCTTTTTCTTTGAGGATATACCCATCGCAACCTGCACCGTCTCTTTGAGAAATGAAAATACACGGACCCTTGGAATACTAATACCAATTCATTCTCATCCTTTTTCTCATAATAATACATTGACATAGACCCACCACGGGTCTAGGCCACAGGAATACTTAAATAAACAAAATATATTTTTTCCAAACGACCTGAACCAGATAAACTGAAATGCAACCTGGGCCTCTAGTTTCGTTCTATCTAAGCATCTGCTAGCTCCTGTAGGCCAACCGTGATCATGGCTTCGTGACGTTACTGATCCGTGCTTATCCCTTTTTATTTGTTTTCACCATCCGTCCAGGTGACCAAAATGGCAGACCGGATTTGGATTGCTCCCTTTGCTTGCTTAAAGGAGAATGTATCCTTCTCTTGTCTTGGTCTCATCCGAAAAGGGCAAGTGCAACGCTGTTCATTCATTTTCGTCAATTAAAGACCCCATTTTTCTCCATCGACCTCATAATCTTGTCTCGTTTTGGGAAAAGGAATCATACATGGTCCTACTACGGTGACACCGGCCGATGCCATATATACTTGCTTTCTTGGTAAATACATAACGTTTTGGGACATGGAGATACAGGTAGCATATGCCTTTTTTCTTCGTATATGAATAGTGATTACAATGATGTCGTATTATTATTGTGAACAATCTTGTCATCACAACTGTTTTCTTGATGCATGAGTTAAACGCAGTGGTGGTTTATATATCAAGTTGTCTCGCATCTGTATATTGGTCACCAACTAAAAAACATGGCAATGAAGTCATCAATTTGCGGAGGTCGTCAATCCGTCATCGCACCTTGACGAACGGAGAGCACTTTCGCAACTTGGTTACCTGATTGTTTTATTTTATTTTTTGAGTTGGTGAAAAATATGCACACGTACGGTCGAACTTGATTTGATAGACCGCTGGTGTGTTTAGCCTTTTTCTCCATCTTTATGCACAGCATTTAATTAAGAAGAGCAAAGTTCAAGTAAGAATTCTTTTGCTGGATTCGAAAGTGTTATTTGTCCGTGCCTTGCATAATACTCACTCTATTCCATAATATAAGACGTTTTAGCAAGCAAATATTGTGAAACGGAGGGAGAAGCGTTTTTACATATGAAAAAGCCTCATGATTAAATATACACATTTGAATTTTTACCACGTATGTTAATTGACATGCGAATGATGTGCTTCTGTCCTGACCAGGTCGAATATCTGAGTCAAATTCAGTCGTTAAAACTATTAATCTTTCATTATCTCTTGGATCCACTTGAATGCGGGACGATGCGTATCGGCCAAGCGACTGACTTTGCTTTGGCTACCTCGATTATCTAATTACAGATTTACAGGTCATGCATATCTACTGGCTGTTCATGGCAGAGCTGGCTTGTTCAACTGTAACACTGCTACCTCAAATTCAGATACGTTTCACCTCTTCCATGTTGACCTGTTTAAGAAACAAGCCAGAAACCCAACATTTATTTTCCACAATTACATGAGCAGGACTCCTTTTTTTCTTTTACAGCTTACATGATAAGGACTCAATGTGTTCAAGAATATATACAACTCTGATATGGCAAAAGAACACTGCGAATTTACTAATACTAGCTGAATGCCCGTTGTCACGGGTTTTAAAATGTGCAAACATCAAATGCACACAAATATTAAGTCGAGCTCCCTATAACAAGTGAGGTGACGGTCCTACCCTTATTTGTGCAAACATAAAATGCACACAAACGCACACAAATGACCGTGCTCCCTATAACACAAAATCCGACCGTTAGCCGGCAAAGGGCTAACGGTCGTACCCTCCACATGGCGAGGGCGACGAGGTCCTTCTCCAGCTTCTGCTTGAGCACGGTGTTGTACTCGACCAGGTCCACCACCGCGCTCGTTGCTGCCGGAGCCATGGCGGCCACAGGCTTCTTGACTTCCATGGCCTCCGCCTCACTCGCGCCGGCCATCGAGCTAGGGTTGGCGGCACCGTCAGGGCTGTCGAGCATGGCCTCCTCAAGGAACTTCTAGAAGTACCACTCGGACAGGCACCGGTTCATCACGCCGTCCTCTCCTCCTTCTCCTCCTCCGGACTACGCGTTGGTGGCATCACCACCAAGGGCGTCTCTAGGGGCTCGCAGTGACGGCTGGCCCCAGTACGGGTCGGGGATCTCCTCTACGGAGAAGACACGCTCCATGATCCGCCGCCCCGGAAGCAAGCGCGCTCTCCGCTCGCGGTCAATCGCGAGCCACGACGCGGCGAGAGGGGAGGGAGATTTTCTGCGAGGATCTCACGAGGCGGTCAAAGGATCCGAGGGGTTGGCTGATCAGGAATGTTTCGCCAGGAGGGGAAGGGGAGGAGAAGAGGTAGAGCGGAAGTGGAACAAAGAAGGCATGACATTGTATGGTATAAAATGGTGAGTCAGCAGCAGCCGTATTACGGCAACACGGATTTCCATTTCTTTTTATTTGAGCTAGAATTTCCTTTTTTCTCTCTCTCGAATACCTGACGCAACTTTGCACCGTCTTCTTGAAAATGAAAAAGAATTACGAGTATACTGGATATTGGAATAAAAGTACAAATTTATTCTCGTCCTTTTTTTCTCATAATGATAATAGTACACCGACAACGACTGACCACGGGTCATAGGCCACCGAAATAAATACTCACCCCGTTCAAAAATAATTTGACATGGGTTTATCTAAATATATGTATAGATATTTTATTTACTTTCTCCGTCCGAAAAGACTTACTCGGATTTTTTAAGCTCGGAAAGGAATAAATCTAAGTAAATATTTCTGGATGAAAGAAGTAAAAAGTACAATACATTTTCCTACGGGTACGACCGGAGAGGTTGTAGGTACATGTGCAAAACGTTGCTTAGACCACCGATGCAGGCACCGATCGCTGACTAGACCTACGGTGTTTGCTTATTCAAAGCAAACCTTCTCAACATTCTTTCTAGACCGACGATGCACGATACGCAGCCGTTAGGTTGAAAATACACAATGTTCCACCCACCTCCAGTGTATAACTCAATTTCTCGATGCATCCTGTTCCCGGACGGCAAGACGGCAACCTGATTATCCTATATCTTTTGCACATTGTTTTCCTCACGACAAGATAGATTGTGTGTGAGTGAGTAGCTTGTCTGGGAAGCAATACCTTATGTATAGATGAGCCATGTATGGAGTGATAGATATAGGATAAGACACGGCGATTCGGGTCATGGGTGCATATGCACCCATTATGTAATTTTTTTTTTTAATATGTCAAAAAATTTCAGAAAAAAATTCGGATATATATCAGAACATTTTGTGTTAGCACAAAAAGTTTCGTGAAGAAAAAACTTTTTTTTACGACCTGTGCAAAAAAGACAAAAAAATGTCTCGTACAAAATCATTTTGGAGCGTCCGGATTTGTCTTTTTTGCATAGGTCACAAAAAATGTCTTTTCATCGCGAAACTTTTTGTGGTAACATACAATGTCTTAAAGTACATCTGAAATTTTTATTTTGAATTTTTTGACATTTTAAAAATTGTTTTTTTGAGCAATGGGTGCATCTGCACCCATGACCCGAAATGGATTTCCGGTGATATTGATACTATTACTATATCACCGGCCATACATCTAGTTATTTATGGCGTATACTAAATCAGCGTATAGCCAATAATCTAACATGAAACACAGGACATATGCATGTGATTTTGTAGTTCCAACAATTAAGCGTTGTCTGCCATTGCACATTGCGGATGCCTCCTTACAATCATCCGGTGTATATGTACAATACTCCTAGTATATAAATATCTCAACTTCTCCCGATACTAGGCTAAGATCGAACTAGCTAGTAGCAAATGCAGATAGTGAAAAGTTTTCTATGCGAGAGAAAGAGTGAAGGAAACGAGGATGGCGCACGGCTGCTGTGTCGCCTGATGACAATATCATGTGGAAATATGGTGCACCGGGAATACGAGATGAACAAAAGCACAGCTTGTTTGGCGCCATTGCTCTGACGAGCAAGTGTGTTGACATGATTTTTGCACAGAGCGCTTGTGTTGAGCTCAAAGGACATTTAGCGACTCCCACCATATTTTTGAAAATAAAATTATATACAAAGCATACTGGATGCTGGAATACAAACACAAGATTTATTCCAGTTCTTTTTCTCGTAATAATACACGGACACTGACTCACCACTTGTCATAGGCCACAAAAATAAATATTTCTTCCATCAGGAAATACTTGACATGATTTTGTCTAAATATAGAAGTATATATATTATTTTTACTTTCTCCGTCTGAAAATACTTACTCAGTTTTTTTTAAGCTCAGAAATAAATAAATCTGAGTAAGTATTTCTGGACGGAGGAAGTAAATAAAATACAATTTTCCAGCGATCTGAACCAGAAAAACTTACGGACGTGAAACTTGGACCTCTAGTTTCGTTATATATCTAATAATACATAGCGTTGACTAGACCAACGATGCAGGCACCGACCGCTGACTAGACTTCTTATTCAAAGCAAATCTCCTTAACATTCTTTTCTAGATCAACGATGCACGGTTCGCAGTCGTGAGGTTGAAAATACACAATGCGGTACCCACCTCCAGCGTATAACTCAATTTCTCGATGCATCCTATTCATGCACTGCAACACGGCAACCTGATTATCTTTCGCACATTGTTTTCTTCACGAATAATTGTGTGTGAGTTGCTCGTCTTGCTACTGAAGCCATACCTTTATAGGTGAGCCATGGATAGAGTGAATATGATATTATTATCTCACCGGTCATATATCTAGTTATTTATGGTATAGAGTAAATCGGCGTAACAGCTAACCAAAAATCTGACATCAAAACAGAAGATATACATGTGATTGTAATTCATATCTCAACTTCTCCCGATATGAGGCTAAGATCGAACTAGCTAGTAGCAAATGCACAGTGAAACGTTTTCTATGGGAGAGAAAGAGCGGAGGAAACGAGGATGGCGCGCCGTGTTGGTGTGTCGCCTGATGGCAATATCATCTGGAAATAGGATGCACTGGGAATACGAGATGAACTAATGCATATGTGTGCAGCTTGTTTGGCACCAATTGCGTTGACAAGCGAGTGCGGCATACCTTGTCCACGCGAAAACACTTGTGTTGAGCTGGAAGGACATGTAGCAACACTTCGGGCTGATACTATTTCAGAACTATGAGGGCTAGATCTTACATGATGTAATGCCTTGTCACTAATATAAATCGGACAATTTAAACCCTCCAATCGCACATGTATGAAGCTTTTCGTGTGTGTTATTCTCTATCGATTAACCTAAAAATTTAAACCGTGTGTACAAAATGGTGTGAGGTGGGATTGAAGGGTGGCTGGTACGAAATGGCGACTCAGCATCAGTGATCACGAGTCCACGGCTCGAAGCCGACGCACGCGGCAATATTACGGCAACACGGATTTCCTTTCAATTTCTTTTCTCTGAGCATTTGCTTTTTTCTATGAGGATACCTGTCGCAACCTGCACCGTCTTTTTGAGAAAGGAAAATACACTAGTCTTGAAATACAAATACGAGTTATTCTCTTTCGTTTTCTCGTAATAATACACTGACATGGACCCACCATAGGTCATAGGCCACAAAAATAAATAAACAAATAAAATACATGTTTTCCAACGATCTGAACTAGAAAAACTGAAACGCAACCTGGACCTCTGGTTCCATTATATCCAAGCATCTGCTAGCTCCTGTACGCGAACCGCGACTACAAATCATGGCTTCATGATGTGACACGCTCGATCACAACATAGTACGTGAGCCGTGCTTATCCACCTTTTCTTTCTTGTCTTGTGTTGGCTTGGTCTCATCCAAAAAGAGAAGCAATGCATCCTTGCCCGTTGGGTTCTTTTCGTCAATAGAGACTCCTCGTTTTCTCCCACAAAAACAGTTTTTGGAAGCGAATAATGCATGGTCCCATGGTGGTGACTCTCTCTGGGTAATTAACAAGTATGTGATGTTTTGGGCTCAAAGCAATCGAATTATGGTGTAACTTTTCATTTTATAATGAAAAATATTTAGGTGATCATAGATCTAGTGATTACTACTATTTTCACATGCCCAGTGTGAATATATATCTCCATCCAAATTGAAGTCAGAATGTCTTGCCTGATAATTTGACGAAAGTAGTATACCCCACCGACTTCAAATAAGTGTCGCGGTTTTGAACTAGTTCATGCGACACTTATTACTACGGCAACGTGCATTTCCTTTCGATTTCTTTTTTGTGAGCGAGATTTTTTTCTTGGAGAATATACCTGTCACAACTCCCACCGTCTTTTTGAAAATAAAATATACAAAGCATACTGGATGCTGGAATCCAAATATAAATTTATTCCAGTTCTTTTCCTCATAATAATACACTGATATATACCCACCACGGCTCAAAGGCCACACAAGTGAACAATCAGGTTCAGAAAAAGAAAACCCTAGCTCCCTCGTCGCTCCCGCGAGCGACAGGGAGCCTCCCGCGCGCCGCCACCCCCTAGTCCCTCCCGTCCACCCTCCTCTCCTCGCCGCCGCCGGAGGGCGTCGCCGGGCAAATCCCGGGCGGCGTCGGCGGCGGCGGGGCCTCCTTCCCCCTCACGCGGTGGTCGGCGGCGCGGGCCGTGGATGCCGCTGGGGGCGCGGTGCTTCGCGCGGGGCACGGCGGCGCGGTCGCCCGGCGGCGGCGCGACGGCGCGGTTCCCTGGCGGCAGCGTGGTGGCTGCGTGGAGGTGTGCCTCGGTCGGCGGCGGCCAGATCTTGGCGGCTGTCCTGGGCGGCGCGAGACGGCCTCTTCGTCTTGAACCCTGCTGCGGGTGGTGCGGGACGTCGCGCGCCGTGCGGCGTGCGGGGCGCCGGTGGACGCCATCTCGACAGCAAGCCTCAGGGGTCCGTCCCTGCTGGGCTCTGCCTGGCCTTTGGAGGCTTGCTGCCCCGGCGTTGCAACAACAACGGCTCTTCCCGCCTCTCGACGGCGGTGAGGGCGCTCGAATCCTGCCTCTGGCTGCCACACGGTGGCGCGCATGGAGCGCGTTGGTGTGTGATGCAAGGCTGCAGCCCGGAACCGTGGTGGTTCTTGTCTTCGGGCAGCGCTCCTCTGCTTTTCGCCGACATGGTGCTCGGCGTCCACGGTGGTTGCGCTGCGTCCGGCGGCCTTTGAGGTTTCGACGCCTACTGCTGCTTCTTGACCATGGTTGTCGCCACGAGGTGTGGTGGGCTGCAGTGGTTGTTGTTGGTTGTCGTTGCCTTCTCTCTGTAGGTTGTGCTCATGCTCCGGGTGTGAACCTTGCACCGACTTTGTCGTTGCTGGCGGCATCGGCGTCTTTGGATGTCGTTTCCTCTCTGGAGGTGTCGTCATGAAGCTCTTGCACCTACAGTTCTTTGCTTTGTGGTCTCCGGGTGAAAACCTAGGTCCCAGCTTGCTGGACCGGATGACGGTGTTGTGCCCTTGGCAACACGCCCTTCTTGGAGGCGCCATCTTGGAGACCCAAAGGAGGGCTTTTGTTGCTGCCTATGGTTGTCGGGAGCTTTGGGTGGTGGTGGTGCGGCTATCTTGGGGCCGATGGTGGTTTGTTGTCTCTTCTCGGCTGGCCCTCGCGTGGTCTCGGTCTCGTGATGCGCTTGCCCAAGAGCCTCTCTTGTTTGCCGTCGCGGTGTGGAGAGCTTCCGGCTCTTGGTGGCGTCTCGGCTCGCCTTTGTTCAATGACGACGCAACTGATGCCCCGCTCTTGTTAATCGTCTCGACCTCCGTGGCGGAGCTCCCTGTCTAGGTTAGTGCTAGGTGCTAGGCTTGACACTCACCGATGATGGTGGTGGTGCTCCTCAGTTGTGCCTGGGGTTCGAGTCGCACGCTGGTGTGGTGTGCTAGGCAGTTGGTCGAGACTTGGCATTGTGATCCCTGGCGGCGCCCCTCGCCGCTTGTGCCTCTCATAGTGGCTCTTGCCGTTCTTTTCTAGTTGTTTTTTTTCTTGTATTTCGTTGTTTCTCTTCCTCTGTATCCCCCTGTAAACCTGCTATTCTGTTGTAAGAACATGGCCCGCCAGGCTACTTTCGGTGAATGAAACAAGCGGTGGGGATTTATTCCCCCCGTTATTCTCGAAAAAAAAAGGCCACACAAGTAATTAAATAAACAAAATACATTTTCCAGCGATCTGAACCAGAAAAACTTGCGGACGTGAAACGTGGCCCTCTAGTTTCTTTATATATCATGAGAGGTGGTACGTCCATGTTGTGCACGATAAAGCGTTGACTAGACCACCGTTGCAGACACCGATCGCTGACTAGACCTACGGTGTTTGCTTATTCCAGTCAAACCTGCTTAACATTCTTTCTAGATCGAGGATGAAAGATATTCAGTCGTTAGGTCGAAAATACACAATACCATGGGCGGAGCCAGCTCCCGGCGACCCGGTGCGGCTGCCCGGACTCGTCCGGCGACTCTCCATTGATAATTAGCTTAAAAACAGTGCTTAGCAAGGATGCTTATGGGGCAAAAGCTAGCTTCCATGGATGTGTACAGCTTTTGCCCAGGCTCGCTGATTGGTCTAGCTCCGCCACTGCACAATACGCTACACAGCCTCTGAGTATAACTCGATTTCTCGATGCATCCTATTCCTGGATGGCAACCTGATTGTCCTATATCTTCCGCGCATTGTTTTCCTCGCGAATAAAGATGAATTATGTGTAAATTTCTTGTGTTGCTACCGAAGCCATACCTTTATAGATGAGCCACGGAGAGAGTGACATTGGTATTATTATCTCACCGGCCACATATCTAGTTACTTATGACGTATAGTAAATTGGCGAACAATTTGACATCAACACACGACATATATACATGTGATTCTGTAGTTTCAACAATTAAGCGTTGTCTGTCATTACCCATTGCCCATTGGGATGCCTCCTTACAATCATCTGATGTATATGTATTCGTAGTATATAAAATATCTTGACTTCTCCCAATACGAGGCTAAGATCGAACTAGCTAGTAGCAAATGCACGCAGCGAAAAGTTGTCTATGGAAGAGAAGGAGCGGAGGAAACGAGGATGTCGCACGGTTGCTGTGTCGTCTCTGATGGCAATATCATCTGAAAATATGATGCGCACTGGGAATACGAGATGAACTAAATCATATGTGCGCAGCTTAATTGGCTCCATTGCGCTGATGAGCGAGTGCGTCATACCTTGTCGACGCCAAAACGCTTGTATTACGCCGGAAGGGCATGTAGCGACTCTTCATACTGGTACTATTTCAGAACTTTGAGGGCCAAAATTTGCATAATTTAAGGCCTAGTAAATAATGGAGGTCGGGTAATTTAAGCCCCCATCGCACATGTATTGAGCCTTCTGTCCGTGGGTTACGGTAAGATTTAAGCCGTGTTTAAGAAATGGTGAGGTAGGATTGGAAGGTGGCTGGTACGAAATGGCAACTCAGCCTCAGCTTTCACGGGTCCATGGCTTCGGCGGTATTACGGCAACGCGAATTTCCTTTAGATTTCTTGTCTTTGAGCATTTGTTCGAGAATTCCTTTTTCTTCGAGTATACTTGTCGCAACCTGCGCCGTCATTTTGAGAAAGGAAAATACACGAGTCTTGGAATACAAATACAAATTTCTTCTCCTTCTTTTTCTCGTAATAATACACCGACATAGACCCACCACGGGTGATAGGCCACAGAAATGAATAAATAAATAAACAAAATATATTTTTTCCAACGATCTGAAAACCAGAAAAACTGAAAAGCAACCTGCACCTCTAGTTTCATTCTATCCAAGCATCCGCTGGCTCCTGTAGGAGAACCGCGACTACAAATCATGGCTTGGTGACGTGACACGCTCGACCGCAACGTATGTGATCCGTGCTTATCCCCTTTTCTTTCTTTTCATTCACCATCCGTCGAGGTGACCAAAATGGCAGACACGGATTTGGATTGCTCCCTTTGCTTGCTTAAAGGATAATCGTCTATCCTTGTCTTTCGTGATGTAATGCGATGTTACTAATACAAATCGGGAATTTAAACCCCCAATTGCACATGTATGAAGCCTTTCGTGTGTTAGTTATTCTCTATCGCTCAAACTAAGAAATTCAAGCGGTGAGTACGAAATGGTGAGAGGTGGGATTGGAGGGTGGCTAGTACAAAATGGTGACTCAGCCTCAACGATCACGAGTCCACGGCTCCGAGCCGGCGCACGTGGCGGTATTACAGCAACGTGGATTTCCTTTCGACTTCTTTCCTCTGAGAATTTGTTTAGAATTCCCTTTTCTCTCTCGAGAATGCCTGGTGCAACCTACACCGTCTTTTTTGAAAAGGGAAACTGCACGAGTCTTGGAATAGATATACAAATTTATCCTCGTTCTTTCTCTCATAATAATACACCGACATAGTACCAGCAACAGGTCATAGGCCACGTAAATAATAAACAAATAAAATGCATTTTCAGGCTATCTGGACCAGGAAAAACTTAAACAGAACCTGGACCTCTAATTTCGTACCTAGAATCTGCTCATGTAGGTGAACCGCAACTACAAATCATGGCTTCGTGACGTGACACGCTCGACCGCAACGTAAGTGATCCATATGCTTATCCCCTTTTATTTCTTTTCACCATCCGTCGGGTGACCAAAACGGCAGACACGGATTTGGATGCTCCCTTTGCTTGCTTAAAAGATAATATATCCTTCTATTGTCTTGGTCTCATCCGAAAAGGCCAAAATGAAACGCCGTTCATTCCTTTTCATCGATGAAGACCCCACATTTCTCGATCGACCTCATAACCGTGTCTCGTTTTGGGAAGGGAATAATACATGGTCCCACTGTGGTGACACCTGACACCTATGCCATATTATACTCGTTTTCTTGGTAAATACATACTGTAACATTTTTGGGCATGGATACAAGTAAAATAAGTTTTTTTATGAATAGTGATTACAATGATGTTGTATTATTATTACTATGAAAAATCTTGTCATCATCCGAATTTTCACCACTTGTGTTAAACCATTCTTTTCTTCCTCTTTCACACTCTCTTGGATCCACTTGAACGCGAGAACATGGCAGGACGATGCGTATCTGCACAAGCAACTGACTTTGCTTTGGCTACCTCGATTATCTAATTGCAGATTTACAGGTCATGCATATCTACTGGCCGTTCAAGGCAGGGCTGGCTTGTTCAATTGTAACACTGCTCCCTCAAATTCAGATACGTTTCAACCTCTTCCATGTTGACCTGTTCAAGAAAACAAGCCAGAAACCCAACTTCTCAATTTTCCACAATTACATGAGAAGGAATCCTTTTTTCTTTTACAACTCCATGTGTTCAAGAATATACACGACTCTGATACGGCAAAAAAAAAACACTTTAAATTTACTAATATACTATGAAAGCATTTTCCCTGTTTCGAAAAAGAAGAGCACCGAATAAATACGAGCCTAGAACAATTTTTTTTATTGGCATCTGGTACCATGGGGATCGCACTCTAGCGGTCTAGCCCAGCCAGATTGACCTTCCATCCCAAACGAATAATCTGAAGGCAGTGTCATTTTCAGCGCATCCATTGTGTCGCCTCAATGCCTCGCCCATGGAAAACGAGATGAAAGTCTCAGATGTCAAAATTCAAGCCAGCCATATAAATGCATCTCCGCCTTATCCTGTCACCCCTCTCAGGATAAGTCCTTCCAAATTCCAATATTCCACGTTTCAATCTGCACACGAACACGACATTTCACAATCTTTTTTTTGTTGTCAAAATAGAAAGGAAAAACATTTAGTCTTGCCCAGTCGAGCTTGTTTTAAGCACTTGAATCAAATATGCTATACGGGCTACCAATACCAAGCCCTTCAATACTTGCTACCGGAAGATCGATCTGCTTAGGATCGAGTTAGCTTGTCTGCTCATCTCATGGGACAGCAGCCTTGATGCTTTTGGCGTACTCTTCTATTCTTCTCAGCCCTTCTTCAGGAGAAGCAGCTTCACCCAACTGTCTAACAATTGCGCTGCCAATGATCACACCATCCGCTCCCCAGCCTGCGATCTGGATTATAAACAGCAGAGCTGTCAAAACTATAACCGAAGACAGACCTGATACTGGACAAGAAAACTGTGTTAGCCTAGTTCACCTGCTTCGCTTGCTCTGGAGTTGATATGCCAAAGCCAACAGCCACAGGTTTATCTGTAACCTGTAAACTCAAGAACATAAGCTATATTAACTTCAAGCATCACCAAACAAATTGCTCGAGCTACTGTGTACCGATGAGAAGAGGGTTATAGCTTGCAAACCTGCTTGATCTGCTGAAGAAGATGCTCAACACGTAGGTTCACGTTTGAGCGTGCACCTGTAACTCCAACAGCACTCACCTGCAATATACGAGCTAGTTACAAATGTACTGATACAGACAACGATTTGAACCAAATTCAGGTTAGCAACATGATGGTGACTATAAAAAATAAAATTACCGCAGAAAACTAATATAACAGATGAAATGACCCACTATTGGGAATTTATCGGAAGCCGATGAAAATTATATGGGTATGCAAACACAATATATTAGTTAATAAATGTTCCCTACAACTCAAATTGAATTATTATTCACTAGGGATAAAAGTAAGACATGATCTTCGAATCTAATGACAAACTTTCAGCAAATAGTAGGTGTCTTCTTGATACTCACAAGGTAAACAAATCCTTCAGAAGCTTTTGTGATTTCCTTCATCCTCTCCGTTGGTGTCGTTGGTGTTGTAAGTAGCACCTGTAGCCAACAGTGTAAAATATAAATCGGCAAATGGTTAAACTCAAGATACTTGTGGTTATAAGTCCACCATATATCCAGATAACTTTCTGATGTGACACCATTATAATTAGGTGGTGCAGGTAACAGAACATTTTTTTGAGAAAACGCAAAAAAAAATTGCGTTTCTTTTCATTGAAAAGGCAGAGTTTGTTACAATCCTCCTAGGAGGTGATTATAGGGCAAAATAGTGAAATCAGTGCACGTCCCAGGTCTGCGGGATGACAGCACGAAGACCTAATGCGCCGGTGCTGGCCAAAACGGCAGCTTCTTCTTTGATCTTTGTCGTCAAGTCGTGGACCGAGGGGCAGCCCCTGTCAAAGACGCAGTCGTTCCTGTGTTTCCAGATCATCCAAGGCACGAGCAGCGTCGCTGAGGCTAAACCCTTGCGCATGGGTTTGGGGGCGGCCTGTTTTGCGGCTAGCCACCAGGAGTTGAGGGACGCCTCGCCGTCGGGCGGGAGGCATGGCATCCTCAGCCATGACAGGATCTCGTGCCAGACTTACCGAGAGAAGGGGCAAGCGAGGAGGAGATGGTGCATGGTCTCTGGTGCTTGATCGCAAAGGGGCCAACGCGTTGGATGTTGCAGGCCGCGGCGAGCGACACGGTTAGCGGTCCAACATTGGTCGAGGTGGGCGAGCCAGTGGAAGAACTTGATGCACGGCGGCGCCCAGCCCTACCAGGTGAGCTTCCAAGCGTCGCAGGTGGTGGAGCCCTGAAAGGTGGCACGGTAGGCAGATTGCGCGGAGTAGATGCCGTTCGCATTCCAGGTCCAGTTCATGCGGTCTAGCTCGGCGGACAGCGTCGTGTGCACAAGTGTGTGCCATAGCACACACTTGTATAGGAGGGGTGCGATTTCGCGGACAGAGCGGCCTCCGATCCAGCGATCCTCCCAGAAGATGGCCTGCTGGCTGTTTCCGAGCTGCATCACGGTAGAGGCAAAGAAGAAGGCGCGTTCCTCGGCGGAGAATCGGAAGTCCAGGCCGCTCCACCCTCTTGTGCCGTCGGTGCAGTTGAACCAGAGCCTGCGCGTTCCAGATCGCGCACACCGAGTCCTCCGAGCTCGATTGGCCGTGCGACACGCTTCCAGTTGACATGGCAATTGCCGCCATTGGCTTCCGAGCGTGCAGCCCAGAGGAATCCCCTCTGAATTTTCTCGAGCGCCTTGAGTGTCCTCTTCGACAGCGCCAGCACGAGGTAACAGAACATTCATGTTTATCATTCTAATTAGAAGGATCTGAAACCAGACTGTCCTGAATTCTGAGTGTGGCCTGGTCAAGCTCGCCTGACCCAGTGGGGTTGTTGACCAGGTCTTATTTATAATCCCATGGAGCAATTTTGTTCAGGTTATTCTAGATGATTTGATTTAGCCATTCATATTTTCTGCACCTGGACCCATACATCCGACTGAAGATGCAGTGAAAAACTATATACGACATAAAATTGATCACAAGTAGGGCGCCAACTACGCAAATTTCAAATGAACATTATTACATGACAGGATGAGAGTGAGGACCCACCAGCTCTATGTTGTGCATAGTGGCTTCACTCCTCAATAACGTTGTCTCCTCCAAAGGAAGATCAGGCACGACAAGACCTGCAGCAAAAAGAAGTGCTAATCAAATACCACAACTACTACAAGAATTACAGATATTGAGAAACTAGAAAACAACATCAGTTCAGGGAAGAACATCCAGATCAGCTTCAAAAGCTACCGTATGTCTGAAATAATCAGCTACTCCCTCTGTTTCTAAATATAAGACGTTTTGGCGTTTTGGTACAGTAAGTATATTTTACCAATTTCCAATAAATGAGGATTGCAGGGATCATGGAAAAAGTTTCCAACTAACTAGCCCATTTGTATATCTTATTCGTGTATAATAGAAAGATATCAACAAAATGGAATGCTTCCTTGATGTCTCTTGAATATAAAGAAATGATTAAATGGAAAAGAGATTTCCAGTTCAACTCAGACAGACCGATTGCAAAAGATCTTTTTTGCAAGAATCAGCCTGGTAATTAAATGAGGAAATTTTAGTCATGATGACAAATTGAAGCTGGAAGTGACTTGCAATACTTCAAATATGTCCTCTTTTTGAAGGATTAGAAATGTAATTTGTTAGTATAAAACATCATAAGTTCGTATAATTAACTACTCCCTCCGTCCCTTTTTATAAGATGTTTTGGCAAACCAATTAAGCTTGTCAAAACGTAAAGGGACAGAGGAAGTACTATGTAAGAAAATATACCATGTACACCAGCTTCTTTAATATTGGCCATGAAATTGCGCACTCCGTGCTTGAGAATTGGGTTGCAGTATGTGAAGAGAACTATGGGACAAGACAGTTCTAGTATAACCTCCTTGAGCATGGCCAAGACAGAACTGAGTGTAGTGCCTCTCTTAAGTGCCCGGTATGCTGCAGCCTGAAATATGATTGTGAAGCAAAAAAAACACTTGTAACCCAATACAGATACTAAAGCTGATAAGCACAAAGATAATCCAAGGTGTACCTGAATAACCGGACCATCAGCCAATGGATCCGAGAAGGGTACACCGAGCTCAATCACATCCGAGCCGCAGGAATCAAGGATCTTCAACGCTTTCGCTGTGGTCGCCAAATCAGGGTCACCGGCGGTGATGAACGGGATGAACGCAGTCTGGAAAATTTTAAGGTTAGACAAACGGCTTAAAACAAAACCTCTGGCCCCAAAAATATGTGCAATCCTGACAATCCTGTATTCCTGTTGTTGTGCTGTGAGGAAAATTCATTGAGAGTACATGTAACACCCAATAATCCGCAGTTTGGTGTTACCGTCTTCTAGGCAATTTGGAGAACGAGTACCATGAATCCATGATGAAGTTGTATCACTTAGATGAATGATTCACAGTCGCAAGCTTATATTACAGCTCAGCCAGCATCCCTAAATAAACTTGCTAACGTGGCAGCCCTTGTTTTTCTACCAAGCCTTAACCCAGCACACACGGCAGCTGCACGCGTAGTGCCATCTAAATCACATAGGTAGAAGAACGAAGCAGAGGTAAAGAGCACGTACCTTGCCCTGCTCCCGGAGCCTGGAGAAGGTCTCCGCGACGCTGCGCTTCCCGTCAGCCATGGGCGCGGCGGCGACCGACCGTCCTGGCGTCGCGCGCCGCAGCCTCCCCAGGTCAATGAAGCAGCCGACGAGATCGCGCCGGCGCCGGCGGCCGCAACCAAGAGCAAATGCGGGGAGGGAATTCTCCGAACGGAACGCCACGTGTGCATGACAACGTGGACCAGGCTTGACTCTGCCGTGGGCCGCGTCCACGTTAGCTTTAGCAAGCCGGGCCGAGCCACCACGCCGCGAGCCTGCTCCGTTCGTCCCGACAAGTTTTACCATCCCGAATTTCAGATGTACTCCCTCAATTCCACATGTTTTAGCCATTTCTCACATGCACATGCATACATATGTATTTAGACATATTTTAGTGTACATGCACTCTTTTAGTTCAAATCTAGACAACATGTGTACCACCTAAAACATTTTATATTGTGGAACGGATGGAGTAATTACCATCCTTGTGTTTGCTAGGGCAGTTTTCAAAATACCAAAAAAATTATGTAAGCAGATTACAGGTGCAATGGCAGCTTTTTGGTGGGCTGACACAGAGGAGAAGAAAAAGGATGCATTGGTGTGCCTAGTGTCGGAGCTAGCCCGTACTATGAGTTTTTCGTTAACATTTTGCACGGTGGTAGATCTTGATATTATCTGCACCTAAGATTTTTTTGGAAGTTTGGAAACAGAAAAACATAGATTCAATTTTTTCTTGGAGAACCGAGCTACATAGCTCGGCCTCCGTTTGGAGTTTTAGATTAATTATACGCCAATTCACCAAAGATTGACAGTTGTACTAGATTATTAATGACATACAAACATATCCGAAATACTACTACTCTTTTTGACATGGAAATACTACTACTCGAATAGGGAGATTAGTGAATTACAACAATACACAATTAATTGTGTTGTTTCACCAAAATGAGGAACAAAACTTAATTATGTCACGCTCACCAAACAATATTTGAATAGAGGGAATAAATGGTAAAGTCTGGCCTCAGCTTGGTCCTTACCTTATAAACCCTAAACTTTGACCAAAAAATTGTTCTTGTTCAACAATGTTTTGTGGAATATTAATTACAGGTTGTATATCAAATTGACGGTCAAAGTTTTATTAAGATATATACGGGTCTTATAAACCCGTACAAAGGTAATAGTTAGGATTTCCATTTGGCCACCTGCAGTTAGTGTTGCCAAAGGATATCGATGCCGAAGGGGCATTCTGACTGTTAGAACATGCACACACATTGTAACCGACATATAAAAAACACACATGTTGAGGACATATAGATACCCAACTCAATCATCACATATCGCTGTTTCCTCTCAATATTTCGTTTATCTTCACACTGTGGCAGGATGCATGCAGTCTACGTTTACAACCCATTTGTGGCGCCCACCCTTTCCGCCACACCTTCACGGCCAAGTACATAGGCATTAATGCCCCCCAAAAATGTCAGTGTAGGGTCAAGTGTCAGGGCACCAGTGCTCCGAGAAGAGGCCCCTTGTTGGGTTTTTTTTTCGGAAATAGATTTATAAGGTAGTATGAGACCACGAAGTAGATGGGTAGAAAATAAGGGACACGACGATAGTGGCTTTATTATTTTGTCCATGGAATACGAAACAATTTCAGTGAGTTACTTGAAAAGTTTTTCTTAATACATGAATGCATTCCATCAATGCTGGAACATGGTTTTTAATGGACATTATCAAGAAATGGTCTAAAAATGTGTTTTAGGGAAATAAATGAAAAATATAAAGAACAAGAAACAAGAAAATAAACAAAAAATATAATAATAAGGAAAATGAAAAGGCAAAGTAAAAAAAATCATTGTGGACGTCCAAGCGTTGCTCGTCTACTATAAAATTTGGTTTGTCACGATAGAAGAAAGAGAAAACAAATAAACTTTGCATAAAAGGCTATCGCAGGGTTGGAACAACAAGTCCACGTATAAGTTTTCAGGGATCGAGTACGTTTACTCTGTTACTGTGCTGGGCCCAAGAGGGAAGAGGTTACGCGGAGAGACCCTACTCCCCGCTATGCGCGGCAAATAGGATACGCCCGGGATCACCAGATCGACTCGTCCTTTGCCGAGGTGAGAACGAACTCCCGCGCCGAATCGGATTACCACACACACCGTCCGTCTATAATACTGGGCTCGGACGGATTCGTACAACGCACGTGTGAAGTCGCGATTGAATTGCAGGCAAGCTTGTACGTGCGCACAGATTCTGTACGTGTGCCAGCGACCGGACGAAGAACGCCGACCATGGCGACGAAGCAGTCGATCGTCTCCCCGGACCGCCTCCTCGGCGCATTTTGCGGGTTCTCCACCTGCGGCGAGATGGATTTCGTCCAGGTGCCCAAGGACGACATGGCGCGCACCGCCGGCGACGCCGTGCGTGTCTTCCTCGGTCACCGTGTAAACGAACTCAAAGACTACGAGCCCATCGCCTCCCACAGCGGGATGATCGCCTTCCGCCGCCGCCGCCCGGCGGTGCTGCTGCCTCCTCCCGCCCACAGCCTCGCCCCGTCGCCACCGATGCTGAAGCGGGGTTCCGAGCTCTGCCTGTGCAATCCGGTCAGCGGGCAGCACGTCTCCCTGCCGCGCCCGGCCATCTCGGACGAGTCTTTCGTGCTGCTTGCCGACAGGGACGGGCAGTTCCTCCTACACGTATTCAACCTTGAGCTCGCGGTCGACGGGATGCTCCAGATCTAGACCTACTCATCGGCAGCAGGAGGGTGGGGTGGCGTCGTGGCCACATACGCGCGCCTTCCCCTCAAATTTCCCAGCAGGTTCCTCCGCCCGACGCCGCTCCTCCTCAACGGCGTCTCCTACTTTCTCTGCGAGTCCGATTCGGAGAGCCTCGGCCTACACGTCCTGGCGATCCCTATCGCCGGTCAGGGGCAGCCGGCGCCAATCAGGCTACCGGCCAAGGTCCAAAACAAACACACAAAGCGCCGCTTCGCCGCCGACGAGCTCATGCTGGCGTCATCAACATTGAACGGGACGCGACGACTGACCTTGGCCGTGGCAGATATGTTCACCATTTCCGTGTGGACGATGGACAACGACGGCCTGGTGGAGCCGGCGAGGTGGGCACGCTGCAGCTTCGTCGACCTATGGAGGATCAAGGTGCAGGCAGGGTGTGGGGTGATGTCAAAGGAGGAAGGGGATAGGGTGGCGCTGGAGTGTTTCTCGGAGAGTAGTGGCGTCGTGCTCTTCCACCTCTATTGTCGCATGCTCTACAAGCTCGAGCTACAGACCGGCAAGGTCTCACTCACGGGGATCTACTGCAAGCGGGACTCGAGCAACATGTGTGCCTATGACATTGAAGATCCAACAATTCTCTCCCGCACAAAGCCGACATAACCAAATGTCGTATATCTATGCAAAGTAGGAAAATCCCCAAAGTTTTTGTTCCTCGATCGGTGGTTACCATATAAGCTATGCTATTCTGGTTGATGCTATTCATGTTACCATATTCCCGTATTCCGTTGCGTGCGTGTTACTTTGTGTTCAACGAAAAGTGGGGGCTTTTTTTAGCAGGAAGAGAGAGAGGATAGACAGAAGAAAAAATTTCCCTTACATTTTGTGCATCTGTGCTGGGATTGTAGTTGTATCGAATAATAATTTCAAACGAGCATATTTTAAACCATACAGAAAAACGGTAGCTCCATTACTTCTAACCGATCCATGTGATGGTCACCAAAATATGTTGCTAATCCAGTTTACTATGGTCACCAAAATATGTTGCTAATCCAGTTTACTGAATATGGATTGATACAAATCATGGGAGTGCATCCTTCAGGCTCCTCGCGTATACTTCCAACCTCTTCAATCCTTCTCTTTGGGGAGTCCGCTTCACCAAGCTGCTTCACCATCGCACTACCAATTATCACTCCGTCTGCACCCCATTGTGCAACCTGCCACGTCCACTTGCAGTCATTAAGTAAGAACAACATAGTTACAATGCAAAAATTTGTATAAGACAAGGAGGTGGATCTTCCTATGTATATATAGGAAAATGTCTTTTACCTGCCTAACATGGTCTGGTGTCGATATGCCAAATCCAACGGCGACTGCTTTGTTAGTGACCTACGGATTATAACAAAGCCTCATGAATTATAGTAAGAAGATGACTCGAGAGATCAATTGTTACATTTATTTTGATTAAAAAAAGGAGTTATAATTTGTTTTGAAACCTGCTTAATGTCCTTAAGAAGATCCTTGACGCGTGGGTTCACATCTAACTAGTTAAATTTGGCGCGTCGTCACGCCGCGCTAAAGAGAGCTTAAGTTTAAAAATTGTTTAGATTTCGGAAAATATTCAAAATGGGAAGTTCTTTAGATTTGATTTTTTTTTTACATTCGTAAAATGATCAGATTTTTTTTTACGTTTACATCAGTGATACCACGGATTACTTGTAGCAAAACCTTTACTTATAACAGATTTCAGTAAGTAATATAAAACATAGTAAACGTTCTTCGATATGCTCAAAGTGATCTAAGTAGATTACTTGTGGCAAAGCTTGCAGACACAACAGAAACCAGTATCTAATATAGAACATAACAAATGTACTTAGACATGCTTAGACTGGTCTAAGTACATAAATACTGACATATATATGTACATATGCATCTACGAAGCCAATTGGGGAACCATATTACTCTGATCCTGCAAATATAGTTAGAACTTTCATTAGTGTATAGTGTGAGAACAATCAAATTAAAATGAAATCATATGAGGCATATACCAACATGTAAGTTAATCAAGCTTTTAAACAGTACCAAGAAAGCACATAATGTTTTCAAAGCTTGCAAGAACTTACCATTCATTCGTCTAAGTAACAGAAGAGTCATCAACACCAGCTCTGGTTTGTATAGATACATTCAGTATAGGCATTTGCATTTTGCATCTGAAGAAAGCTGCAACGTGTTTGTAAGTTCGAAAGGTATCATTTTAATTCTCAGCGTCGCAGGTATAGTATGAATAGTAGTACACCAAGAACAGTTGTAGTTGGCAACATGTGTATTAATGTCAGAAGCTTGGTCATCAGTTGTAGTGTGTGTCTTGACTGAAGCGTACAGACTAAGCATATACTCAATAGCTGGCATTGTATACAGGTTGCATGGCAAGCCTGATATCTTAAGGCTAGCAAGTTGAGTTGCTACATCCCCAACACAATCATATCCTTGTGTCCATCGAATCAAGTCTAGTTCACCGTTTGTTATCCATTCTTCAAATAATACAGACAATGCTTGTTCAATAATCAAACTTGACCACATATGTAGGGTCACATATTTTATAATAAGACACGCTTTATATGAAACTGTAACTGTTCGTGAATGTCTCAATGCATCTTTAGCCAGGAATCGATAATCACAGTTATTGATTGAAAAAGTCTCCATGGTACTGTCTAATTTGCTAGCTCGTACTGCTTCTTCATGATAAGGAAAACATACAACAATCTTTTCATTTATAGATCGGTAGACCTTCATACCTTTAGAAATCGCAAGTTTTTCTGCCATAATATCAATCACAACATCAGCTGGAAGTGGTTCGGAGCGTGAAACAGGTTGAATTGCATAGGTGCAGTGTAAGCGGGCGCATGCTCGAGAATTTTGCTGTCCATTTGCTAAACATGTCTCCTTAGTTGCCCCAGACCGGTGTACAGTATTCCTCATACCAGAAATCCGCAAACAGAAAGATTCAGATTAGAAGAGATAAAAGAACAATGAAATCAAAAAAACAAAATCAGATATGAGAAGCGCAAATTATCACAGAATTTACTAACTACTTTACTGATGACACACTTACCTGGTAGTGGAAACTGTGAAGAAATGAAGAAGAACCGAGGGAATAGACTTCTAAGAACGATGAACAACAGCGTCAGTATGTAGGCTACGCTGCATATTATCAGTAGATGAACATGCAACTCTCTGTGATTAATGATTCAGTGCCCATATCTTCTTCAGTCAAGGACCAGTCCTATATGGAATACTTCAAGTAGTCTTGCATTGTCAATCCTATTTTTCAATTTTTCATATTACTTCTTGCAAAAATACCTAGATAGATAATTATTAATTTGGATCCAAAGGTAGAAGGCATACCCTAACCTGCAGAAATTCCATCCGCAAAACTGTTGTAAAAGAGAACAAAATGATTATACAACAACAGAAGACTAAAAAAGAGTTAGGCATATTCAAGTCATTCAATAAAGGCTCGCCTATAAAAAATGATGATAGCATCAGCAAGGCCAACAATTTATTACACTGAAATAGGAAAAAAAATTAGACAACCGCAACTAAACCATGTAAGCTTGCAAACCCATAAATTATTAAGTATGAAACCAGTAATCTAGAAAAGATAAAAGACAGATAATATAGTGATGACACTTGCAGTATAACACAGTAGAAGGAGAACCGGTGATAAAATGTGGTAAGATGGCAGGTTCCTAAGCGTTTGATTGAAGAACCGTGCTACTGTAATATTTTACAGATTGGATATACATACTGCAATATTTTGCAGTTTGGATTAGTGGTGCTTAAATCATTAAGGATTGTATTAAGACATAGTAATCAACGACCTCTAAGTACACCAAATCTATTTAGATCATGTCTTGTCTTGGAGTAAATATAATTTTTTCAATTCTGGTATATATCTCCTTCCATTTTAAATATTACGGTAACATAATCAGATATTCGTATGCTGAAAATTTGGGGAAGCCAAAGATCGAATCATGGTGCAATGTTATACCACAAAACCTAACATTATCCAGGTCGTGCTGCTCCTAACTTATGGGCTTCATCATTTCATTCTCCACGTAAATCCAGTCATGTAGCATCTGCAAAGCACCTGTACAATGCTGTCATTCCTGCACCATTCAGGACCAAATCAACAGAAAAAGACATCAAGGATGAACTGAAGGGACTTGTTTTGATCAGAAAGAGGAATCTGTTTACACCAAGAACAACAAAAGAAACTAAACAAACTTAATATTTAACGGGAGGCTCACGGCTGACAGTAGTTGCGAGATCTTCCGGCCGTGCGGCCAAAGCAGCAGGATGACGCCGTTTCCTAGGATAAGCCAACAAAACAAATCAAGTACCCGTACAAACGAAAAAATCTAAACATCAGAGAGACCAATCACGATACGGAAGAACTGGAGTTGTAGTATGTTACCGGACTCCAGCTGAGGGGCAACGATCCAACCACGCGCTTGAAGCGGTGCAATGGCTGGTGAGATTTGAGGTCATGTACTCCTGGCAACAGGGAGAAGATGAGGCAGTGGGGGGCACAGCGGACAGGGAGAGAGAGAGGAGGTCGCCGGCCTTGGGAAAGGGAAGGATCTCGAGCGGCATTGGCGGACCCAGCGTCCCGGCAGCCTGGGCGCTTGCCCGGGCTTCCGGCCGGCCGGCAAGCCTTTTTTGCATGAAAATTTGGCAAAAAAATTAGCATGCTATGCCTTCGCTTTAGAGTTTGCCCAGGCTTTGAAATATTTCTAGGTCCGCCACTGTCGAGCGGGGTTGTGCAACCGCTGGTGCCGGTGAGAGAAACGGGCTAGATCCCAGCGGGGCTCTTCGCCGCCACCTGCTCTGCCGGCACGCACATCCCCGCCTCCCTCCTCCTGCTCGCTTCATCCTCAGCCAAGCAGGGTCGAGAAAAGGGGATTGAACGGGGAAGAACTTAGGCAGGGGGGGCCACGGTAGCCAGGGAGAGAGAGGAGAGGGCGACCTCTGGTGCCAGGTCGGGGGAGGAGACGACGCACACAGCAGTACCCCGGCTGGCGGCGGCGAGTCGGGATGGGAGGCGGACACCGGGGCGTCTCCTCTGCGGCGGCCGCGGCGGCGCACGACCGTCCAGTCGGCGGGCGACGGGAAGGACAACTCGGGGCGGCGATGGCGTCGAGGTGGAGGCTGGAGGCAGCCGCCTCGGGGAGGAGACGCACTCGCGGCGGCGCGACGGACGGCCGGCCCTCGCGTCTCGCTTCCGCCGGCGGCGACTAACCCTAGTTTGGGTGCGGAGGAGAGAGGGTGGCGGTCGAGGGTGGAGGCCGGGGAGCCGGGGCTGGAGGCGGCGGCCGGAGGTGGAGGGCGGCGCCGGCGGCCGGGATGGATGGAGGTGGGAGCGGGCTGGGCGGCAACGGGGGAGAAATGAGGAAGATTAGGTTTCTAGGGTTAGTGGTTGGTATATATACAAAAGGACCGAATCGTAATTTCTGGAAAGTGTAGGGTTGTTTTTGCAAAAATGCCACGGGCACTGTTCAACACTGTTCATTATATACAGTAGCAGGCGCGCGGAGAGGCCGCGAAATGGCCTGTCTTTAAATATAGTAGTAATGGGCGCCTGTAACGCCATTGATACTTACCTACATAGTGTAATTAAAATCATAATCATCACCTCTCTTTTCACCGTAAAGCAAAACTTGCAACAAAAATTTCCAATTTTATGCATCTATGTATTTGGCACTTACAAGGTAAACAAATCCTTCCGAAGCTACTGTGATCTCCTTCATCCTCTCTGACTTTGTAGATGGTGTTGTAAGAAGTACCTACAGCCATAAGTTTATTAGACTTGAGTACAAGTTTTGTATGGTCTTTATTATAGAACTTTGACCACAAATATATACCAAAGCATATGTATTGAGCATGTATAAATACTTTATTTCATATATGTTTATATATACTACTGTACAAACATGTCATAAGAGAAAGTCATAGTCAAAAGTATTAGCTGTTGACAAAGAACTTCAAGAGCGCCTTAGATGAGGACAGAAGAGTGGTAGATAGTCTGAAACGTAGATGTAACTAGAGGGAAACTGGGAATGCTTACAGTTATAGATTTATAAAAATTAGGAAGATCGTACCAGCTCTATGTCGTTCGGCACGGCTTCGTTACTGAGAACACTTGTCTCAGCATAAGGAAGATCAGGTACTATGATACCTGTAACACGTGAGACAAACTCTACCAAATTAGCAGCTAACGAAATGTGTGTGGACTTAGTGAGATGAAAAGCGCTATCATATTTACCTCGTACACCGTCGTCTTTGGCTGCAGCGGTGAAACTTCTGCTCCCTCTGCGTGCGATGGGGTTGAAGTAGGAGAAGAGGACCACGGACATGACAACTCCCGTGTCACCTCCTTCAGCATCGACAACACGACATCGACCGACGCCCCGCCGGCCAGCGCCCTCGCCGCCGAGGCTCTAATGACCGGACCGTCGGCGTAGGGGTCCGAGAAGGGCATGCCAAGCTCGATGACATCGGCACCACATGCATCGAGGAGTCTGAGCGCATCTGCCGTCGTCGCCAGGTCGGGATCACCAGCGGTGGTGTATGGGATGAACGCCGTCTGCAAGCTTGCGTGCCATTGTTAAGAGAGGATGTATTTTGAGCTGCCATGCAGGTGCACCTCCTATCTAGGCTGTCCACTTTTGCATAAAGATAGGTGCTCTCTCGCTATAGAGATTTTTCTCCTTTTGTTTCTTGCAAACAACACAACATTTTTATCTTGAAAAAACAAAAATTTATTTCTATGATTTGTGGGAATGTTTTCAGATTTTCCGTGCATATAAATATCTAATACACCCGTTCCTATGAAGAAAACCAACTTCCTCCGATCGCATTTAATTGTCGCGAGCTATTCACAAAATTGTACAGGCGTAGGTCATGTTCCGTGTCAAACATTTCACATCAGATGGAGTATTTTTTTTACAAAGTCGAAACGTAATGTTTTAATTCTTATAAAAAAAATCATTACTATTTATGAAGCCAGATCATATCATTAGATACATAATGAGGTATATTTTCAAATGATCTTATAGTATTAGATAACTTTGTGTATATATTTGGTTAGAGTATTATAATGAGGTAAATCGTATGAGTTTTTTTTTTCAAGAGCAGAGCGAGTACAATGATAGAGTTCGAAACAAGCTTCAACATTCACATTTTAGATATTGACCTGCAAAGTTTCAGGTTCACTTACTTTTTTCGTTTGAGGGAAAAAAAAGTAACTTATGTGCACGTATCTCGATGCAAAACATGAGGTGAACTTTAAAAAATTGATCGATCATTTGCCTGTGTAAGTATGAGGATGGAGGGTTTTTTGTTTTGTTTTGAAACGGAGGATGGCGGTAATTATAAGCTCGGTGCCATGCACGCATACGTACCTTGCCCTGCTCCTTAATCCTGGACAAGGTCTGCGCCACCGATAGGCTCCGCCGGTTGCCGACGGGCACTAATAACGCCGCTGGAACGCGCGGCGTTGTGGGCACCATCCGCCTACCCGGCGGGTCCAGCGAGCCTACCGCCGCCGCCGCCGCGGTGACCGTCCTCAGCACAAGCCTCTTTGGCGGCACGGCCGCCATCGCCGCACCGCCCGACGGACGGCTCGGCGGCAGCGCACACGATCGGGACGGGGACGCCTTGAGAGCAAAACCCATGCAGCTAATGGATGCTAGTAGTATGCTACGCACTTGAATCCGTTTAGCTAGCTGGAGTATATCAAATTATCAAGTGTAGAAGAAGCACTTGGGGTCTGTGCGCGTTTATATAGCAGCAGAGGCAAAGCAGAGAGCTCGCAGCTAGCCGTACGCTCATGAGTCGAAGACCGCAAACTTAAGATCTCGGGAACCATATCGTCGACGAAGCACGAAGCCAACCACGGTTTTTTCCGTTTTTTAGATAAAATACGAACGAAAAGGAATTAACACATTTTCTAATTACGTGCATTTTCCTCGCGTTACACATATATATTGGGTTCAAACATAGAAACCATTTTTTAAAAATTGTCTCTGTAGTAGGTACGAACCTCGACCTCTCTGTCATCGTGTCCTGTGTCTTGTACTATATGCTAATTAAATTGATAGTGACAGACTAACGAGGTGCCCGGCAAAAAGTTGGGGTGATATTCAGTGTGGTCAGTTTCAGACCAGAGAAAGTACTGAAAACGAGATAGATATTTGCATTTTGCTTTCGATGGTAAAGGATGGTATCCCCGGTACCACGCATGGTGAAGATATTTTGGATGCTACGGTCTGTCGCTGACACATCATGATCAACCAAACATGAAACATGTGTGCAGGCGTTGTTTCAAAAAAAAAAAAAAACATGCGTGAGGCATCAGTCTCATGTGTCTTGCAGGGATGACGCGTAATAAGGAAAAATGGTTATTAGGCATGTTATACTTTTTTTCTTTCGAAAATGAGGTTTAGCCCCCGGGTTCTGCAGTAGACTAGCCATATTAATCTTCTACAGTCTCTAGTTTCCCCCTATTTCAAATGGTCAGCCTGCATCCTCCAACAGGGTTTACTTACCCAAGTCAATTCTTTCCTTCCTTTGGGAAAGCAAGGCCTCTTTCTCGTGCATCAAGAGATGATACAACCCTTAAGATCACCATACAGTGCAATGTAGTAGTAACCCTGTGATAATACATTAATCTACGGTCTTTCTATTTCTAAGAGACGACCGAGAAACAAGTATTTCTAAGTGAACACTAAGGTATGTCTAATCATAATACAAATAGATAAGAAGAACTTTATCATAATACAAATAGATAAGAAGAACTTTATCATATGGCTAGATGTCGACGAGTAATAACTCGACTACGAAATAGTCACTCTCCTTACTTAATTAGAGTAATAGTTTCATAGCATAGCAATAGTTGACGTGTATGGATATTTGCAAGGGCAACACTCAGACACTGATGCCAACTGACACCTGTGGTACTACTGTGGCTCCATCCATCATGTTATGTAGCTGGAGCTCCTTGAAAAATAGGAAACGGATCACATTATCCTATGGTCATGACCTTTTTGTCTGTTAGCAAAAAGAACATATTATATGTTTTAAAATTGTGAACGAATTTGTGCATGTATATTATGGATACGAACATATATACATGTGAATTTTGAAAAAATAATACTAATTTTTGTTGTATGTACTCGTTGTAACTTAAAAACATTTTTTGCACCATGTTATGTAATTTCCTATGGTGCTTAACTTTTTTTTCTTCAGCTTAGAGATTATCATAAATATTTTCCACCAAACTTCACATATTTTTGTGTGTACATATATTTTACATGCTTCATTTTATTTATATATTTTTTAGAATTTATTGATATGTTTTTGTATTAAGTTACTACTTCTATGTCCTAAATAAAAAATGCTTTGGTAGGCTAAATTAAATTTACCAAAACGTCTCATAAATAGGGGCAAAGGTAGTGTATGGCAATGATTATATAATCCTAGTATCAGAAAATTTATGTTCAATGCTTCCTTGTTCACCTCATTCTTCACCAACGTCAAAGTCGTTTGGTTCATAGATGTGAGAAACACATGAATAGTAATATTGTAGAAATATGATATCACGACACTTCAATTGATACACACACCCCATCGACCCTTATCCTCTCGCTACAGTAGCGAAGGCGATTTCTTGGAACTCTCCGGCGAAACCACCTAGTGCGGCGGCGATCCGCGGGATTTCTTCGCCTCCGGCGGCTGCTCCGGCAGCGGGAGGCGGGGGAATCCCCGGATCCCGTCATGTACATAGCGTAGGTTTGGTAGGACGCCTAGCCGGCGGCGCCTTGGAGGTGGAGGTGCGGTCGGTGGCGGTTTTGGCGGCGGCGTGTTTCCCCTCTGTTGCAAGTGCTCCTCGGAGGCCCGCGGCAGCGCGCTTGTCGTTCTGGAGCTCGCGGATCTTCGGATTCCTCGAGGCTCCAGGCCCCTGCATCTGGTTCGCGGGTCGGCGCCGCGGATCTGGTGCGCCGGGGTCCTGGTCCCTGGGCTTCTTCGCCGTTGCGTCGCCGCTTCCTCCGGCGGTGGTACAGAGCCTGGGTGGTGGTGTGAAGGAGCTAGAAGCGGCGTTCGCGAGGAGGCTCTGCTGGCTTCGCCGGACTTGGTGGCTGACGGAAGGTGGTGCGGCAGGTTGCGGAGGGCGCTGGCTGTGTTCGTTCATCGAGCAAGGTTTCGTCACCGTGTGGCGGACGGATTCTGCAGCCCTTTCCATGTGGAGGTGCTCTCGGATGGAGGTAAGAAGGTGGTTCGGCTTCTTCGTCTCCGGCGTCGGCAGCGGCGTTTTCCTCCTCGTAGCTTTGCTTCCTGCGTATGCTGTGCTGTATTTCTCGAGTCTTTGTACTCGTTCTTGATGTATGCATATGCAGTTCTCAAAAAAAAAAAATCCTACAGGAATAAAAAACGCAGAAATCAGTAGCAGGTGTTGTTTGCTGGCACCGCAGGAAAAACCAAAAGAAAAAATTGTATAACGATTCAGTGCATGTCATAGTTGTCATAGTGTAGGAAAGCAACTCAACTTTTTTTTGTAGAATTCAAAATGGACTCTATAGGAAAAGTTCCGATAGAGATGTTATACAATTCCTTTGAAAATCATCAAAGGAATCCACCATCAAGGAAAGGATCATTCGTCTACGCGTGCTACTTCTGTTACTTTTGCTACAACTTTAAACATAGAGTGAAATGCACCGGAGGTCACCAAGTTGCGCGAAATTGAAGGATTGGTCACCAAGTTGGGAAACCTCAAATCCTGGTCACCAAGTTGTGGGAATGCCAAACTTTGGTCATTCCAACAGGCGAGCCATGAACCCGCAGAAGTGGCACCGTTAGTTGTCACGTGAGACGCGCGTGCGGTCAGAATGTTTTGCAGAAAACACCCTGGGGGACCTGGAGGACTAACTCTAAAATGTCGGTGCTCTGTCTCTCCCTCTCATGAATCGTTCCCAAATCGGAAAAAAAGCCCTAACCCTAGATCGTTCCAAATCGGAGGCGATGGCCGGCGGCGGTGACTGCGGTGGGAGCGCGAGTGGCGACAGCGCGTCTTCGGTTGTTGGCGGCGGCTCCGTGGGTGGTGGCAGGGCGGCGGCACCTTGGTCTCGCGTCCAGGACAGCCGCCGGTTCTTCCCCGAGGAGATGATGCAGCTGCCGGTTCAAACCCAAACCCTAGTTCATACGGGATCCTCTAAATTAACTCGATTTGACTCTACCATTGCACACAAAACCTAGCTTAGGCACAGTTTAAGATACATACAGTTGCTAGCTCATCGGATTAAGAACCTATATGACACGAATTGAGACCTAATCGACCGTATTAGTCATACAGTACTCACCGTAGCCGGGAGCAGGGGCGCCGTCCTCCCTTCGGACAGGAGGGACAAAATCGAGGACGGGTGCGGCCATGCCCCTCCTCCGCCACCGTCGGCGGCGCGCACAAGATCTTGCTTCGCCTACTTCAGCGCACGCACCAAATCGCCATGGCCGCCGCCTCTGCTTCTGTTTCGATTCGACAGTCAACTGGACGATGAAATGAGAAGTCAACTTCTTGCAGGGTGTTTTCTGCAAAAACATGAAGCCTGGTCTGACCGCACGCGCATCTCACGTGACAACTAATGGTGCCACGTCAGCGGATTCACGACTCGCCTGACGGAATGACCAAAGTTTGGCATTCCCACAACTTGGTGACCAGGATTTGAGGTTTCGTAACTTGGTGACCAATCCTTCAATTTCACGCAACTTTGTGACCTCTGGTGCGTTTCACTCTTAAACATATGTAGACATGTAAGACATGTGAGCTTTGGTAAGAAATCTAATAATCTCCGAGCTGTATAGAAAAATATATTGTACACCAGGTGTTGGAAAATAGGGTCATTTCTAAATGATTTAATCCATATAAATAAGATGACGTCATATACGTTGCACTTGATATGCATGTACGTAAATTACGATAAGCATAAATACACATATGACATGGTCAACTAGCAAGTGCATCATAAATGCACAAATGAATAGTAGTATCATTAAGACATTTTTGTCTGTCTTGCCTTCTTCAATGGGCTCTCTGCGTCCTCATCTCTCTATGATCGCCTCCTCCGAGATCGACTCTCCCCGTCATAATATGTGTGCGTGGGGGGGGGGGGGGGGGGTTACCCTTGACCCCACCAGTAGTGATTGTCGCCTCAATTGCTTTAGTAACAAAGCTGCCTCAAATAGGGGTACATATGTTGATTTTCCAGGCATTTGCTGAAGGATAAGCATTTGCTTCATACACTCGATTGCCCCTATCCTTTGTGCCCCTCGGGCCCTGCCAATAAAGATGTCAACCACCTCCTGGTGCACTACCATCACATCAAGTAGGTGTGACACACCCTCCCCCCTACTCCCCGACTCTCTCCCAGCCTCCATAGAAGAAGTTAAGGATGTGCATTCGCCAAATTTTTCCAAGAATACTATTCTCACCGCCATTGCCTAGAATATCTGGAAGAGCTAGAACTTGCTGATTTTTATGCCAAAGACGGCCCGCCTCTTCTAGTCGCCAAACTATGTGTCAACGGCGTCCGTCATTGGGCTCACCGTTGTCGCGATGCTCCTGCTAAAGATCTTTATTTTTCGTGTTGTAATATGTGTGAACCTCCTTGAACCACTTGTTTGATATTTTCTACCCCGTTTTCTCGGAATGTAACTTAATAATTACAATGAAAAATCATTATAGCTCCAAACTGGGAACACTGACCTCCTTCGTGTTTATAAAAAGGTTTAGCATTTGGTCAATAGGAAATATTTTTAGTAATCATATTCAGAACATAGAAAAGACATGATATGTTATGCATGGTTGTGAGGCTACGTGACAAATCATATAAAAAAAATACAGGTGAGAGCGGGTATTACCGTGAAGGAAACAAATATATATGGACTGTGCCTCTAAAACTGATCAAGGTGTAAGAAGACCGAATATTATATAATCTGTTCAAATATATTGCTCACATTTCTCCAACGATAATTCTGAAATTACCATCAGATCGAATTGGTCGATCTATTGAAAACTACGTAACCCTCATATATTTGATCATCAAACTAGCTCGTCGATCGAATAAACTAGTTCAGTTAAAAAAAATCCAATAAACTAGTTTTGCCTTCATATATATGTACATATGGCAAACTAGTTAAATATCTTTTGTGTTTCCTACATTTATAAACTATGGCAGTGCATTCTTTAGGCTTCTGGCATATTCTTCCAATCTCTTTAACCCTTCTCTCGGAGAAGCTGCTTCACCCAACTGTTTCACCATTGTGCTGCCAACGATCACTGCATCTGCACCCCACTCTGCAATCTGTGTCCATTTGTATAAGTTCATTTAGCGTGTTGAGTTCTCAATAGTATTTCAATAAGTTCTTGTAAGTATTTTTATCCATCAATAGGGGATTTTACCTGTCTAACATGTTCAGGTGTCGATATGCCAAAGCCTACGGCCACTGCTTTGTCGGTGACCTGTAGATAATAACGAAACCGTATGAGCATGTGTGTAGTAGGACACAAATAACTTGTAGTACTACAATTGGCTGACAATATGGGTGAATTTGAAAATCTTTTATGCAGACCTGCTTAATCTCCTTGAGGCGATCCTTGACACGCGGGTCCACAGTTGCTCGTGGACCTGTAACTCCATTGGCACTTACGAGGTAAACGAACCCCTGTGAAGCCCCTGCGATCTCCTTCGTCCTCTCCGCTGGTGTGGTCGGTGTTGTAAGTAGGACCTGCAACCGTTAGTTAAAAGAAACTGTCAATGGCTGCAGCTACAAATCCTGCTCTGTTTCAGAGTGCTGAGCACGTACGAGCTCTAGGTTGCTCTTGCTGGCCTCATGCCTGAATGCACATGTCTCGGCATAAGGAAGATCAGGCACTATAAGACCTTGCACTCCGGCTTCTTTGACCGCGGCGTAGAAGCTCGCCGCCCCCCGCCGCACGATGGGCCCGAGATACGAGAAGAGCACGACCGGGCAGGACAGCTCCGGCGTCAGCTCCTTCAGCATGGACAACACGGCGTCGATCGTGGTCCCGCCGGCCAGCGCCCTCGCCGCGGAGGCCCGGATGATGGGTCCGTCGGCGTAGGGGTCGGAGAAGGGCACGCCGAGCTCGATGACGTCGGCGCCGCAGGCGTCGAGGAGCCTGAGAGCATCTGCCGTCGTCTCCAGGTCCGGGTCGCCGGCCGTGATGTACGGGATGAACGCCGTCTGCGCGCACACACACACGGGCCAAAACTTAAGCATCAGTTGATCGGTGTTGCTCGACGTGTACCGTGTACCTATATATGTACGTGCGTGATGCTGCGAATTACTCCCTCCGTTTTTTAATACTCCCTCCGTTCCAAAATAACTGTCTTAGATTTGTCAAAAGTAGATGTATCTAGACACGAAACAAATATAGATACATTTACTTTTGTACAACTTTGAGACACTTATTTTCGGACGGAGGGAGTATAAGATGTTTTAGGTGATACACATATTGTCTAGAGTGAGTGAACATGCACACTAAAACATGTCTACATACATTTATATACATGTACATGGGATAAATGCTAAAACATCTTATACTGTATTAAAAAACGGAGGGAGTAGTAATAAATTCAGTGCCATAAAATGCACGCGTACTTACCTTGCCCTGGTCCTTTATCTTCGACAAGGTGTGCGACACCGACAGGGCGCACCTGCTTGCGACGGGCGCCAGGACACGCGGCGCCCTGACAACGCTCCTCCCTGGAGTAGACATGGCCACGGCCGGGTCGATCGAGTCCGCCGACGTGGCGGCGGCGACCGCGACCGCCCGGACCACAAACCTCCTCGGCACGGTCACCGCCACCAGAGCCGCCGCGGCACCGCGCCACCCCGGATGGCCCAGCGCGGCCGAGGACGACGGCGAGGCGGACGCCTTGATTGCAAAAGCCATGTGACGGCTAATGGATGCTGGCCGGAGTAGCTAGCTGCTTCAGCCTGTGTAGCTAGCTGGAGTATACGTGAGCGGGTGTAGAAGAAACACTTGCTTCGTGTCTGGGTGGTCTGGTCTGTGTGCGTTTATATAGCAGCAGAGAGGCCGGAGCTGAGCTAGGCACTCCGACGAGGCCACGACATGAGTAGAGTTCAGTCCAGATTCAGGGAACTCCAGGAGGATAGGAAGCCACGATCGATGAATTCACCGCGAGGGGAACATGCACGTACGACCTCTGTTGCCACTTCTGCACCACCATGTAAAACGTGTCAGTTCGGGCCTCTCTCCGTCCATCCGTACAGGGACGAATGGAGCAATGAGCGCGCCAGGGCAGGGTTGAAACGTCAAACGGAGAGACGAGCTAGATCCCGCGTGTTCATGTTTTGCTGAGCATCGTTTGAAACATGTGTTGCGCGTGTTCATGTTGTTCCTGATTTTTTGAACTGTCAATTTGTTCCTATTGTTACAGTACAGTTTTTCTCTCCATCCTTCCCTTCCATCTACCTCTAGCCGCGGCGCGGCCTTGCTGACTTTGCATAGCCAAGTCAGGGCTATAGTAACCTGACTTACCGTCGGATCGAAATCGGACAGGGTAGACCAGAATCCGGCTGTTCACTCACGGAACACTGTTCGTGGAAGGGTGTCCACGTCGTTGTAGCATTCGATCTGGGCCGTCTGTTCGCGATTTGGTGGTCGGAAATGATTAAAGTCACCGTCACCGTAGATTCGCTGCCTTTGCTTCTTGAAGTCGGCGAATCCGGAGCGCTCTAGGTCATTGATCCTCATTCGCATCGTTCTGTTATCGCCCGATTCACAAGAGAGACTGTGCCTAGTTCCGGACGGCGTGGCTCCTAGTGGCTTGTTGTAGGCGTGTCCGGCGTTACAAATTCATTGATAGGTGTTGTGTGAAGCGCTTCTTCTGTTTGGTGTCAACAATTGAGTGTGTGGTATCTACGAAGATCGGAAGATGTCTATGATGGTAGATTTGGAATCTGCAATATTGCTCGATGCAATATGTGTAGTCGATTGGGCATTGTGATGTCATGACGTCAGCTAGGCCACGTCCCCGTCAGAACCGTGGGTGTGGCGATTGTAAGACCGACGATCGATACTTTTTAGCAATGATTCTTGACAAGTGGAGCGGTTGTAAGACCAACGATTGATACTTTTAGCAATAATTCTTGATAAGTGGGGCGATTGGTGTTCACTATGAAAATGTCTGTTGATGGCGGATCTGGTATCTTATCTTTTTTGACAGGCAAACTTGGCTCGACTTGATGTAGGTATTGCATCTGACCTCATGACGTCAACTAGGACACACGATTGGTTTCTGACAACTTGAGGCATCCTAATTGATGTCGGTTGTACGCGATCGATAGCTCGAAGCCGCTTGGCGGCACCACAAAGCTGGTTTTGCAGATGTCTTAGTCAAAACAGTACGCATGTCAATTGTAAGCTCAAAGGTCGGTTTCAACCCAAACATGTCCATTCGATCCATCTTCCCTCCTCATGTCACACTGAACTTCCCACCAATATTTGATAGATTATATTATTCTGCCTGTTTGACTTAAATGGATTTCAATGTATCATGCCACTTTGTTTTGACTATTATGTTGAATGGTTAATTACTCATACTAGGCAACTTGGCGCGGCGACACGCAGTACCCTTCCCGTTAAATCGTCTTAATTATCATCGATCTTATGTCACAAACTTACAATAGAAAAACAGTCAGTGTACAATAAGCTAATGACTAACTCTTTACAGTACTTCACTGATTATTTGGGCATATCAGTCTATACTAATGATGGTTGATGTTATCTGTATGCAGGATTTTCACCCAACTATAGTGAAAGCACATAGATAAGAATAGCTATGCATAATGATAGTATCGGGGAATGCATACCTAACTAAAGCTTCATCATCAAGGGTATGCATACCTAACTAAAGCTTCATCATCAACCTCTCCTGCTCTCCGCCTCATTTGCCAACAAAATTGAGCATGAAAAGAAAGAGAATACACATGAGAAAATATTCACAGTAAGATGCGTACCATCTACCGCACCCAAACATTTCTACAACATAAGCAATCATGAGAAAATATTGGTATCTTCTACAAAAATTACATTCCCATTTAGTAGATACCAAATAGTTTATTTTATAGCTAAATACCTTGAAATATCTCCATTTACCATCCTTGCAATCCTCGGGTATGGGCTCTGGTTTCTTAAGTAGCAGTTGGTTCAGCTTCAAAACAGTTAGAAGGTACCCATTGAAATTTCTACTAACTGATTTTGGGCTCCGGTAAAAAAAATTCCCTACTGTCATATTTTTGTACTGGAGAGATAGTATGTAGAGAAATTATGCCACCATCTCCTCCACTGACATATTTCTTGAACCCTTTAAACCACCAACATCTCGAACCATCTCACACAATGTGCTAAATTTTCTCCTATCCATGCGAAGCTGCCTTATACACATTGTGTCGCTCTCATTAATTAGCTCGTACAAATTCTCACCTCTTAGCTTTTTAATTTTAATACTTCTTTCTATTTTCAAACACTTCCTTCTATAAGCTAGTGCAAAAAGTAAGCACATATAATGGTACATCAGCATGACAGTAGCCATAATATTTCTATTTGCTTCATTCCTTCGTCGGAATCTCATACTTAAAGGGAGCCGAGCCATAACACTGGAAAGTGATATAGAAAGAACATATGGAAAAAATTCCAGCTACATGAAAAAGAATTCGAGACTCTAGCAACTAAAAAGAAAGGAGATGTCATCTAACCACAATTTTTCAAGTATAATAAGCAATTACTACACATAAGAAGTGAAATATAAAGAGATAAGCATTTGTTGTGTTGACCATAAACACATTAGATCTGGTGTATTGTTGATAAAAAACGACCAGAACAGAACAAATCATGGCATTTAAGAACAAAATGACCAGATCATGTTGTTCCTAATAACTATGAATGCACCCCAGCCTAACATCTATGTATAGGTTTAAATAGGATCATCTCATCAAGCACAATACATGTCATACTGCTACAGGACACTATTGAGTGTCAGTAAACATGCAGTTACACAATACAGTAGCTTATCTTGTACAGTGATGTAAGAGAAGTTTAAACAGAGGCAGTCAATAAATAAAACAATGGGATAAATGTGGTGTTGGTCATTAACAACATGCTCTTCCAGAAAATTAAACATTATTTCAAATTTCATTTCACCTGATTTTTCTCTTGCAAGAGCACAAGGATGTTATTGCAGATGAATAGGTCGACTGGAAGAGGACAATCTGTGTGAAAACAAATGACCAACTCTAATTACTCAGCGAGTCAAGAACAAATCAAATAGGAAAAATAATTGGAGGAGAGGCTCTAAAGGAATGGATGAGGGAGCATCAAATTCAGTACAAATAAGATTGCAGAACGTACCAATAATCAGAGCAACCTGCTGATTTAGAACTGTTGCATGGGAGATCGAGGATATGAAGCGACCATTCTTGCTACTTCTAACATCATGGATGGCCTACAATGCACGCTATCAGGTATGAAATAGATACACATCCTAATATTTATTCTATGGGTGTACTATACTGTTATTTTTCTCCCTTATGAGGAAATCATATGTGTAAACAGAATAATACATTGCATATTTGCTTGCTTAAGTCATTTTCTGTCAATATTAGTACTGTTTGGTTTGCCTCAAGCATGTCATCTGTAAATAGTAGCCATCGGACTTAACAAACTATTAATAAATATTAACTTTCAGGTCATAAATTGCTAACAAATGTTATTGAACTGCGTGTGCTAGTTTATAAATAATCTCATAAAGTTTCCATATATATCTGCAAGAAATCACTGTAAGGGGGGGATCACCAGTGAACTCATCAGACATGGACGGCCAGCCGTCATATTCGTCGTCCGAAGAATCCATATACGGTACTGCAAATAGCATAGAAAAAACAGAAGATTCTATTAAACTTCCACCATAATAGAAACACCATGACAACCAAAATGACGAAGCAGCCTAACATGCCTTTCAATAGAGCATACATAGGAAAAGCAAGTAAATAGATAGCAGTCCAACATGCTCTTGGGTAAAGCATACAGAAGGAAATTAAGTAAATAGAATGCAACAGGTCGTTGACACATCTATTGTGGCAGCAATATGTTTAATTTTTCTCAAAACATCATTTTTTGGCAGCCATATGTTTATTTTTCCTCAAACCATCGTTTTTTTGTACTGTACACGCTACCTGTACAACATAAAATTCGTATGCAGGTGTAGGTAATGACTTGCAAAATTTAGATGCAGGTATAGGTAGCTGCTCAAAAGGCGAGGGAAAAAGTCGTCGACAACAGCTAAGCTGATAAAGAACAATGCTAACAGAAGCAAAACGACATCTGATATATGTGAGAACGACACATAACCTCTGCGGTAACAATTGAGCAGTCAGCACAGTCGCTAATACTGTCTTATATAGCACATACTTGTACCCATATATATTCTACAGTGAGGAATATGCTGACAGCAAAAAAAAGTGAAGCTCTCCTAGAAAAGGATAAAGGCAGAAACTTGATAAACACATGTTATAGGTAATGCGTCACTGAACTGAAAACAAAAATTAGACATATATTTTTATAGAAAACAATAGTTGTATGTAGAACGGTCTCTATTCACATGAGGTAGGTCCTGTCATTAGAGGAGTGTGTGCTAAAACGTATGGCTTATTTACAGAGTACACTGTCGGTACCTAAGACTCGAAATCTTGCTGAGTTGATAAAACATGGGACTGTTGGAATAAGTTGTTGTGAGAGATAATTACTAACTATATAAAAGAGAGTCCGTTTCTCGGCCCCTCAGCGATCGGCCACTGTAGCTAGATACAGTGGTTACTGTAGATTGCTACAGTGTTGAACAGTCATCGATCCACGCCGTAACAGGTAACTGAATAAAATTTGCAATTTGTTTAGAACCATGGATGCATCTACCACTGAATGGTGCTTCCGTTGCACTTCCTAGGGCAGCTTTTCCTGTAACAGGTAACTGAATAAAATTTGCAATTTGTTTAGAACCATGGATTATTTAAGGAGATGAGCGCAATTTTTTTGTCATGTTTCGAATTAGGCATACCCGTATCAATTTGGGTTTTGTCGTCATGCTGGTGTTGTTGTTTCTGTTTAGCACATCCATATCTTTTTTGCTGCTTGCAAGGTAATCCGATTGTTTGTTATTTCCACCTTTTGATATTGCAAGACCATCAGATGATCGATGCCACTGATTTTAATTCTCTCCAAGGGCGCGGCGTGACAGTGAAGTACAGTCTACAATTTTAGGCGAGTTCCAATTGGATAGCACACAACTGATGCAACATCGGGCTCTGTTGCTACAGGTATACACATGGGTTTTGTATATGCATACAAACACAAGAGCATCTAAATCCTATAGATTCTTGGTGGAACACTTCCTTTTTTCTGATTCTAATAATTGGAACCAGCATTTAATTGGTACTCTCTTGGTCCATGGGCACATGTCTCTCTTTTTTTACAACTAACTATATCAGCTTTTTACTACAACTTGCGCTTATATTTTGTACCCTTCTGGATGAGATGTGTCTCTGCTTCATCAAGGCCGCGGCGTGCCGCCGCGCCAAATTCCACTAGTATTCATGAAAAAGAAAGAGATATGCAAATGCATATGGTATTTGAATGTAAAAATTATTCAACTCACAACTGTGTAGTCTGAATCATATGAGGCCAAAGCAGGATTCAGTGTGTAACCTGAGATGTCAATATGGTCACTTGCTGGTACTGATTTAGCTAGTGCATCTTCTAGTGTTGCTGCCCGTCTGTGGAATGCATCTTCCAAGAACTGTGCTTTTTGAAGATCTACACGGTATAACCTAAGGTCTTCATAGTAGGCATCATTTATGATTAAGATGCCAACTTTTTGAAGGTAATCCAAAGCCGCCGAGCACGCGGGCTCAACCGTCTCTTCATTCCATGGTGTGTATAGCCCTGAAGAACTCCTGACAGTTTGTATATGGATATTCGCGGTGCGACTGGACATCATACAAACAGAACCTAACAAATCATCATTGTTCACGGGAGTCAGCCGGATTTGATGCAGCTTTACTCTAAGTTTTACTATAGCCAACTGTAATGTTGATTTTTTGTGTGATCGTAATAGTGGTACAGCTTAGAATCACCTTGGAGCAAAAAGATAACAGGGCAAAAAAAATTTATCAACTACTGCAGAACATGAGATGGCGACCGGAGCTTACCGGCAACAAATACCAAGGTTTCATTACACTGACCTTGGGGAGATACCTGTCCATGGGGCTGCAGCTGCTTGGGGATGCACGGGTAGATGAGATTCGCGTGGTTGGAGCAGAGCTTCCAAGCGAATGGTCGCCCATCTGGTGGGGGAGTGAAAAGCAGAGATGGATTAGATTGGGGGAGAAGAAGGGGAGGGAATATGGGAATCATGTGCTATGCTACAACCACGAAATAAATTTGGGACAGAGAACCAGAAATTGGGAATTTCTAGGGTACTTACGGGGAGAGAGGATTCTAGGCTGCGGTCAGCATAGTAGTATGCCCTGCACGCCGACGCCCGTTGCTACCTTCAGGCGCCAAGTTGAGGGAGGCTTGGAGGGGGCATCCGTCGGCGCCATGCCCATCCTCAGCGCCGCCCGCCGCGACGATTCTAGGGTTATGGACTGGGGACGGGGAGCGACACAGGAGCAAGGTCGGCTGCGCGCGGGCGGGAGCGCAGGCGGCGGCGTGGAAAGAGGAGGGGATGTGTGGCGGCGCCGCGGGTCGTGGGGCATGGCGTGAGGCACGGTGGCGGCGAGGCGGCGAAGAGGCGGTCGATCCGCTCGATTCCGACCGCCTGACACGCAGTCGTGAGCGAGGAAGGGGATGGAAGAGCGGCGCGCGGAGGCGACCGGGAGCGGCCGGTTAGGGTGCGCCAAAAAGCGTGCAAACGGAACGTTGACTGGCTACAGGCCGGTTGCGCACGCGCGCCAAAAAGCGTGCAAACGGGGAGGGTGACCGGGTACGGGCCGCCAACCAGTCGCCCAGGCGCACCAAAAGTCGTGCTGTGAACGGTAACCCCGCGGGGGCTGAGGCGCGCGCCGATCCCAGTCGCCCGTTCCACTTATCATACGACCAGAAAAATTTAGGGGACGTGTACAGCGTGAGGGAGAGTGAATCCTTCCAGATTTTATATATAGTAGGTATAGGTATACATTTCGTGGGATATGTTGCTTTGAGGGCAAGAATGCGACAAGTTAGACTTCAAGAGTTGGATATATATATATGAGAAAGATAACGAGAGATCAATGGTTTGAGTCCCGAGCTCCAGTAATCTCGGTATTTAAAAAACATAGCAAATGGTATTTTCAAGTTTCACAAATTTTTAAATATTACATGTATACATACACATGTTAACCACATATATGCGGAGCTTTCCTAGATAATACGTTTGTATTGTAGGCTGCACAAAATTCACAAAATGATGCTTCCAAAAAGCCAAAAAATAGCTTTTTTTCTCTTCCAACTTTTGTCTTTTTTGAGCAGGCCCCACGTATGAAAAAGAATATTTCTATAAAATTTTGTTTGTATGCACTAGGCATGCACTAAATAACTCAGAATTATTGGTATCTAAAATTGAACTTTTCCGACTTTTTAAAAAGTTATTTTTGGAAGATACGTGTTTTCTTATTGCAAGGTGTGTGTGAAAGAAGGATGCGCGTGGTGAAATCAGTGCATTGATTAAATAAGATGATGATTGATACATCTATGACAACGCGCGATGCATTCAGCTAGTTTAGACTAACGTTCTGTATGGGTTCAACTTTTGGTGTCTACGTATTTTACCACGTTATAATCGTATGAGCCATGTGCCTCCAAATGTAAGGAAATAGTGACCTTGAACACTAATTTGTTTTTTGGGCAATTGTAACAACAGTCAACACGATGTTTTTTGGGCAATTGTAACAACAGTCAACACGATTTTTTTTTGTGAGAAGCACGAATATATATGTTTGTATCACCTTAGCCCATGACGAGTTTTTTTCTTTCTTTCGAGCAATTTATTTAGCCCATGATGAGTGCATTTCATTCTTGGCTGAGGCATCTGCCAAAGCGACTCGGCCAGTGCAGCCCAATAGCCTAGGCCCAACTTCTTCGGCGCTTGACAGTACCCTAAAAAAGTAACGCCGCGAGATCAGATTATGTTGTTCCTAATAACTATGAATGCACCCCAGCCTAACATCTATGTATAGGTTTAAATAGGATCATCTCATCAAGCACAATACATGTCATACTGCTACAGGACACTATTGAGTGTCAGTAAACATGCAGTTACACAATACAGTAGCTTATCTTGTACAGTGATGTAAGAGAAGTTTAAACAGAGGCAGTCAATAAATAAAACAATGGGATAAATGTGGTGTTGGTCATTAACAACATGCTCTTCCAGAAAATTAAACATTATTTCAAATTTCATTTCACCTGATTTTTCTCTTGCAAGAGCACAAGGATGTTATTGCAGATGAATAGGTCGACTGGAAGAGGACAATCTGTGTGAAAACAAATGACCAACTCTAATTACTCAGCGAGTCAAGAACAAATCAAATAGGAAAAATAATTGGAGGAGAGGCTCTAAAGGAATGGATGAGGGAGCATCAAATTCAGTACAAATAAGATTGCAGAACGTACCAATAATCAGAGCAACCTGCTGATTTAGAACTGTTGCATGGGAGATCGAGGATATGAAGCGACCATTCTTGCTACTTCTAACATCATGGATGGCCTACAATGCACGCTATCAGGTATGAAATAGATACACATCCTAATATTTATTCTATGGGTGTACTATACTGTTATTTTTCTCCCTTATGAGGAAATCATATGTGTAAACAGAATAATACATTGCATATTTGCTTGCTTAAGTCATTTTCTGTCAATATTAGTACTGTTTGGTTTGCCTCAAGCATGTCATCTGTAAATAGTAGCCATCGGACTTAACAAACTATTAATAAATATTAACTTTCAGGTCATAAATTGCTAACAAATGTTATTGAACTGCGTGTGCTAGTTTATAAATAATCTCATAAAGTTTCCATATATATCTGCAAGAAATCACTGTAAGGGGGGGATCACCAGTGAACTCATCAGACATGGACGGCCAGCCGTCATATTCGTCGTCCGAAGAATCCATATACGGTACTGCAAATAGCATAGAAAAAACAGAAGATTCTATTAAACTTCCACCATAATAGAAACACCATGACAACCAAAATGACGAAGCAGCCTAACATGCCTTTCAATAGAGCATACATAGGAAAAGCAAGTAAATAGATAGCAGTCCAACATGCTCTTGGGTAAAGCATACAGAAGGAAATTAAGTAAATAGAATGCAACAGGTCGTTGACACATCTATTGTGGCAGCAATATGTTTAATTTTTCTCAAAACATCATTTTTTGGCAGCCATATGTTTATTTTTCCTCAAACCATCGTTTTTTGTACTGTACACGCTACCTGTACAACATAAAATTCGTATGCAGGTGTAGGTAATGACTTGCAAAATTTAGATGCAGGTATAGGTAGCTGCTCAAAAGGCGAGGGAAAAAGTCGTCGACAACAGCTAAGCTGATAAAGAACAATGCTAACAGAAGCAAAACGACATCTGATATATGTGAGAACGACACATAACCTCTGCGGTAACAATTGAGCAGTCAGCACAGTCGCTAATACTGTCTTATATAGCACATACTTGTACCCATATATATTCTACAGTGAGGAATATGCTGACAGCAAAAAAAAGTGAAGCTCTCCTAGAAAAGGATAAAGGCAGAAACTTGATAAACACATGTTATAGGTAATGCGTCACTGAACTGAAAACAAAAATTAGACATATATTTTTATAGAAAACAATAGTTGTATGTAGAACGGTCTCTATTCACATGAGGTAGGTCCTGTCATTAGAGGAGTGTGTGCTAAAACGTATGGCTTATTTACAGAGTACACTGTCGGTACCTAAGACTCGAAATCTTGCTGAGTTGATAAAACATGGGACTGTTGGAATAAGTTGTTGTGAGAGATAATTACTAACTATATAAAAGAGAGTCCGTTTCTCGGCCCTCAGCGATCGGCCACTGTAGCTAGATACAGTGGTACCGTAGATTGCTACAGTGTTGAACAGTCATCGATCCACGCCGTCGCCTGGCAATCCGACGGTCCACACGACACATCCGTGATGTTTTTGCAGAAAAACCCCTCCCAAAACCAGATATCAAACCCGCAGTCCACTAAATCGCGAAACGACGGACCGATTCGGAAATTACGAAAAACATCGGACTAAATTGCAAAAACTCCACACATCTTCTCCTTCCTTATTCTTCTCCCGCGACGCCGAAGTCGCCACCGCCGCCGACGCTAACCGCCGCCGCTGTGCTCCTCCCCGGGCAAATCCATGGACACGGCGAGCTCCGGCGTCGCTTCCTCTACCTTCTCGCTGGGTATCAACCGTAACCCTAGATCCCCAATTCCTCTCATTTTCCCCTCCCCCTCCCCTTATCCTCTCCTCTGGACAGGTGCGTCTCTCCCCTTTCCCATGGCGTCCCTCACCACCACCACCACCGCGTCCTCGCCCACGCCGCTACTAGCCGCCACCGCGGACTCGGCCTCGGCCTCCTCCGTCTCGCCCACCGCCGCCGCCTCCAAGCGGCCGCACCTCGCCGGCGACGACGCGCCACTTTCCGCATCCCTGTCTTCTGTGATGCAACCGGAGGAGCACGACTTCTACTCAACAAGGTACATCCCCAAATTCCTATCCATGCTCTCCTCATGGTTGACTGCTGCCGGCTGCTCTTTTCTCCTCATGGTAGATCCGGTTCCCCTCTCTCTCTCTCTCTCTCTCTCTCTCTCTCTCTCTCTCTCTCTCTCTCTCTCATGAAAGCTGCTCTGCAGGAAGGTCACGAGGAGGAGTGTGGAATCTTCATCTCCAGCAGGAGAGCAGGACGCCGCATGCGCCGTTGTGCCTCTTCCTACTCGAGACCGAGGTAAAAATTGCCCCTGTTCAAAGTCGCACAACATCTTTGTTTGTATCTGCAGATCCGTTTTAAGATGATTCATACAAGGTGTATGATGAAAATCCTTGCTAAGATTGATATAGTATAGTTAATTATGGGAAAGACTTTGATCCATACATATTTCATTTATATATTCTCATCATTGTTTATGATGCATGCCAGCGTACAGCCACGCATCTATGTTCAGCTCCACCTCCTGATGTTGGATTTCTTAGGTATAGTGCGCTCACAGGAAATTGATTGATTAAGTCCTCGACGGATTGCCCGCTGCTTTACCAATCTTAACGTCTCCAGCTAGCATGCAGCCATGCATCAGGTAATGCTATTCTCTCCCAATCTTAATGTATCCACAGCTTCCTCATACATGATTTCTTTTTAGGGATTATCATGAGCATCGATGATCAAAATATTGCATCTCCCCAGCGTCAAATTCACCAGGTGTCTTTCCTCAGCTACACACGCTCCTATGTCCCAAGCATCAGCAACATACATATGATTTGTAGATCTATTCAGTCTAGGATGGTTATAGGCACTCGCTACTAAAATTGTTCAGTCAATCAGCATGCAACCTCTTTTAGAACCAGCCATCCCGAGATTTTTATGTGCTGCTCAGTCTAATGTTGTGTATGAGTACAAACCTGACATAATTTGGCTTGCTAATGTTCCACTCTTCTGAATCTTTCCCATTAGGTTTATTTCCATCTTTGTTGAATTACCTCTACTACTCACACTGCAAAAAAAAAGGAGAATTACACATACTACTCAATTAACAGTGTCAAATGATAATTCGAACTATGCGAAAGTTAGATTTTGAGTCATTATTTATGTTGATATGCTTCTAGATTACAAAGGATTTGTTTTTTTTGTAATTTTAGCCATGCCTTCACCAATCATAAATTATTTATACATGAGTGTTATTCAATTTTAACATGCATTATACTGTGATGATAACCAGATACTATGTTCATTAATTCAGTTTTACCCTTCCTGCATTGATATGCAAACTAAATCTTTTCTAACGTTTAGCCTAACGGAGGATGCAATATTCTCTTCAGGCGACACAGTTAAAGTAATTATGTTGTGCTTAGCTGGATTCAGTCGAGGTCATGTTTTAGCAAGGTTTCAATTGTTGTACTAACTTTAGTTTGATATCAAGATGGAATTTTGAAGATAAAAAAGGTGTCTCACGTAGTCATGTGTCAATAAAAGTAAAGAACCTTCAGTTACATCAATCAGAATTGTGAAACTGAAGTGTGCAGATGTTTTAATTCGATATTTCTTAGTAAGTAAATGCTTAAGCCTGTTTGGAACAACCTAGGCTGATAAGTACAAATAATATGCTTTTCAAAGAAGGTAGTGCTAGCTACGGCCATGGCATTGACATGTATGATTGGTTCAACTTCACCCTGTTAATTAAGAACTAATTGGTGCATACGTTTGTGGGCCCCCCAGCAGACTTTTTGTGCAGCGATCTGCAAGGTAGGTACTAAACATTAATGTTTTTCTGTTGCTTTTCTAAATTTCTAGGGTACTTACGGGGAGAGAGGATTCTAGGCTGCGGTCAGCATAGTAGTATGCCCTGCACGCCGACGCCCGTTGCTACCTTCAGGCGCCAAGTTGAGGGAGGCTTGGAGGGGGCATCCGTCGGCGCCATGCCCATCCTCAGCGCCGCCCGCCGCGACGATTCTAGGGTTATGGACTGGGGACGGGGAGCGACACAGGAGCAAGGTCGGCTGCGCGCGGGCGGGAGCGCAGGCGGCGGCGTGGAAAGAGGAGGGGATGTGTGGCGGCGCCGCGGGTCGTGGGGCATGGCGTGAGGCACGGTGGCGGCGAGGCGGCGAAGAGGCGGTCGATCCGCTCGATTCCGACCGCCTGACACGCAGTCGTGAGCGAGGAAGGGGATGGAAGAGCGGCGCGCGGAGGCGACCGGGAGCGGCCGGTTAGGGTGCGCCAAAAAGCGTGCAAACGGAACGTTGACTGGCTACAGGCCGGTTGCGCACGCGCGCCAAAAAGCGTGCAAACGGGGAGGGTGACCGGGTACGGGCCGCCAACCAGTCGCCCAGGCGCGCCAAAAGTCGTGCTGTGAACGGTAACCCCGCGGGGGCTGAGGCGCGCGCCGATCCCAGTCGCCCGTTCCACTTATCATACGACCAGAAAAATTTAGGGGACGTGTACAGCGTGAGGGAGAGTGAATCCTTCCAGATTTTATATATAGTAGGTATAGGTATACATTTCGTGGGATATGTTGCTTTGAGGGCAAGAATGCGACAAGTTAGACTTCAAGAGTTGGATATATATATATGAGAAAGATAACGAGAGATCAATGGTTTGAGTCCCGAGCTCCAGTAATCTCGGTATTTAAAAAACATAGCAAATGGTATTTTCAAGTTTCACAAATTTTTAAATATTACATGTATACATACACATGTTAACCACATATATGCGGAGCTTTCCTAGATAATACGTTTGTATTGTAGGCTGCACAAAATTCACAAAATGATGCTTCCAAAAAGCCAAAAAATAGCTTTTTTTCTCTTCCAACTTTTGTCTTTTTTGAGCAGGCCCCACGTATGAAAAAGAATATTTCTATAAAATTTTGTTTGTATGCACTAGGCATGCACTAAATAACTCAGAATTATTGGTATCTAAAATTGAACTTTTCCGACTTTTTAAAAAGTTATTTTTGGAAGATACGTGTTTTCTTATTGCAAGGTGTGTGTGAAAGAAGGATGCGCGTGGTGAAATCAGTGCATTGATTAAATAAGATGATGATTGATACATCTATGACAACGCGCGATGCATTCAGCTAGTTTAGACTAACGTTCTGTATGGGTTCAACTTTTGGTGTCTACGTATTTTACCACGTTATAATCGTATGAGCCATGTGCCTCCAAATGTAAGGAAATAGTGACCTTGAACACTAATTTGTTTTTTGGGCAATTGTAACAACAGTCAACACGATGTTTTTTGGGCAATTGTAACAACAGTCAACACGATTTTTTTTTGTGCGAAGCACGAATATATATGTTTGTATCACCTTAGCCCATGACGAGTTTTTTTTCTTTCTTTCGAGCAATTTATTTAGCCCATGATGAGTGCATTTCATTCTTGGCTGAGGCATCTGCCAAAGCGACTCGGCCAGTGCAGCCCAATAGCCTAGGCCCAACTTCTTCGGCGCTTGACAGTACCCTAAAAAAAGTAACGCCGCGAGATCAGATTAATTCGTTGGTTTGTCTTTTCCTGGCGAGACAAAATCGGTTTCGGACATTGAATCCGATTAGCAGAACTCCTCCCACTGTCCCACAGGGCGTGGTCTTCAATTATAAGTACTAGGCTTGGTTCCTATGTCGCTCAGCTGAGATCTCGTGAAGTTTGCGATCGAGCGCTCGGTGTACGTAACTACGTACCTACGAGTTGGCAGATTCTCTCTTCGTGTGCTCTCGTGTGACGCGAAGAACGGCGCCACCGGACGCGGCCACCATGTTGACGGAGCAGCCCATCTTCTCCCCGGACCGCCTCCTCGGAGCCATGTGCGGGACTGCGGGTTCACCTCCGGGAGGATGGACTTCGTCCAGGTGCGCAAAGATGCCAAGGCGAAGACGGCCGGCAACGTCGTGCGCGCCTTCCTCGAGGATCGGCAAAGTGAACTAAAAGGCTACGAGCCCGTGGCCTCGCATGGCGGCCTCGTTGCCCTCCGCCGGCGCCCGTCGCTGCCGCCACCTCCTCCTGTCCACGGGCTCACCGCGCCGCCATGTTCCGAGCTCTGCGTGTGCAACCCCATCACCGGGAAGCACGTCTCCCTGCCACCTGGGAGGACCGTGGACGAGTCATTCGTGCTGCTCGCCCAGGGTGACGGCCAGTTCCTCTTGCACGTGGTCAATCTCGAGCTCGCGGCCGTGGCCGGGGCGCTCCAGATCCAGACCTACTCGTCGGGGACGGGGACATGGGGCGCCGTCGTGGGGACCAACGCACACCTTCCCCTGGGCTCGCCCAGCAGGTTCCTCCGCCCGACGCCGCTCCTCCTCGACGGCGTGGCATACTTTCTCGGCGAGTCCGATTCGGAGAGCCTCGGCCTCCACGTCCTCGCGCTCCCCGTCGCTGGCCAGCCGCGGCAGCCAGCTCCAATCAGGCTTCCAACCAAGGTCCTAGACCAACATACAAAGCGCCGCTTCGCCGCCGACGAGCTCCTTCTGGCATCGTCGACCGTGAATGGGAAGCGGCAGCTGACTCTTGCCGTGGTGAACATGTTCACCATCTCCCTCTGGACGCTTGACAATGATGGCATAGTGGAGCCGGCGAGGTGGACACGTCGCAGCTTCGTCGACCTATGGAAGATCAAGGTGCAGTCAGGGTGCGGGCTGCTGTCAAAGGAGGAAGGGGACAGGGTGGCGCTCGAGTGTTTCTCGGAGAGCAGCGGCGCCGTGCTCTTCCACCTATATTGTCGTTTGCTCTACAAGCTCGACCTGCAGACTGGCATGGTCTCGCTCACCGGGGTTTACTGCAAGCGGGACTCGAGCAACATGTGCGTCATTGAAGATCAGGCAAAGCTGAAGTGCTAATCTTCTCCTGTACAAAGCCCAGAATAAACAAAGTGTACTCTTTTGGTTACTGTAAGCGACACTATTCTAGGGGCTATTCTAGTTGTTCTGGCCGTATTCAGCGCGTGGCGTGTGTGCTCTTAACGAGATGAAATGTACGTCATCTTTTTGTGCATACAAATTATATTCCTATGGAATAAATTTATTCTTGACTATGAAAATACTTTGTTAAATTTGCTTTCACAATTTACTCACTTTTTTCTTCATAATACTTTGTGTCAAGTGTTGCATCGGTTATGATGGTTTGATACTAGTTAGAACAGTACCATAAAAATTAGTAATCTTCCAACACGGAAAAATTATCAGCTGTCCCATGCTACACAAAAAGGGTTTGTGCTGTTTTGGCTAGACTTTCACTCACATATATTGCTCAACTATAGTACATGGTTGGTGAGACTGGAGTTTCAACTTTTCACAGCAAGCTCTTTTTTTAGATACGATTGGTTGCTAATACATTTGTTGTTAGTCGGTTCAACTATATTTTTATCGCTTTTAATCCATTTGAATTTGTATAAGGGTGTGCAACATAGTGAGACGAAATGTGAAACTCAATGAAATGTGAAACTCGATTGTTTACACATTTTGGAGCCTAAAGCTGCACATGATTGTTTTCTTGCAATTTTGGGGTTTAGGATGTTCAATTGGAGTATTTTGTTTACATTTTTGAAGCCTTGAATTACTTCTTACACGAAGTTTCATCCACATTTGTGCTTTTGAAAAAAAAAGACGATTTTGCACTCGGCTAGTTTGAAACTTTGAATACACAGCCTCCTCATTCGCACGGTAATGAACAACAAGATTAGATTGTGTTCATATGTCGTAAAAGCACAAAGTTGTATTTTCAAACATTTCATGGAGCAAAGATTTCATCTCAGAGATTTAAGCCAGATGATATACTGATTAAATCTCAAGAAAAAGATCATTCTCCAATGCTAATGGAATGGATGAGCAGACTCGATCACGCTAGAAAATTCTATAATGCTAATGAAATGGATGAGGCGATGAGCAGACTCGTTCGCGCTAGAAAATTCAAGATTTGAGATATTGGTATTCACACTAACTCATTTCGGGATGATTGATTGTCTAAATTTGATCAACATATGGTTTTATTTGAGCAGTGGTGCTAGATTATAAATATTGTGATAGCATAGTTAGATTATGGTAGTGCTGCTAGATATTGTCAAGTTTCATGAATTATTGTCACTACGAACTATGTAAAAAATGATTCGTTTTGCCGTATGACGCAGCTTCCGCACGAGTAGATCCGCTAAAATGTTATATTCCGTTTTCACGGTACGAGTTTAGCATTTCTATTCCGGCGAAATATGCGACATACCGTAAACCGGTTTAAGAAGTGTCTGCGTTTTTTTACGGTTTGCCATTTATGAGCAGCACCTGCTCTTTCATAGCGGGCTTGAATAGGCCCTAGTCTCTCTGGGCTTCCACGTGGGGAAATGCTTCAGCCCCATAAGCTGGCCCTACCAACCGCAGCGCGTAGGCCCATTGAGGCCCATAGCCTAGTCTCCTCTACGAGCCTAGGACTGCGAATAAATAAAGGGAGGGAGCGAGCGAGCGAACACTCCTCGATCCCCACCACTCCACACCCGCCGAGAAAACGAACGCCCTCCGAGCCGGCAGGCGAGGAGCCCAAGCAGGAATCCCAGCTTGGCTGCTGTCGTTTCTGGGTCTCCGCGTCGCCGGGCATGGCCGGGCAGCCGCCGCAGGGCCCGGAGGATGACTTCCTCGACCAGTTCTTCTCCCTGACCAACTCCCTCTCCGCCGGCGGCCGCCCCTCCGGCGACCAGCCCTTCTCCCTCGCCCTCAGCCTCGACGCCGCGGCGGATGCCTCCGGCAGCAGGGGAAGCATCGGCGACGACGCCGACCAGGTGGTTAGCGCCCTCTCCACTTACCCCTTTACTATATTCTTTGGCTTTTGCGCTGGCTTTCGCTTCTCGTCGAGCGTGTGTGGCGTACTAGCGTGCTGCTGCGTGTTACGCTTACCGCTCGCCTCTGCAGGATCGGGAAACGGTGCAGCTCCCCGGCCTCTTCCCGCCGGTGTTCGGCGGTGGCGTGCAGCCGCCGCACCTTCGCCCCAGCCATCCTCCCCAGGTACCCTTTTGCAGACAGACTTTGCGTGTTTCAATTTTGAATTTGCGCTAATTGTGTTGTATCTGGTTTCTTCAGATGTTCCACGCGCAGCAATCAAAGCAGGGTGGACCAGCCGGTGGGCCACAGCCGCCGGCACCGAGGCCGAAGGTGCGAGCGCGTCGAGGGCAAGCAACTGATCCCCACAGCATCGCGGAGAGGGTAATGAAATCAAGTGTTCAATTACTCTGCATCCATTTCTATTGACTTGTGACATGCACAGTGTGAGTCTGTGACTGAGCAGTCGGCTTCAACTTGTCGCGGAAGCGGCAAGAATTTCATATGGAGTGCATTCACTTGCTGGGCAAGTCATCTCATGTGTTTAAACAGTGTTGCATTAGCTAGATTCTGGGCAGGCATTTGGCAGATGCATTTGGCTTATGTATACGGCTCACAAAGGTCATAATTTGCCATGTGGTTGTATTAACAGAGATGTCTGCTATATTTGATGCTTCTTTTGTCATGTAATCCCGATAGGCACTGAGTGTTCTCTAATTTCATCTAGCTATAGAATACTACTGCTTTATGGTAGGCTACATTCTTTGGACTTGCTTATCATGTTTCTATAGTTGTAGAATGCGTTTGGTTGTTGCACGCCAGGTTGTATTTTTTAAAATTGTTGTTATTATACATTCCTTCTAGGTAATTGTTTATTCAGCAGTATTTTGAACCATGTTTGTTTCAATGCAGCTAAGGAGAGAGAGAATAGCGGAAAGGATGAGGGCCCTACAGGAATTGGTCCCCAATACGAACAAGGTAATCATGTTAGTATACTTGTAGATGTTATTATATATAGGTAAAAACTTCTACGTTTCACATGCCTGCCATTGACACTTGACAGAATTTCAGCAAGTTGTCTGGGGTCCTGGTACTGATAACATTATATTATGATGATATGTGCTTCTTTGTTTGGCCAAAAACTTTTCAGCTTTAAATATTATTGTCTATCTCGCTGAGAACAGTATGCCATCCTTCTGAGATAATCAAGTGTGTGCCTGATAATTAATAAACGAAAGAAGAACAATACATGATTGCGTAATCACTACATACAGAGTTTTAGTTGCTATGTAACATCAAAGTATGATTTTTTTATGAACTGTAACATCTAATTATGACTATTAAAAAATTCTGAGTCTTCTTTTGAAAAACATGCAGACAGATAGGGCAGCTATGCTAGATGAGATCCTAGATTATGTGAAGTTCCTTAGGCTTCAAGTGAAGGTAATGTTCATATGCTATTATATATTAATTTATGTACCAATGACATGATTGTGTTTTTACTTGTTTGATGGAATCTTGATGTTGTGATGTTAGGTTTTAAGCATGAGCAGATTGGGTGGTGCTGGTGCTGTTGCACAGCTGGTTGCTGACGTTCCACTTTCAGTTAAGGTAAACTTATCAGAAACTGACTATTGTAGCATTGCTTATATAGCATTGCGCTGTTTTACCTTCAGATTTGTTCTTACTGCAATTCAGTTAAGTTACGTTTGATTGTCTGATAGTTACTGAAAGTTGTTCCTTAGTTTTTTTTTCTGTTGTGTCAAAATTCGGAAACAAGACATTGCCATATTACCACCAAACCTATGCCTAGTAAAAACAGAAAACTGGTTGCTTTTTCGTGTGTTTCTATATGTCACTAACCATGTAGTGTAATTCTTGAAATGTTTTTCCTTGCTTTCTTCCACTCACACTTTTCATTTCTTTCTTTTGTCTGTGGAAGTTGATGGCTATACTGCTGATTGGGAAAGCATCACTTGTGTTTTCATCAGATGTACTATCCAAAGTACATATTTATCTTAGTTTTTAAATTTTAATACTGAGCATTGCTATTAAAGTACAACTTAGGTGTTAGTTTCCCTCTGCAATAACCATTCCACTTCCTTTACTTCTTCAAAATTTCCTTATCAACATCTGTTTTGTTGAATTTCCTCGCTTTATTCCTTCAAGGAAAATTCTGCACCTTTTTCCATTCTTGAATTGTCATTGATTTTAAAACATGTTTGTCCTTTCCAGTGAAAATAATTTCTAATTATTGCTATCATAACCCAATTGTAAAGCTTCACGCGTCCTCAACATCAGCTCCATGATTATTATAACATGATGCACATCATTCTTTCTAGAACAATCACGCCTTGAAGAATAAATTTGGAAGCCCTTTTGTATCTCGACGTACCTACATTGTCATATCATTTGTTTGTTGAAATGTATCTTGCTTTAATTTCGTTAGGGGGAAGCAAGCGATAGTGGGAGCAAACAACAGATTTGGGAAAAGTGGTCAACGGATGGTACAGAAAAACAGGTAGCAAAGTTGATGGACGAGGATATCGGAGCCGCAATGCAATTTCTCCAATCCAAGGCACTCTGCATGATGCCAATCTCTCTTGCCATGGCAATCTATGACACACAACATTCAGAGGACGGCCAACCAGTGAAGCCTGAACCCAACGCTACTTCCTAGTATAGTAACAGCAACTGTAACACGCATCCCTGCAGCTGCTAGTAGCCATCAGCCTACCAAAGTGTAAGATAAAACAGCTTGTTTTGATTCACTAACAAGGAGGCAGGAAAAGACCTATAAGATCTTCTCCACTCGAAGTTGTACCGACGGTATATGATGTCACCTACCCCTTTCCATCTTTTGTTCAAAGGCGCTTTAATCTCAAAGGATATGGTAAGCAATAACCTGAGCACGCTCCTTCATCTTTCAATACCCCTATGAGTGTGAGTGATGGAGAGAGCTACAAAAGAGTCTTGCATGCTCTCATATTGTTTCTTTTCGGGCCTGTAGTGCACTAGCCATGCACTTTTGTGGTGGGGGCTGCTTTTTGTGTAGTGGGTGTTTGGGCTAATCAAAAGGGATTGATTGATGTATGCGTGTGTCTGCAGCCCGCACAAACGGTTGACGAAATATGAACACGAGATGAAACGGGAGGCGGTGTTGATGGTGATGTTCCTTCTCATATCCATTTCTCCAAAGTGGAGACGGAGGCTTTGGTCAATTGAGGCTGGGCGTGCGTTAATCCGCTTGTTAGTGGGTCTGATATCTATGCGCACTACTCTTTTTATTATTATCTTTTTTGAGTCATACTCTTGATAAGAACTTCCATATAAAGTCTACATAAAAAGCATCAACTATTTCTGTAATGATCGACATCCCCAGATTTGTTTTCCCAACTTGTGTGTGGAGAACAGCTGTTTTGTACTGTTCATTGCCGTAATCGCAAGGTTTCCTGAGTTTGTGGAATAGTGAGAATCTGCAACCTGGACAATCGAACGATATTGTGTGATTTGTTCTTTGCATCGTTGCTTGTGACTCTCAATAGTTCACTGACTTGATATGTGCTTGTCTGTTGTTGTTACCGCTTTCATGGGGTTTTGTAGGGACTCTAAACGACTTTGCTGGTATCTGGCCAAGTTTCTTTCTCACTTTGTTGGACAAAGGTCGAATTCTGCTTTTTCATGTTGGTTTGCAAAGATCTTTACGGTCCCTTGTTGTCGGGTTTCCATTGAAGGAAATTTACCCAGGATCTTGTTTTTTAAAAGTTCTCGATTGTTCGACACAATAGTCTAGCCGGAACTATTCCACAAGAATGGGACTGTTGCTTCAGTTTCTAACAGTCTGAAATATTTGTTTTGAATCAGGATTGTTGCTTTCATGCCTCTCTAGGGATGTTGTATGTTGTGCTGCCACTTGTTTGCAGATTATTCATGTTTGCACTTTTGGTCACTTGCCGAGACAGATAACCGATTTTCTTCTGCAGCATACAGAAGAACAGATGAAACTTCTGTCAGAGTTGCGTACATACGTCTGCTATCTATACAGTATTATCGATTTATTCGTGGAATTTAATTAGATGCTGTTCATGTCTCTGGTAGTTTCATATTCGACGTGGCACGTGTTTTTCTCTATATACAGTAGTATGTTAATTATATCATTCTGCAGTACCTGATGCTCAATGTGGACGTGTTATTTTCTTCCTTCCCCTCAAGAATTATATTTTGGTTCCGGTTGATCTGTAACCTGGCAAATCGTATTTAAGAATCTATTTTCCGCTCATGATTGATGTGCTGAACTGCTAATCCAACTCCTCCAGGCTCCAAGGGCCTGGAAAAAAAAGACAGAAGTTGTAAGCGGTGATCGTTCCTGTTTGTTTCTCCGTTGCCTGCCACCAACGAAAACGATACACAGTATAGAGTTGATCAGCGATGATTACAGACATTCCACGGCCATTAATTAGTTCATCTAAATATGAAAAAACGATGACAGTGTTAGAGAGCGTCACAGCTTGGATTCCAATGCTGCTTTTGGTTCTTGCGACATTGTCGTCGGCTTAGATTCTTGCGTGCCACAGCTTGGATTCCCACTACACATCAGGATAAATCTACATGTTTTCCCTAAAAAAGAAAATTCTTACATGTTTCCCGATAAAATCAGATATTATATAAAATTTAAACCGTCTGAGATTTTTCTTAGCTTCGCTAATGCCAGCCATTTGAATTTGGACAAAAGCTGAGATCTAGCCAGTTCTCTTTGTTGGACAAAAGCCGAATTGGTCTTTTCACGTTGGTTAGTAAAGATCTTTACGGACCCTGGTTGTCGGGTTTCCATTGAAGGAAATTTACCTAGGATCTTGTTTTTCATAAAGTCATTGTTCGGCACAATAGCTTAGCTGAAGCTATTTTACAAAAACGGGACTGCGGAAATCCAATATTGGGTCATAGGTGCAGATGCACCCACTGCCCGAAAATCATTTTTCAAAATGTCAAAAAATTCCAAGTACAAATTTTGGATATACATCAGAATATTTTATGTTAGCACAAAAAGTTTTTATGAATAAAAGACATTCTTTGCGAGCTGTGCAAAAAAGACAAATCCGGGTGCATCAAAATGACTTTGTACGCGACATGTTTTTGTCTTTTTTGCACAGGTCACAAAAAATGTCTTTTCTTTGCAAACTTTTTGTGCTAACATAAAATGTTCTGATACATATCCGAAATTTTATATGAATTTTTTGACATTTTATAAAATAAATAAAAATGTTTTATATAATTGGTGTATCTAGACCTATGAACCGAGACACGGGACTGTTGCTTATATCTCTACTAGGCTGAAATATTGATTTTCAACCAAGATTGTCTGTAGGCCCTATAGTGTAGGAAGTGTTGTATTTTTTTTTTGCTGCGCCATTTGTTTGAGATTATTCATCCTTGGGCTGTGTTGTAGAAAACTGTTTCCAGTCTTTGTACTTAAGTGGCCTGATCAAATGATCTACGTGATGCTGCATTGCCCAGACTCCTGAACCCCAGCAACATGTTCATATCCTGCACTTGACACTTTCCTCAACAGAAAACTGTTTTTGTGTCTTCAACAGCCTACAGAAGAAAGAATGAAACCTCTCTCAGAGTTGCGTATGCACATACGCCGCTGACTACACGGTATATCGATTTGGTCGTGGAAATAGGTGTTGTTCATGTCTACGGAAGTTTCACATCCGACACGGGGCGTGCCTTTTTTCTTCGTGCGAAATGCATCCTTTTTAATTGTTGCAACTTGTGTACAGTGCTGTGCTACAGCAGGCCACTTTCCACGACACTAAATTCGAATCGGAGGGAGTATATCATTCTTCAGAACCTGGTATTTCGATGTGTGTGGTTTCGTTTTTCCTTCCCTTATCTCGCAGCGACGCAGCCTGACAATCGTATCTCAAGAATCTATTTTCCTCTCGTTATTCGTGTGCTGAACTACCAATCCAGTTACTAGCAGTACCAGGAAAAAGAAGTTGTAACCGCAGTCATTAGTTCGCAGTAATATGAGAGGATCACGACGGTGTTAGAAAGAACAAACAGTCCATGTTAATCACTACACGTCGTCAGAGAAGCTCGGCCGACACTGCACCTTGGTTTCCTGGTTCTCTTGACGTTATGGTTTGAAATATTACTCCACGGACGGCTTAGATTGTCAGGTGCCACAACGTTGATGTCAACTCGACATCAAGAGTTGCGCTAAAAAAAACTCGACATCAAGAGAAATCTTACCCATTTCCCTCAAAAACAGCAGTTTTACAAAATCTAAGTCGACTTGGGTCGGTGTAGACAGACTAATAAAACAATCTTGCATATACTTTATCCTATTTTGTTCTCACTTCACACCAAAATGTTAGGTGCAAAAATTTGGAGGCAGATTTTTTGTTGTGTTTTTTGAGAAAGAAAATTACCGGTCACCGTGGTACTCTCTCCATTCCAAATTAGTTAATTTGGATTAGTCCAAATGCGGATATATTTATCTATACCTAATCTCTACTATATAATACGAGTAAACGACCGTGGTACGTCGCGTGTGTTTTGCATTTTAGTCCCTCGAAAAGTGGGAAAGCAACCCGCACTCCTCACGTACCGTTCATAGCTCTTTCTTCTCCCGAACGAAAGAAAAAATAAACTCGATTGGTTCTTCCACACCGCGCCGCCACCCGCCGATCTCCGGCAACTACGACCGCCTCGCTCCCACGTCGCACTACTACCAAAGCGTCGGCTCTCCCCGCGGCCGAAAGCATCCTCTACTTTCCTTGCGCCGCCGCAGCACCCAGGTATTCCGCGCCGCGGCGGGACTACAGGCCGCCGTCACCTGGTTCCCCGCCGCCTCCCCATTGTCCTCCGTTCTTCAAGCCCCCGTGGTGAAGCAGTTCCTGTCCGGCTGCCATGGACGCCCTCCCAAGCTCCCCTGCGCCCAACAGCTGCATGCTCTCTCTCTGCCGATGGTTTCTCTCTAAATCAATATCCTCACTCTGACGAATTGATTGGTTTGTACGCAAAAATATCAATGTGATTGTTCAATTTTTGGCGCAGAGAAGACTCGGCAAAAAGGCCAGTATATTGTTTTTTGTTCGTGGTTTGGTGCTCTCAGCCTGTTTGTGTATATTCCTACAAGAACTGAAAGAGTTCAGCATCTTGCCATGGAGTACACATGCAACAGAAGTACACTGTTGTGCTCAACAACGCCTGTCCGCTGACTCCGTGTAGGCAACCAGTATTTTATTGCTCTTGATGTCAGGCTGAATGATGACGAAGGTGTGACTGTGAATTTTCTCTATTTCTTGTGTTGTCAAACAACCATGGTATTTGATGCCATAATGTTAATTTGTTTGGATATTTTATATACTGTATATGCTACAAACTTACATCAGAGAGCGCCGTTTTGGCTCCCGGGAGCATATGCTCCCGGTATTTTCAAAAAAAAAAAATCAAAATTTGAAAACTAATCAAAAAAATCTGAAAAAAATCATGCACGTACCTGACCATGGTACACACCACCGTATTGTTTTTCGCACCGAAATGACATCGTACGCGCCCTGTACAAAAATGACAAATTTCCTGTCAGAAAATGAGATTCAAATTTTGAATTTCTGACAGGAAATTTGTCATTTTTGTACAGGGCGCGTACGATGTCATTTCGGCGCGAAAAAAAATACGGTGGTGCGTACTATCGTCAGGTACGTGCATGATTTTTTTCAGATTTTTTTGATGAGTTTTCAAAATTTGAATTTTTTTTTGCAAATAACGGGAGCATATGAGCCCGAGCTCCAAAGCGAATTTCTGCTTACATCTCTAATAATAGCTAGGTGCCACCAGCTTCGAGGGAACTGCCAGGTGCTTTGGTTCTTCCTATTGAATTAATAGATTTTTCCTTGCCAGCCCAATACTTTGACGATTTAACAAGATTTGTTGTTAGTAATGTTCCATATAATTTGTCAAACTTATCTTAATAATTTTGTTGTCGGTGCATGTGTGATAATTTGAGTACGTTAGTATATCCATGATGTATAAACACATAAGGCTGGAAAATAAGCGACAACTTTTTATTTAACTTTCCATGAAGATTGTTGTATAAACATATAGTACAAATTCAGAAGACGAAATCAATTGGAGTAACCATTAGATTTGCATGGGTCAATTTGATGTCACCGCGTATTTGGACCCGTTGCAATGCACGGGCATTTTGCTAGTAATAATAAAGTCAATAAGGTTTCTTCCTCCAAATTTTCATCCGTTTGCGTTTCTTGTGGTATGTCATTCAAATTGTCACTGAAGTTGAGGAAAATTACCCACCACTGCCACCGGTAAGTCAGAAAAAACTTTTCGTTTCGTACATCTCGTGTGTTTTCCTTCGCTTGGTATGTACCGCCGATTGATTGTTGGGCTTGAGCCGGCCAAGAGCCATCGCTGCGCACGCTACCGTGTCCTACTCAAATTTACTAATCGGCCAACATCCATCGGGCAAGATGCATTGCACAACCCTTCAAATATGGGAGAGATCGACTGCCCTGCATCAAATCGATACAAAACTTTCGATCGAATCGAACGAGCAGCCAGGGACCGTCCTGGCTGACCCGACGACTCGCAACACACAAAATCCCTCCCAGCTAAGGGATGATTCCAACGCTGGATCTGACGGGCATCAAGACTGTTGCGACGAGCACCAAGGAGACGCCTGCGGAGTCATTGGGAATCTGGTGCAAGCGCGGGTACGACACGTACATGGTTCCGGCACTAGTAGAAAAGAGGCAATAGGGCCGGACCTTTAGTCACGGTTCCTTTCCGAACCGCGACTAGAGGGCTCCGGCTCCGACATCTCCAACGGCTAGGACAGGTGCCCGGTTGGTGCGGGACCTTTAGTCGCGGTTCCAGCCACGAACCGCGACTAAAGGTCCTCCGCCTGCGGCTTTAGCGGCCGGGGGCCGCGCGGGGCCCGCGCGAGGACCTTTAGTCGCGGTTCGTGGCTGGAACCGCGACTAAAGGTGACCCTTTAGTCGCGGTTCGTGGCTGGAACCGGGACTGCAGGTCCTTCAACTATATCTTCCACCCCGAGCCAGCCATGGCCATTTTGAGCTCGAGTTTCATCTCCATTTTCTCTCCACCGAGCTCGATTTCTTCCACGATTTTTTGCCCCATTTGTTAAGATTGACGGCGGTGCATCTATCCAAGGGTTAGCAACTGCAAACTCTCTCTTCCGGCGCCCGTTTCTTTAGTTGTTTAGCTTATTTAGCTCATTTTATATTTCTAGTGCTAGGTAGGTGTTTGATGAAATGCCTAAGTTAGCTCATTTTGCTTATTTAGCTCAATTTTGTTTATTCAGTTTGAGCTTAAACTAAATTATGTTTTTGTATTTCAGTGTCACAACATTCACGTCCTCACCGTCGTCGATAGACCGCGCCGTCTTGTCACCGACACCACCTAGGTGAGCCTTCTTTTTTATTTTAAAAAAAATCTTTGTTGTATGATTTTGTTCCATAATTATTTTTTTTTGTATAAGTTGTATAATTGTTTTATATATATATATAGTGCCATGGTTTTCACAAATACCCCCACCGGCTCTCGTCCGTTCTATTATTCGGATGTGGTATGACTGTTAATAACTATATATTTGTTTCGTTTCGTGTTTATGACAATCATGCCGACCAACTTTGACATAAATATATATTTGTCTAGGAGGTAGTTGAACCGGAAATTCCAATGGACCCTATTGTTGAATTTTTTGTGAAAGAAACGATGATTTGAAAGCTAAATTAAAAATAAGTGAAGATCTCCGCCAAGAAGAGAAGAGGAAATTGGAGGTCAAGCTTGCCAACATCATCGATGAACACCAGTTCAAGCTTGCCGACGTCGTCGATACTTACGAGATCAAGTTGGATGGGATGCGCTCGAAGCTTGCCGACGTCGTTGATGCTTACGAGATCAAGTTGGATGCGATGCGCTTGAAGCTTAAAAAAATTAGAAGTTATGCCATTAGTCAAGAGGCTTGGTATCATTATGCTGTTGGTTCAATAATGACCTTAGTTGCGATTATGTTCGCATTTGTTGTTGGATTTAAATTCTTTAGATAGTTCTATGTTAGTTTAAATTAATGAATATTTAATGCTACAATGTATTACATTTGTCGCCACTCTACTTTGCTTGAAGAACTTGTAAGAATTATTATGGTCACTTATCTATTCATTACTGGCATGCATAATGCAGATGAGACGTCAATGGATGTACGGTTCCCGAGTTTCTGACGATTTCCTTAAGGGCATGCATGAATTTCTCACTGTGGCCGAGATAAGCAAGCGAAAAAATGGTTTTATGTGTTGTCCATGCAGTCTCTGTAGAATAAGAAGGATTACCCTTCCTCAGCCAAGCTTCACCAACACCTGTTGCAAAATGGTTTCATGCGTGGTTATTATTGTTGGACCAAGCACGGAGAAACAGGGGTTATAATGGAAGAGAATGAAGAAGAAGAGGATAATGACAACTATCCTATGTTCGATGAACACGGTGGTACTTCAATGGGGGAAGACGAAGTTGAAGAGGATGAAAAAAAAGATGAGCCTGACGATGATCTTCGTCAGGCCATTCATGATGCACAAATGGACTGTGGAAGTGAAAACGAGAGGTTGAAGTTGGAGCGCATGTTAGCCGATCACACCAAATTGTTGTACCCAACTTGTACAGATGGCCAGAAAAAGCTCGGTACCATACTGGAAATGCTACAATGGAAGGCAGAGAGTGGTACTACCGACAAGCACTTTGAAAGTTTGCTGAAAATAATTAAGAAGATGCTTCCAAATGAAAACGAATTGCCCTCTAGTACGTACGAAGCAAAGAAGGTTGTCTGCCCTCTAGGATTAGAGGTGCAGAAGATACATGCATGCATTAATGACTGCATCCTCTACCGCGGCAAGCACGAAAATTTAAATGCTTGTCCTGTATGCGGTGCATTGCGGTTTAAGATTGGGCGAGATGACCCAGGTGAAGTTGAGGGCGAGCAAGGTTGTCCAAGGAAGAGGATTCCTGCCAAGGTGATGTGGTATGCTCCTATAATACCACGTCTGAAACGTTTGTTCCAAAACAAAGAGCATGCCAAGTTGTTGCGCTGGCACAAAGAAGAACGTAAAAAAGACCTGATGATGAGACACCCCGCTGATGGGTCCCAGTGGAGAAAAATCGACAGAGAGTTCCCGAAATTTTCGGATGACGCTAGGAACTTAAGATTTGGTCTAAGTACAGATGGATTTAATCCATTTGGAGAGCAGAGCTCCAGTCATAGCACTTGGCCTGTGACTCTATGTATATATAACCTTCCTCCCTGGTTGTGCATGAAGCGGAAGTTCATTATGATGCCAGTGCTCATCCAAGGCCCGAAGCAACCTGGCAACGACATTGACGTGTATCTGAGGCCATTGGTGGAAGAACTTTTACAGTTGTGGACTGATGAAGGTGTGCGTGTGTGGGATGAGCACGGACAAACGGAATTTGACCTACGAGCGCTCTTGTTTGTAACCATCAATGATTGGCCTGCTCTTAGTAACATTTCAGGACAGTCAAACAAGGGATACAATGCATGTACGCATTGTTTAGGTGAGACTCAAGGTAAACATATAGGTAACAAGATTGTGTACCTGGGCCATCGTCGATGGCTTGTACCGAGGCATCCAGTAAGAAAGGAAGGCCAACATTACAAAGGTGAGGAAGATATTCGGCGGAAGCCTACTCGACCTTCTAGTTCTGTTATACATGATATGGTCAAGGATTTAAAAGTAATATTTGGGAAGGGTGCTGGAGCACTATCTGTTCCGAATGACGCTCAGAACCACGTTCCCATGTGGAAGAAGAAATCTATATTTTGGGAGCTGCCCTATTGGATAATGCTAGAGGTTCACTCTGCAATCGACGTGATGCACGTGACAAAAAATCTTTGCTTGAACCTGCTTAACTTGTTGGGCGTGTATGGAAAGTCAAAAGATACACCGGAAGCAAGACAGGCCCATCGACGTATGCATTCACGAGACGACGATCATTCTGATAATCATCAAGGTCCTGCGAGCTACGCTCTTACGAAAGAAGAGAAGAAAATATTTTTTGAATGTCTTCGCAGTATGAAGGTTCCATCTGGCTTCTCGTCGAATATAAAGGGAATAATAAACATGGCAGAGCAAAAATTCCAGAACCTGAAGTCTCATGACTGTCACGTGATTATGACACAATTACTTCCGGTTGCATTGAGGGGACTTCTACCAGAAAATGTTCGAGTACCCATTGTGAAGCTATGTGCATTCCTGAATGCAATTTCTCAGAAGGTTATCAATCCACTTACTCTAAAAGATATAGAGAATGATGTGGTCCAATGTCTTGTCAGCTTCGAGTTGGTGTTCCCACCAACCTTCTTCAATATTATGACGCACCTTCTAGTTCACCTGGTGGAAGAGATACGTGTTCTCGGTCCTGTATTTCTACACAACATGTTCCCCTTTGAGAGGTTTATGGGAGTCTTAAAGAAATACGTTCATAACCGTGCTAGGCCAGAAGGAAGCATCTCCAAGGGTTATGGAACTGAGGAGGTCATTGAGTTTTGTGTTGACTTTATTCCTGATCTTAAGCCGATTGGTGTTCCTCAATCGCGTCATGAGGGGAGACTGCGTGGAAAAGGCACGCTAGGAAAGAAAGCAATCATATGTGAAGACGTGGATTCTTTCACTCGAGCACACTACACAGTTCTGCATAATTCCATCTTGGTGGCTCCGTATATCGAGCAACACAAGAATTATTTACGCTCCCAATACCCAGAAGATGAGATTGATGGAGTACACTTCAAGACTTTTGGCGGTTGGTTACAGAAACTTCTGATGAATGTCACCACAAATGAACTACAGCTATACTATTTGGCCAAGTCACCATCTTCGACTATATTGACTTTTCAAGGGTACGAGATAAATGGAAATACATTTTACACGGCCGACCAAGATAAAAAGAGCACCAACCAAAACAGTGGTGTTCGCTTTGATGCAATAGATGGCTGCAGTGGGGAAAAGGTAACATATTATGGTTACATAGAGGAGATATGGGAACTGGACTATGGACCTTCATTTAAGATTCCTTTGTTCAAGTGCAAATGGTTCAACCTAGATGGCGGTGTAGCCGTAGACACACGGTACGGAATGACTACAGTGGATTTCAAGAATCTTCATTACGAGAACGAACCATTCATTTAGCCAGTGAAGTGGCTCAGGTTTTCTATGTGAAGGACATGTCTACCCTACCAAAAAAAAGAAAAGATAAGCAAGCGAATACATCATACGATGAGCCAAAGCGCCACATAGTTCTTTCAGGTAAAAGAAACATCGTGGGAGTGGAGGACCACACAGACATGTCAGAAGATTACAATAAGTTTCATGAAATTCCGCCCTTCAAAGTGAAAATTGACCCAACCATCACGTTAAATGAAGAAGTTTGTCCATGGCTACGGTGCAATAAGAAGAAAGGGACACACACGAAGAACAAGTGAACACTAGCTAGGTAGGGATGTTGTTGGTGATGTGTAATAATTAATATGTATTAAACCTTTTATGTAACCGTGCGACATTTCTGTGCCGTGGTCCTTTTTTCTATTTGTTTTTCTTCTTTACTTTTATTGTGGACTGTTTATTGGTATTAGTTAAGAGTGTGTTCGTAAGTTGTGTGAACCAAGATACAACTCCGATGTGCGATCAACCGTCTTATGCGGAGACGATTTAACATAGAACTAGAGATCTACGTTACAACTTCACTAGTTCTAAATACTGGATAGAACAAATTAAGGTACAACTTGAAATTACGATACAACACAAGTAAAACAAAGACTCTGCCTCCTTGCCTTTGCCCTTGGACGAAGCTTCAGCCTCCTTTGCCCTTGGACGAAGATTTTGCCTCCTTGCCTTTCCCCTTGGACGAAGCTTCAGCCTTCTTGCTCAGTGCTTCAACCCTCCTTTCCTTTGACGACGGCATGAAATCGTCGTCATCATCGCTGTCAACTACCCAGAGACAGGAACGACCGTACGAAACACGGTCAGCTTCAGTTCGGTAGAACGGACTATTCGTAACTTTCCTGTCAAACTTATCTGCAAGCCTGAGCATTTCTGCACGAATTTGGAGCGGGGTCCTATACGGAAACCCATCGCGGCATAGCTTCGCCCCGAGCAAAGCGAGATGACTCTCAGTGTGCAAAATTTCTTCAATTGGAACTACCCTACCATCTACCTTCAAATTGCTCGAAAGCCTGGCGAGATGCTCGGATGCGGAAATGTGAAACCCGGACACACACTTCTCGCAAGGACCAATACACACCATGCTTGCGCTCAAGTGAGTACCATGCCTACCTTCGACTGGGTTTTATAGAACTACCGGTGCCGGCATTTGGCGGGAAACGGTGGCGGGAACGATAGCGGGAAATATTTGGGCGGGAAACGTTGGCGGGAAACGGTGGCGGGAGGACACGAGTCGTGACCGCAAAGCCCGCCTTTAGTCCCGGTTGGTAACACCAACCGGGACTGAAGAAGCACACGGATCGTGTGTTTCTTTCAAACGCTTGTGAGCCGTTGGATCAGGGGTGTGTTTCTTTTGAGGGCTTGTGAGCCGTTGGATTTTTAGAACTAGTCCCGGTTGGTAACACCAACCGGGACTAAAGAATCACACGGATCGTGTGTTTCTTTCAAACGCTTCTGAGCCGTTGGATCAGGGGTGTGTTTCTTTTGAGGGCTTGTGAGCTGTTGGATCAGCACACCCACCACCACCACCACTCCCACCTCATCCACAGGTACACTTTCTAATCGCCTATAAATAGCGGCGTCCCTGCAGCGAACGGCACACAACGAGCGTCTACCTTCGCCACCGAATCCAATGGCTGGATTTAGCCTACCTGCTGGCATGTTCCCTGGCATTATTGTGTTCGTCCTTGTTCACCGGCCAGCCATTGGAGCCACCTCCTGTAGGACGGTGAACAATGACAACACAACGACGCTGTTGGAAACACAAGCCCTCAGGTAGGTTGAATCCAGCCACTGGATTAGGGTGACGCAATGATGAATTGCCGAGGAGGTGGGAGTGGTGGTGGTGGTGGAAGTGGTAGCCATGCCCCTCGGTCCGATCCAAGCAGCGGCAAGGCGCTCTGATGATCTGCGACATTCCCAACACTTTTTGGGACGGTCGTAGATCATCAGAGACGTCTTGCCGCTGTGGATCGAAGGTCGATTTGATATGCAGGCACTCACGAGCCACCGTTGGGCTGTATGCAGGGGAAACCGTGTGTTCTGTTCTATATATCTATATAATCCTTCAGTTCATCGACCGAACACAAATCATTCGGTTCCGGGAACCCTCCCCTCGGTCGGATCCAAGCAGCGGCAAGGATCTCTGAAAGGGGCATGGTTAATTTAGGTAGTCGGTTAATTTAGGTAGTTGGAGATGTTAGTACATGATAAAATATTGGCAGTCATTTTGTTGTTGAGGTCTAAAACAAAACAGGAAAGAAACTAGAAACAAAAACAATTAAAAAAGAACTTAAATCAAAGTATATAAAAGAAAACAAATACAACAAAATAAAACGGAAACAACAAAAAAAATAGAAAAGAAACACACCCCTGATCAAAAACCAGTTTGGCACCTTTAAATCAAATCAGTAACACCTTTAAAACATTCAAAACAGAAAAAGAAAACAGAAACAACAAAAAAAAATAGAAAAAGCCCAACTAGTCGCGGTTGCAGCCACCAACCGCGACTACAGGTCCCCCTGGGCTTGGCGCCAGAATTTTGGCGGCCCAGGTCGACCTCTAGTCGCGGTTGCTGGCTGCAACCGCGACTAAAGACTTTAGTCGCGGTTGCAGCCAGCAACCGCGACTAGAGGTCGATTCCGCGCCGTTTAGTGGGGGACTCTGCGAAAATTTCGCAAAGTCCCCCCAAATCGAAGACGCGCCTCCGGGCTCCCACGACGCGACAACGCCGGCGAAGCCCTGCTCCGCCGCGCCGTGGTGCCCATCTCCGGCCAGCCGCGCGCCGTGTGGTGCCCCTCCAGCCGCCGCGCCGTGTGGTGCCCCTCCAGCCCCCACGCCGTGCGCCCCTCCCCTGCCTCGCCGTGGTGCCCATCTCCGCCGCGCCGTGGTGCCCCTCCCCTGCCTCGCCGTGTGGTGCGCGCCCATCTCCGGCGCCGCGCCGTGGTGCCCCCTCCAGCCGCCGCGCCGGTGCCCATCTCCGCCGCGCCGTGGTGCCCCTCCAGCCGCCGCGCCGTGTCCATCTCCAGCTAGCCGCCTCCCCTGCCCGAGCCCCATCTCCTCAGGTTTGTTTTCCTTATTCATTTTTGTTTTCATTTTTAGGTTATTAGCTAGTGTTAGCAAATATAGTGTTAGCAATTTAGTGTTACCAATTTAGGTTGTTAGCAAATTTAGTGTTAGCAATTTAGGTTGTTAGCAAATTTAGTGTTAGCAATTTAGGTTGTTAGCGAATTTAAAATTTAGGTTGTTAGCAAATTTAGTGTTAGCAATTTAGGTTGTTAGCAATTTAGGTTGTTAGCAAATTATAGATGCAAATTTATAAATGCAAATTTAACAATGTTTTAGCAAATTATAGATGCAAATTTATAAATGCAAATTTATACATGCAAATTTATGCAAATTTATTGAGTGTAGGAACATTGAGCTATGGAGCCTGGCTATGTGCGAGACGAGGAGAATGAAGACATATTAATGCAGAGTATTTTTGAGCATCGCGATAAAGATGCTGCCGGTGGAGAAGGTGCCGGTGCCGGTGTAGATCTTGATTTTGAGGAATTTGCCTCACAATTTCTGATGGACTCTGGTGAGGGCCTTTTAGATGAAGAAGAAATAACACCCTCCACCTCGAACACCCTCCACCTCGAGGTATATATATGAATTCTATATTTTGTTGATCACAAAATGCATTAACTGATTTGTATTGCACTTAGTAACGCATTATATTTCTTACTTTAGGCCTCCACCTCGAATAAAAAGGCTAAGAATCAAGCTCCTCGAGGCCGCACGAAAAGAATGACGAGCAAAGATGCAAAGTTACCGATCTATGAAATTGATGAAGAGGGCGATCCGGTGGAACCCCCAGAGAACCGCAAAAAATATATAGGTCAAGCTGGAGTTATTGTTAGGGACTCGGTCCCGATCTCCATACCAGAATGGAATAAGCCGGCGGGCGTTGCCGAGGATGACCCCTGCTATGTCCACAAGCATTTGAAAGATTTCTGCTTTGACACACTCTTGGAGCATTTTAACCTCCCGGATGATATTGAACCCACCACGAAGTTGAAACTCAAGCAGTGGACTCTCTCCAAGATGGCCGAAGCATTTCGGAAATATAAGCAAACATTATGGGCAAAATATGCAACAGTTGATCCAGATTTCAGTGAAGAAAAACTAGTGAAGATAAGAGATCACTGGGAAGAGTTTAAGGCGTATAAGAAATCGGATGCGGCTGTGGCCCGATCGAACATAAATAAGGCAAATGCTGCGAATAAGGTTCACCACCATAACTTGGGGACAGGTGGCTACAGGTCAGCCATTCCTAAGTGGCTAGCCTTAGAAGATAAAATCTTTGCTAAAGATATCACTCCACAGACATACTACTGGCCCGAAAGGTCCAAATTCTGGTTGTTCGCGCATGGCGCAACGTTGGACGAGGAAACAGGGTATATTGTCCCGAAGGTTGAAAAATTCAAGAAAAAAGTAGAAGAAATCGTCCCGAAGATTGAAAAGGTAATAGAGGAAGTTAAACGGGGTGTGTGGAAACCCTATAGAGAGGACGACGAGCTGACACGGGCCCTAGGGAATCCTGAACACTGGGGACGTTTACGAGGCATGCCCGGCGGTGTCACCATTAAGAAAGTGTATCCGCAACACGCTGACACTTATAGAAGCCGTGCAAGAAAGAAGAAGAAGGGTGAAGAGCGGCTAACGGAATTGGAACTCAAGGTGCAGCAACTCATGGAGTCAATTAATAGTCAGACAGGGCCGTCTCAGCAGCAGCAACTCATGGATGCTCGATCTCAGCTTAGAAGCAGCGTGGGTTCCACGCAAATAGATGTCGATGCTCACTACCCCGTGGATGATGTCACGGAGAAGACACCATGTGAGCTACATGCACCTGTGGTTAACATATCCACGAAGGTGGCGGACGGCTATGCTTTACCGAGTGACGCTGGAGCAAGCTACCATAATGGTGACATTGCTCCTGGCTATGCTGTTGTCGGGGTGGATGAAATTGCGCCGGGATTTGAATCATTGGCTCTTGAGATTTCTGGAGGTGACGGTGAGGAGACATTGTACGATGTCAAGGGTGGTTTCGTCCGTGGAACAAGAAATACATCAAGTTCTCAAAGCCACCGACTCAGCAAAGCCCATCCTGCCCGGGTATCGATGAGACACATCCATCTCGGCACCGCGTGACAGGGACCCCCCACCAAAAATTGATGTAGAGGACCATCTCAGTCAGCACAGTCCATCTCCATCTCCGCCACCGCGTGAGGAAGTGTCCGTAGCGCTTCTCCGGAGAAAGCGCGCGTCTTCCCCGGTCAGGAGGCGAACTAAAAGGGCCACATCGCCTGATCCGAGGTTACCTTGGCAGAAGACTCATGAGCAAAACGAAGCAGCCGTGGCGGAGTATAATAAAGCATTGTTCGCACCGAAAGTGCCGCCGCCAAATTTTACCGCCGGCTATACTGCACAGGCTTGTAATCGAGTCATCGACAACTTATATGTCCCTCCAGAGAAGCCGCCATCTGACTATGACCATTATATTCATAAGTCATATGACGCGGTGACGGAGGTGGAGGCGCCAAAAAAGGTGAACAAGACGCAGAGTCAGTCCCGCCGCCGGCGGCAAAAGATAAACAAGCAGCACCATCGGACCCGCCGCCGAAGGAAGCTACAAAAGCAGCACCATCGGTCCCACCGCCGCCGAAGATAGGTAAACAAGTTCCCCAGCTCGGAGAACAACCCGTACGTTCTGTCCCCCCGCTAATTGTCCCGCCGCCGACGAACAAAGATAGTCGAGTTCCCCAGCGCGGAAAACAACTAGTACAATCTAACCCTAAAGCGCCGATGGTGTTTGACTTAGAGGAAATCCGTCGTCTTGCCGCCGAAGCGCAAGTTCCTATAGACGAATATGCTTCGAGATTGAACTTTGAGACTGCACCAACAGCTCCACCAGTAAGTAAATTTGTTATGGGGGAAGCTTTGGTTAAATGCAAGTTACCAACAAAAATGCGTGCTCTCCATTTTTGGTACTTGAAAGCCGCAAAGAAAGGGACAGCTTCTGTCGTTCTGAAATGTAGGAAAGACGATGAGCACTTCTTAGAAGACTACAACCACATTGTTCGGTTTAGCGAACTTTTTCAGCTATACAATCTGCGGGCACTCGACAAATCTATCATGAGTTCCTATTGCCTGTAAGTGATTTATTTAAGTCTTTACCTAGTCTCGTTCATTGTTTGTAATTATTCCCACTTTAATCTTTTGTGTGCTATATTATGCAGATTGAAGATGCTCGAGCTCAAAAAGCTGAACCAGCATGACATTGGGTTCATTGACCCGGATAAATATAACGAAGCAACCATAATAGATCCCTTGTATAACAAGAACACACCGAATGATTTGCTAAGGGTGTTCAAGCGATACCGCGACAAAAGAACTATATATTGGCCTTACCACTTCGGGTAAGTTTTAGTGTCTTCTACACATTCTAATTTGCTCACCCGATGTTAAGTTTAACTGATGAGTTATGCATGACTGTGCGCAGCTACCACTGGATTCTTCTTGTCATTGAACATCGCAAAGGACTTATTCATTCACTTGACTCATTGAGGTATCATCCTGACAAATACAGGAGTTGTTTCGACTTCCTAGCAAGGTACATTCATTTCTTACCGCCTCTGTCATTCATATCTTCATGTCAAGTCATTAACAATAAATCATTTGTGAATGTTCTTTGTCGGGCAGCGTTTGGAAAAGGTTTGTCGAGAAAGATCCTGCAGGTGGGTGGCCCAAAAAGCTGGATTGGAAGTTGAACAAGGTAAGTACTGCTACCTACGTCCACACAACATTCTCATGCATACTTCATTATTATTGATTGAAATCTATTCTTGTATAGTCTTGCTTGGAGCAACCAAAGGGAACTGAGTTATGTGCATACTTCGTTTGCGAGTATGTACATGTACTAGTCACCGAGAAATGGAATATGAAAAGTGCAGAGTTGGCAAAAAAGCGCTGCAAGCTACCATTCGAGCACCGCTTCAAAGCAATTGGAGAGGAATTGGCGGGATTTTACCTTTCGGAGGCCTTATCGGAGAAAGGAGAGTACTACGATGCTGAAAGCATGAAAGCGTGTAAATAACTTGTTGTTTTGCTTCAACTCTTGTACTACGATAACTCTTGGCGCATCAACTCTTGACTACGATCTAAAAGTATTACTTAATTTAATTGTATGTGTTATAAATATGTGCATCGACTTCATACGACACGGGAACGGTTACGACGTGGAAAACGTTACGGTAACCGTCACCGTTACCGTAACGGTTACCGTAACCGTCACCGTAACGGTCACCGTCACCGTAACGGTTACCGGTTACCGTTACAGGAAGGGTTACTAGTGAAACCACGGTTACGACATGGGACACGGGAACCTATAACCAAACCCCGGCATATATAAACCCTAAACCCTGCAATTAAATCGAAAAAAAAACCCAAAAACCCTTCCCGGTTGGTGCTACCAACCGGGACTAAAGGTCCCAACACACCACGTCCTCACGTCCCCAGGTGGAGGGACCTCTAGTCCCGGTTCAGAACCCGCCGCGACTAAAGGGGGGGGGGGGGGGCTTTAGTCCCGCCTGCTTAGTCGCGGTTGCCCAGCCGCGACTAAAGGGGCTCTGGAACCGCGACTAGAGGTCCTTTTTCTACTAGTGCGGCCTCCCGGAGCTCGACCGGTGCACGGCGTTTGCCGTCGACCGTGCCGCGGCGAGGGCCGTTGAGAGCGAGGCGTTCATGGAGGCTACCAGGAACAAGCCACATGCAGGGCTTGGGTGAGGAGCTTCCTCGCCGGCGGCGGCTGGTCCGCCTGACGTTCCAGGACGAGATCCCCAAGGTACGACGCTCGAGCTCCACAGAGAAGATAAGAGAAAGACGTAGGATGGGAGGTGGCGTGATGTACCATCGCTCCCTGCATGTATATATTATACTTTCTTAATCTGCAAAATCTTTCCATCACACTGATCACTGATGGACCTTCAGCGTGTATTCAGTTCGCTGCCTTCGATCTAGAGTGCTTGCAGTATTCAGATCTCAGAAAAATAGCTGCATAGTACATTAGTACTTCGTGGATGTATCCTGTAAATCGTTTCTAACACAAATCTAGATACTTTATGTGTGTGCTAGAAAAGAATGGTACAAATCCAATGAAACCCAATTGCTCATTGATGAAATCTGACAAATTTATATATTCAGCCCGGATGCTTTGCATAGAATCATAATTGCATCCTGAAAATTGACCGAAAACTGTATAAGAAAACGTGGTCACAAATAGCATATGGAAGAAATATAAGGTACATCTTTTAAAATAAAAAGGGACAGCTTCATAAGAAATCAACATAGTTGGGGTTGTTTCTGAAAAATGTAACTCATGGTTTATCTCCTTGGTAATTACAAGAAATCAATAAATAAAGATCGATGAAATTTGGAGGACGAGGATTGGAGATTCCATTGGAATGGTTGTGCCAATCGAACATGCACATATATAGACAATTTTGATGCTTTTGTTGAACTTCCGTTGGCGAGGGTAATTTTGGGCAAATTTTGGACCACGCCAGTTTTTCATCCAAAATCTACTTCTTTTTTCCGTTGCAACGCACGGGCAAGTTTTGCTAGTACTTATTTAATGTCTATATACATCCTTTCTAGAGAATTTTGTGTCAAATAATTTGGAATAGAGGGAGTAGAAGTTCATAATTTGTCAAAATAAAGTACAACCATCCGAATTACAATCGGCACTTCTAAATTTCTGAAAGTCTATGTTTAATCACTACACGTCGTCGGACATACTTGCTGCCCACGATACCAATGTTTGCTTCGTCCATTCTCGTGAGCCAAGACACGGTCGTCTGGAATATTCCACGGACAACTTAGATTCTTACGTTCCACAACTTTGATATCAGTCAACATCAAGAGGAATCTTATATAGTTTTAAAATGGGATATTTTATCATTTGGTACACTTTTCCTTGATTCTTTGTTATTTACCACGAAAAGAGTATATACTCTGCCAGCGGTTCTGAGTCACTGACAGCCGGGCCAGTCACTTGCAACACTGAAATTCTGAAACGCAGGCAGGCCTGGCGTTGGGCGGGCTATTACTCCAGCTCTAAATACGAAACCCACCAGGCCCAACCCAACAGAAGAACCCCACTGCCATTCGCCACCACACACACGTATCCCCCTAGGGTTCCGGCGATGGCGCACGGCGGCCAGCCCCGCCGCGCCCCGGCCGCACGCCGCCCCAAGCCGTCGGCGTCGTCGTCTTCGTCCACGCCCGCTAACGACCGGAAGCGGAAGCGCGCATCCGCCGCCAAGACCGTCACGCTCAAGAACCAGATCCGCTCCACCGAGCGCCTTCTCCGCAAGGTACTGTGGCGCTACCCTCGGCTGCCTATCGCTCACGGTCTGTGGAGTGTCGATGCTAGTTCCGGGTCCAAGCAGTGGTTGCTTGGAAATTGCTGGCTAAACAATTTGCTCAATTAGAATTAGTATCGGTTACCACTTGCTAGTGTAAGATTATAGTCATCGATGCTTCCATTGCTGCCTCTTTTTGCTTGCGGTTGACTGTGTTTAGTACCTGCCCTATAAGGGTTTCAAGTAGTTGGTGCTGTAGCTAGACTAATGCTCGCATTCGTCGTTATGTAGGAAAAGCACGCGAGTACAGTCTGGGTTGGTGATTGATAGCTTAGCAGGTGATGCATTAGGCTGGTAGCCTTACTTATCTGGGAACCAGTAGGATTAGGGTCACAATTGATGGTGGGAACACATATGTTCATGGAATCAAGATGTCTGATGTATACGTATATGTTTTAATTCACACTGATCTTAGTTAAAGTATCCATGCTCAAAGTTTTTCGAGAATGAGTTCTGGGGTTTGTTGGTTACTTGGAAATACCTCCATATCACACATATATGTTCTGATACAGTAATCCCATTAAACTACCATGCTCAAAGCTTGTCAAGAGTGACAGTTCTGGCATTCGTCGGTTACTTGGTACTTGGTACTTCTTCCTTTTTTAATTGGTGCTATTTCGCAGAAGAAATTGTAGCACTTTGAGCTTCGCATGAATCAAATATTAAGCCTTAGCCCTACTTTTATTTGAGTCCTGTGTTGAGATGTTGCATTTTTTTTTCTTCTGTAGGACCTTCCCAACGACATGAGGGTGGCTCAAGAGAAGAAATTGGAAGAACTAAAGAAGCAGCAAGAACATCAGAATCAACTGGCTGTTCAGCGAGTAGTGCAGTTGAGAGATAGAAGGCTAAAGTTTTTTGGTATGCTGTCGTTTGTCTTTATTCTTATTTATTTCTAGTGCCCCTGCATGTATGTACTTATCATTTTCGTGGTGTGGTAATTCTGAATTCTCAGAGAGGCGGAAAATTGAGAGGATGATAAGGCGCCTTGAGAAACAACAACGTTCAAATGGTGATGACACCAGCAACAAGCTGTCAACATTGCGAGAAGATCTCGAATATGTTCGAGTAAGTTCACTGCAGTTCTTTCTCTTGCTTTCTGAACCATTCTTTTGGCATGATATTAGTATATATTCTTAGGACTAAAGGAGTATCCTCGCACTCATTCATAGCTGGTACTTGTTCTAGAATTGTTGGACCTGGTTTAATTACCAGCTAATGGTTATCTATCATATTTGTGCAGTTTTTCCCAAAGAAGGAGAAATATTTTCCTCTGTTCACCGGGGGGGATACCCCAGATATTGTAGAGAAGAGGAATGAATGGCGTAAACAGATCAAGGAGAATCTCATGGCTGCTGCAGCAAATGGAAAGGACTTAGAAGGTGCATGTTTGCATTACTGCTTTTCTAGATTATGTTTGAATCTTCCATGCACTTTAGCTCTACATTGAAACTTTTCTACCTTGTTGGGTTTACATATACCCTCTAAAGTACCATATTTTATTCTGCATCAACCTAACAGAGACAGCAAGTGATGATGATACCTTGGATGTGAGTGGTGATGACTTCTTCATGTCTGGAAGTTCAAGTGATGAAGAAGCAGATGATGAACTGACCGACAAAAGTGCAAAGTATGATTCACGACTCTTGGACATTGTATTTGCTTCTAAGTTCGCAGAATTATATCATGCAACAAGTTTGCTACTAAGAGCATTACACCGGCTGAATGAATGCTCAATTACTTTTTGTAGTAGTTTGGCTTGGATTGATGCATACATCAGTTACTGGCCTAGGGTTGTCTAAGACTACAGCACGTTTCTGTTGCGTTTCATATCTGGCCTACCCCAACTTGCTTGGGTTGTCATACTCCCTTCACTGTTGCAAAATACCCTATCCAGGTCTGCAAGATAGCACCCTCTGTTTTGTGATAAGAGTAGAGGTGGATCTTCCCAATTATAAAAAAGGAGCATGTTCCCGTGACAAATGCTGTCGTGAGCTCTGTAGCAACTGTGTTGTTTGTTCAGTTAGTTTTGAAGTCAAGGGACAAAGGTTGGTTGGCTGAGTGCTGAAAAAAGGGATTGTATAAGCATTTCAGAAGTTGGTTGGCAGTCCAACTTTGTGGTCCGAAAATATCATATTTCGTAATAAATTGAATTCCCACTGATTTTCTCACAGTGAATAGTAGTAGGTTTGTATTCTGTTTTTCTGTAAACCCTTGTGGTCAGTTAATATGGCAATGCATAAATTTTGCATAGTAAGGAAAGGTATACTAATGTTGCTAATTTTCTGCAGAGAACCAGGTGGCTCAGGAAAGGCAGCGTCTAGTATGTCTAGCGATGAAAAGAACCAGGTTGTTCTCCGCCTTGTGTCTCGAGTTCTTCCGATAAGCTGTCATAGCTTTGCTTCCTTATACTTAACCCCACTATTGTGAATGCAGCGGCAGAGAGATGCTCGAGTTCTTATGCCACCACCTCGCTCATTACCACCAAATAGAGCTCGATCAATGGATAAACGTGCGGTGTCAAGCTCTAGCAATGCTTCGACCAGCACAAGTGGTAATTCATTCAAAAACAGGAGAACATCACATGTGCCGGCAGATCACAGCAGCACTCTTAGTTCAAATTCTGATGCCCATAAACCGCGTCGGAAAAGGAGACCTAAGAAAAAGAAGCAGGTATAACTTTGCATGCATGCTTTAACCTTCATGCATTTTTTTCATGTTGTCTATATTTTGCCAAAAAAATAGTTCTGATAGTTTGATGTCATTTGCATGAATATAGGGTTAGGTAATAGTTTAATAAATATGGAATATTATTTAATACGAAGGAGAGTTATCTAGAAAGAAAGATACTAAGATTTGAGATAGCCAGCTGAGGCTACGGATTTTCTTGTCAGAGTCAGATCTTGTATTCTCATTCTGTGACAAGTGAGAATATCCATAAGAAGTGTTACAACTATAAACCTTAAGAACATGAAGGGAAATCGTTCCACATGGTGTTTGCTCATATAACTGTAAGTTGGTTATGCCTGACTTCTTTTTACACGAGTTGGCGATGCTGTATCATTGGGAATAATATCTTGGTTGGTTTGCCTTGTACCATTTGTCTGCCTTAGCAGAACATTGCCCATGCATCGTCGTCAGTTTGCAGCATCTTGAACTTGTTATTAAACGAGGTCTCATCACGCTGCTTTGCCCATCCCCAACAGGCATGAATATTCTGAAGCGCGAGGATTGCAGCAACGACGAAGATCTCTCCCCGCCAAAGCGTGACTCGAAGGCCTGTTAAATTGATGGAAAAAGAAACCAAAAAACACAGCACTTGTGCCCAAGCAAGGTTGATGATTTTGTATGCTCTCTCTCGATGTAAAATGACCCTCATTTTTTTTGCTCCGCTTCCAATTGTTTTACACAAGCACTTACCAAGCCGATCTCGTGCTCGTTCTTACCCTGGAGTAATGTCTTTTTACATGAATGTACTCATGGATCTGGAGAAAGCCACCAGGGCTGGCTGCCAGCGTCTCCAGCCTCCTTGGACCCAGCAACTGATTCCTGTCTGTCTGAAAGCCATATCATGCTTTTACTTACCATTCCGTGCTAGGCTGTGCTGTGTGGACCTGCTGCGGCGCTGCCCGTTGTCTGCCTGCCCACTGCTGGGATCTCATGACCTGTGAAGCGCGTGATATCGATGCCCCGGTTGTCTCCCTACTGTCTGATCTCGCATCTGCATCCGGCATCCCCTCACTCATGATAATCCATGTGGGTCTAGTGCACCTTGTCTGCATCCTAGCCATCATCTGCAAGAAGAACATTCAACCTCACCTCTTGCAAATTCACATGCCCCTGTCTGGTTTTATTTACTACACCGGGCAAGGCTTGTGTGCGATGTTATCTCATCGGCAGCTGCGTTTCCTTGTCCTGTACGTGCATTTCTGGCCAGGGTTTCCGTTTCTCGCGCAGCCATGGCTTGGAACTTGCAAGAGGTCCCGGTTATGACGTGCGAGGCAGTGACTCCTCTACATTCGTATCCTACCGCTGAAAGGAGCACGCTGACTCCTCTACATTCGTACCGCTCAACCAAGCGGGTATCTTTGGTCCTAACGACTCTTTGTCAAACTTTCAGCCACGTTTTTAAAAAAAAAACTTTCAGCCACTAATGACTTTTTTTTGCAAAAAAGATTCTGGCATTAAAAGAAAATTAAATAGTATAAAATATTTCAAAAAAACGAAAATTACAACGAGATCCTTGAGATAACCTTCGTCTTTAGCCTCCAGACCATGTGGACGGCGCGCCGCTGCTGCCACTCCTCCCAGAGCCGTCCTAACGTTGTTGGATGTGGACAGGAAGTCGCCGAACGGGTCAAGAAGACCACATCCGTCCCGCAGCCGAAGAAGAAGGACGAACCACCGATAAATCTCCATGACGATCCGGAGAACGCCACCGCCAGAAGAATCCTTGAGAACCACACCATTCTAACAAGCTTCTCAACGTCGCCACCAAAATGAGGCGGAAACCGAGGAGACATTATTACAAGAAGCGCCGCCCCAGCAAATCTGGACTCTAAAACCAGAAAACGGACCCCTCCCGCCGACGAGGGCCGAGATCCACCGCGCCTCCATGACCCGAAGGCCACATAGGCATGGCAGATCGGCGGCGGCGCCAACGGGAGACGAGAAACCCTAATCGCCTCTCGTGGGCTCTCGGAGGCGAAGGGGTACCGTCTGCACGGTGCCACTAATGACTTCTTAAAAAACTTTCAACCAAATCTAGCCCCTTCCGAAAAGACCATCCTAGCGCTCCTTTACTAGCCCAAATAAATCATTATGAAAGGCGTATCAGAATCTCAGAAGCTTTGAGAATATAAAAAAAGCCAACCCGAATGACATATTAGAATCTCAAAAGCTCTGAGAGTGTCAAAAAAGCCAACGTGAATAGCGCATTCTGTGTGAAGAATCTCCGATGTTCTGAGAATGCGAAAACGGCATTTCAAATAGCTTATTTGAAATAACTTAGTAGTTTTTACATTTCACTGTCTCAAATAAGTCAAAGTGAATGGCGTTATTACATGTTAAAATATACCATCGTGACTATCTACATTCTTGGCCAGGGTTTCCGTTTCTCGCGCAGCCATGGAGCCGGGTCCCGGTTATGACGTGAAAGTGCAGTGACTCCTCTACATTCGTATCTTACCACTGAAAGGAGCAAACAGTGATTCCTCTATGTTCGTACCGCTGAACGGAGCCAGGCCCCGGGATTTGGTGCGCGTTTGTGTTTGGAGAAAAAGAGTTTCAGAAGAATCGATGTGTGTTTGCTTGCACGATTATTTTTGACAGAAATAGTCCGTACTAGCGCTGAATCCGAGACTCCGATGGGCCTTCTGAACCTTTTATAGATCTGGGGCGTTGTTACCAAAATTTGCAGGGTTAATTGGAGGTGGTACATGAGTTGATGATTCTTACTTTATACTATTTCGTACATGAGTGGATGATTGCCAAGAACAGTGTCACGTTTGGAGCTCACTGAGAACGATCTGGCTTTTTGTGTGCGCTGTTCTTCGAAGGTGTCCACAGGAAAAGAGAAGAAAAGACTGTATTTTCATGGAAGAAGAGAAGGCAAGAGGAATGGCACCACAGCAAGAACGAATGAAACAGGGCTTCTTGATCAGCCGTGTTGTTATTTCATAGATGAGACACTACTGCTACTTGTTTATTTATAAATTGTATCATGATCATCATACATGCACAGGGAGGAATCTTGGAGAAAAAAAACCAAACTTGGAGTTAAATCTACCTCTCATTTTCTTGCAATCATGTCCCTGTTCCTCGTCGATACAAAATAAACTAAATCTAAGCAAGAAATTATGTACACAAGTTCCGGTTCTTCAGCAACAACTTCGCTGAATCACTGACTGTACATGTACAACATCAGTGCTGCATGCCGATCCGGCCGGCAGCACGCGCGTACGTTCTTCTGAATCCTGACCCCCCTTTCGAACAACCTGTCTCGTGTTAATTCGCACCATCTACCAAGCGCAGTGCCTTCATAGAACATGCTCATGATATTTGTTCGTCCAACCCGGCCGGCATCTTCGTTCTCTCGGCCGTTCAGCCATGGCCGGCCGGCTTCATCTGCTGCCGTCCATGCGTGTTCATGGTTCATAAACGTATGGAAGATCGATCTATCTCAGCTTCTAATCATCGTGCTTCGGAACCTCTCATTATCCTCAGCTTCTTGCAAGAACTGATGAACATGCTGCAAAATCAAAGGAAGAACAATCACTCGTCAGACTCACGTTCTTGTGCACTGATCCAGCAGATATCATATCAGCTATGTACGTAGTATGTGGTAGTTGGTGAACTTACTCCCATGGCACGTCTCCGGCGAGCATGAGGTCCCCGTCCTTGTCCTCGTACGCGACGGCGAACTGGCCGGCGCCGGTGTCCGGCGAGGAGAAGCAGCCGAAGAGCGCGTCGAGGCCATCCCTGAGCTCCTTGTACCCTCCGTACGTCCTCAGGTCCACCTTCCGCAGGTACGGCGCCCCGTCCATGCTCACCTTCACGTACAGCCCTCCTCCTGATCTCTTCCCACCTACAGCTTCCTTCACCTCGCCGGCGCTCTTCTCCTTCTCGGACGTCGACGTCGACGCCGACGCCTGGAACGTGCTCTTCCTGTACGCACCCACCGGCGGCCACCCAACCACCTGCACCCTGCACGCACGAAAATCATACACACCATTAGCTCTCCTGCAAATAATTAACAACGGCGGCCAACTTTGACACTTTGCATGCGGTGACCGGTGCTTACTTGGATGACGGTGCGGCGTCGGGGTCGTCGGCCCCGGAGGCCTCGCTTCTAGCCACCGCCACCACCGAGGACGACGGCCGTTTCTTCTGAGCCGCCGACGCGCCGGCGCCAAACACCATGTCGACGCCGCTACCGCTGCCCGGCGGGCCGAGCCGGAGCTCCGCGTCGATGATCTCCATGGATGGACTCGCAAGCAAATCAAGATGGAAACGAGGAGCGCGTGAGGATGGAGCTAGCGCTGTTTGTGGTTGAGACTTGGACGTCGTTCGTTCCTTCCTTCGCTCCGGTTGCGTGACTGGCTTGGCATATATAGCGCGGCCGGCCCCGGTGGGCGGTGGTTGTGTCGCGTGCCCGCTCGCTCGCACTCGCACTCACACTCACACGCTCGCTAGGACACCGACGGCACGGTGAAAGGACAGCGAGCGGGTGATGGAGGGTGGGCCCCGCGTGTCTGGGGCCCGGCGGACAGGCGGGGCCGGGAGTAATGGGGCGGGTCGGGGTAGATTCCGCGCGGTGGGCCCGGGTGCTGTTTGGCCTGGGGGGCAAAGCAGGCGCATGTGGGTGGAATGCGGCGGGGCCCGGCCGTCGGTGGCCCACGGGAGGGGCTCACACGTGTCGCCACTCGGCTGGTCTCGTTGGTCCGTGTTCGTCTACACACGCTTGGCGGCTTTGGTCATGCATAAGTTCATGCCTCGTTCTGTTTATTTTTCTACGTGACACGATGAAGAGGTTGATTACTTACTACCTTCATTGATCAGTGACGTGGGTTACAATCATGTTGAAGAGTCTCAGCAAGAAAACTTGGGATGCAATTTAGTTGAACGCATTTACGTGTAGTGAGTACTGACAGAGGCCTAGTGAACACGGCGATGCGCTGCTTCATCTGCATCCCTCCGAAAAAGCTCGAAAGGAAGTTAAAAAAGTTCCCCTTCATCTCTCTAACCTCAGCAAGAATTGCTAGCACCAACTTCATATCTTTTGAAAATTTTGCCCCGTCCAAAGCTGGACAACCTGTTGTGCGTCTGTCTCGAGATGAACATTAGAAAACCCCCTTACCATCGTTAGTCACACACCATCTCGTACAGCCCGAGCCTCCATGATTAGAGGATTCGCCACATTAGCGTACTATAAGGCATGTGCTCTCAGTAATTTACCTGGAGAGGCAATTTGCTACCCATGGGGGATTATATGGCGATGCAAGTCGTATATACCTGTTTTAACTTGTTTTACTACTAGAATATGTATTTTTGGTGAACAAAACTTGTTTCCAAATTTGAAAAAAAAATTGGTTAGTATTTTTAGCTTGTTTACTAGTTGACTTTTCGTTCAAACTTTAATACAAAAAAAAGAGCGGAAGAAAAATAACTGGAAAGAAATTTAAAACACATTTTAATAATTCTATCAACTCTACAAGTGACATTCCCCAGTCTCCTTGAGTAATCTCTTTTTACCATTTCCACATAAGTTTTGGTCAAATTTGGCGTGTGTAGCTAACCCATGCACACCGGGGTTTTTCCCAGTTTACCTGAACCATCACGCCAGACAAGACCCGTAGCTCCTGTACGTGATTCCAACAAGTAGGAGGCATTGACACTAATCTTTGTATTATCTCCATCAGGAGGCTAGATTTGTTGGTTTCTAACCAAAGCAACGGCAAAGCAAAAGCAACGGCTGAGGGTTTAGAATTCACTAGCACATACTGTACTCCGTACTACAGTACACACACATACGCGTACCACCAGCTAGCTGCAACTGCAACCCAACGAGCCCAGACAACGGAGATAGCCAGCGAAGCACGCAAGCGAGCCCATGCAACTCTTGTGCTTGATAAAAGCGCGGCGGGGCCGGGCCACTCACGCAGATCTCGTGGCGCTGCCGTGCACGACGACCGAACCCGGGCCGGCACGCTTTTCCCTCTGGCGAGCCATGCAATATGGGTCCCCTCGTCTCGTCGACGCAACCAACCACCAAAGGCCAAAGCTAGGCTCCCCCGATCTGGCTCCTGCCGTGAGAGACCCTTGCTTGCATAGTTATGGCAAAATCGTAACAAAAACAATCTCTGCTGGCATGCACGTTCTTGTTGAGGGGAAATGCATGGGTGTATATTAGTACAGTACTATATTAAAGATGAGCACCCATACTAGCTAACGGAAAAAGCGACGGTGGAGTGCTTTAACAATCGCTTGCAGTCCTTTTTTCTAGCCCAAAACTTTACATTTTCATCTTCAACTTCATCGTGTCAGACGAGCCGATGGGAAGATATGAATTATTTCATAGATGTTTCTGTGATGCAAAATATGATATGGATGTTATATTTGAATTCCTCTCATTTTTCTAATCGACTTAGACATTTTATTTGTCAAATTTCGATTTATGGATTTAAATATATGAATTATTTCATATTAATGTAAAAAGGAAAAAATAAAGTAAAATTCATTTTATTGTTATTTATTCAAAAAAATATTATTACATAATCATTGTTATTTATTCACAAATTTCTTTAAAATTTAAACAATAAAAAGTGTAACATCATGACACATGGTTAATATGATTGATAGGATACTAATATCAGTAAGTTCTAACTTCTTATTTGGAAGCTAATTTGGAAGGAACTCAGAAGTTAAGTGTGCTTGGGCTGGAGCAATTTGAAGATGGGTGACCAAATGCGAAGTTTGACCAGAGTAATTATTTTGACCTGAGATTAAGTGTGTGGCTAAGTGGAAAATTTCGGAATAGAATTTAAAAAATTTAAAAAATTGGAAAAAAAAATCTGGCCTAGGCCTATGCCGAGGGCAAAGCCGTCGGCGTAGCTTGGTACGCCGACGACATTGGAGGCTAAACCGAGGCCCTGGTACGCCCAGTGGTGGAGCTACCTTGTACCAGCCGGGTGCACAGGCACCCGGATAGCTTTATTTTTTACCTTATAATTAGCTACAAAATCAGGGTGTGTGCACCCTTGTAATAAACGATTAGTGCACCCTGGTGAGACAAATCAGCACATATTACATAGTAATGCTCCCGGATTGAGTTTGCTCTAGCTCCGCCACTGGGTACACCGAGGGAGCTACGTCGACGGCTGTCGTCGGCATAGCCTATGCCGACGGCAATCTGGGGCCGTTCGTGTAGTGTTTGGCTGTTTTGAGAAACCTTTGGCGGTAAGATGATCGATGTAGCATGTGAAATTATCGGTTTTCCGCTACTCGTGTGAAATGTGTGTGCAGCTTTGTGGTATGTATAACCATTCTGGAAAGTACGGAGTAGTAGTACGGAAAATCATTTACTTCCTTCCAGCAATTCTTGTCGGAGGAAACAAAAATGGAGGCCCGCTTGCAGTCGCACAGTAGAAGAGGTCTGCAATAACACTGACTACACTGTAATAGGGTCAACCGTATACGAGGATATTTTTTGCTTTTTTCATGCAGAACAGTAGATGCCGGTATATACGATCGATGGTGCTGCAGACAGTCGATCGTAACGACCGAATTCCATCGGGCACAGGGCCGGCCGGCACGGAATTACAGTACTCCAGCTCGAGCGTACGGATCCAATGGTCGTAAGCCCGTAGCCATCCATGTCCGCATGGCACGAACTACTCCTCTCAACACTCAACAACTCAGCCGCGCGTGCGGCCGCGACCGTGCCCGTCTTAACTCCGCTGCCGGGCTGCCGGCCGTCCCGGCGACGGTCGATCATTTCACCAAACACGGCCACATGCGCGGCCGCGACGTTGCCGGCGGTCCGGCCACCACACACACGCCGCGCGCCATCAATCCGCGATTACACCACGACACGACGCGCGCGACCACGTCCGCGCGTGCGTGCGTCGCGGGCACGGGCGCACGTCGGCATCGATGGGCTCCGCCTCCGTCTCCGTCGCGCGCCACCTAGCTAGAGCCGCCGGCGGGGACCCTCCCGTGCAATCATCTGATCTGCGCCAGCGCTACGCGCTTGGCTGACGCTCCTGGCCGGCGTGGAGCGCGCACAGCATCATAACATGCCTGCAGTGTGTGTGTCGGTGTCGCCACGCACGCGTGTAGGCCACAGATGCCCTTAGCTCATCCCGCGGTGACGAGGCGACGATAACACACATAGCGCTGGGGCGCTGGGCGGTGACTGTGATTGTTGGTTGGTGGCATGTTTGTCTTTGTTTCTCCTTTTGTAGCCATGGATATGGAGCTTCATTTCTGGGGTCAGGGCTTCAGGCTAACAGTTCGATTTTTCCTCGCAGCCTGGATCAGAAGTTCAGAACACGGCCAGAGATGATTAAAAGTTGCGAAACAACTCCCTTTAGCACAGTGGTTACTGCATCCAGAATGGGAAATCCAGAAGTCTAGCATCGTGATCATGCTAAAAATTAGTGATAACAAATGCATCATATATATATATACCTTTTTATAATTTTTTATATACCTCATTAATTATTCTAAGATACCTCAATTCAAATAGTATGAAAAAAATATCAACATAGTCCTCAATTTTCTTATATACCATTATTTCGTACAAAAAAGGAGTATATGTGCAAATAATATAAAATATGTAGATTCAAATAAAAAAAAATCATGTAACTCACTTTGGGGCATCTACTATTAAATAATGAAGTATATGAAAAATGATAAAGAGGTATATATGATTCACCTATGTGGTATATTAAACGTGAGAGTACGTAGTACAGAACCATTTTCAGCTAGACACCATCCTACGTACAGCTCAAGCACCATCTGGCACTTGAACCATCCTCCGTGTGGTATTTCTCCATAGTACAGGACAGGGTTTCGTGCAACTTTTATCTAAGACTAGTAAAGTGCCCGTGCTTCGCTACGGGAGGAAAAACAACAGAACATTTATTTGTTCTTTTACAGATGAAAAAGAAGCGAATCGCATCCCAGTAACATAATTTTTTTTTGTAACTTTTACGGATGAAAAAAGGTTGATCGAGAACAGAACACAAATTTGGATTTTCTGCACCTAGGCACGAACATAACAGAAAAAAATTCACAAAAAAGGCCACAGTGCATTGATACTCTGTTAACAGATCAACATTGCATGGATTTCAATAAGCCTCGATGGCCAGGAACAGAACAGACCAACATTGCATGGGGACGAAATTTATTTCCAACGAATTCATCTCTACTTTGGCCACCCATGGACGAAATAACAAACAAATGAACAAGATCAAGATCCGGGCTTCCCAGATCCAAAACCCAAAAAGCAAAGGAAATTAGAAGAACTCAGACAAAATCGAGCTTCCTAGATCCAAATTCGAGACAACAAAAAGAAAAAGAAATTAGAAGATCTAAGATCCGGGTCTAGGGAGACCGCATCCAGTCACACCACCATGCCAGCTCATGTGCGTCCATGGATCGGAACTCAGATCCGTAGATCGAGGTTGTGGACGGGGAGAAGTAGACGGAGGTCACGAACGCGACTCCTCCTTGACGACGGCGCGCCCTCCCTCGCGGTTGGTTGCTGGGCGTGCCTCCTCCCTGATACGTCTCAAACGTATCTATAATTTTTGATGTTCCATGCTTGTTTTATACCAATTGCTACATGTTTTGCATCTACTTTATATCACTTTTATACATTTTTTGGGACTAACCTATTAACAAGATGCCGAAGTGCCAGTTCCTGTTTTCTGCTGTTTTTGTATTCCAGAAAAGCTAGTCTGGAAATATTCTCGGAATTGGACGAAACATCACGGGGATCCCTATTTTACCAGAACACACCTGAAGGACCGAAGGAGCAGCAGAGGAGGGCCACCAGGGCCCCACACGCCACTAGGGCGCGGGCCACCCCCCTGGCGCGCCCTAGGGTGGTGTGGGCCCCTCGGGGGTCTTCAGCCGCCGCCCTTTCGCCTACTTATTCCCCCCGACACGAAAACCCTAAGGGACTGAGCAAATATCCACGAAAAGTTCCAAAGACGCCGCCGCCGTCAACCCTAGTTCGGGAGGGTCCAGAACCTCTTCCCGGCACCCTGCCGGAGAGGGGAATCGTCACCGGAGGCTTCTACATCGCCATGCCTGCCTCCGGAGTGATACGTGAGTAGTTCATCCTTGGACTACGGGTCCATAGCAGTAGCTAGATGGTTGTCTCTCCAATTTGTGCCATCATGTTTAGATCTTGTGAGCTGCCCTACATGATCAAGATCATATTATTGTAATGCTACATGTTGTGTTTGCTGGGATCCGATGAATATTGAATACTATGTCAAGTTGATTATCATTCTATGCCCTATGTTATTTAAGATCTTGCATGCTTTCCATTACTTGTAGATGCTTTGGCCAAGTAGATGCTTGTAACTCCAAGAGAGAGTATTTATGCTAGATAGTGGGTTCATGCCTCCGGTAATCTGGGAGAGTGACAGCAACTTCTAAGGTTGCGGATGTGCTGTTGCCAATAGGGATAACCTAACAATGTTATGTTCACGGTCATATGTATTTGTTTACATTACGCACTTTACTTAATGCAATTATCCGTTGCTTGCAACTTAATACCAACGGGGGACTCGGATGACAACCCGGCGGTGGATTATTAGTCATAGACGCTGTTGGATGACGGTCTATGTATTATGTCGTAATGCCCAATTAAATATCATAGTAATCATCATGTCATGTATATGCATTGTCATGCGCTCACTATTTGTCAATTGCCTAGCTGTAATTTGTTCACCCAACATGTTAGTTATCTTTTATGGAGAGACACCACTAGTGAACTGTGGACCCCGGTCCATTCTTTTACACTGATTAAACAACCACAAACTGCAAACTGTTCCTTTTTCATTCTCTGCAATTTAATACTTATTTTCCACACCATACGTTTAATCCTTTGTTTTCAGCAAGCCGGTGAGATTGACAACCTCACTGTTTCGTTGGGGCAAAATAGTTTGATTGTGTTGTGTGCAGATTCCACGTTGGTGATCGTATTGCGCCGTGCGAGCCACCAACAACCTTCTGAAGAGTTGCTGCTCCTACTGGTTCGATAACCTTGGTTTCTTTCTGAGGGAAAACTTGCTGCTGAACTGCATCATACCTTCCTCTTGGGGTCTCCCAACGAGCGTGTGATTCACGCCATCACTCCCCGCCGTCCTTCTCGCTTCCGGGGAGGCCGCCCTTCTCGCCGCCGGGTAGATAGAGAATGGAGGAGGAGGTGAGAGGAAAGGGGTTCGGGGTGGAGGTGGAGGAGAGAGGGTAGGGGGAAACCCGTTCAGTTGACTCGGCGGTGGCAAGGTATGTAATATCTTCAAACTGGCAGGGGTAAAACCGTCCAAAAAAGGTTGGACGACAAGAAGGCTTACTGCCTTTTATAGTAGGTATAGATGTTTCATCTGTTGTTCAGATGACACGATACATGTTATATAATTGATTTTTTTCTTAACATTATCTCAACAGCTATTGTTTCATACTACTTAAATTATGACATGATTAGATGTCCTTATGTCTTTCCTCTAGCTCTGCTAGTTGTAAATCAGCACTTGTAACCTGTTACTTTGTTCGCCTTCTTCTAATAGAAAAGAATGCAGCGTTATCTGCTTTTGTAAAAAACAAATTATGACATGATTACAAGTAAACTAGAAAAGGTGTGACCAAGATAAGTTGTCCCGTGCAATGGAGAAAAAACATTCCCTAAAAGGGCTTTTATGAAGTTAAAGTCGGGCTGATAAGCCTATTATCTAAAAAAGATACTAGGTTGTCTCTTGCAATGGAGAGAATACATGTTATCTTTCTTATTAAGGGGTCATCTGTAGCAATGAGAAGACAAACCTCTTAATTTTTTTGATTCTCAATCTTTCCATCTCTGAATTATGCTACCTGATGGTGCTAAGATACAACCATTATACATGTGGCGCTAAAAGCACCGTGTTCGGCATATGGAGAATAGATTGCTTGTTGTTCTGTATTTTGTTTAGAGTACGCCGAGGTGTACCATATTTTATAAAATGATTAGCAAAATTAAAGGAATGTTGCTACTCACTGCAAACAATAAGCATAGTACCAACTTCACACATGTGCTAATCCGAAGACTAGCCACCACACACAAAACATGTACAACACAAAATATTCTACCTTAACCGAAGGACAGGTTTGCTGAAGGTAGACAGTTTTGGCTAAGTGTTTGCACAGACGGGCTGACAAGTAGTGGTCGAGAGGCCGGGTGATGGGTGAATTTGTAAGCCCAGAGTGAGGCTTAAGAGATGAAATGAATGCAATCTTGGTTGTTTGAACTGATTTAATGTCGTGAGAAAGTGACAGTTCATAATATTAAAAACACATGAGTATTATATAAATAACATATTTATGTGTGGAAGAAAACACATAATATTATCTTTTGTGTTGTTGTTCCATTGAACTTCATTAGCCTTCACAAATTGGATCTTGCAATAACTCATGCGTTTTAGACTTGTGTGAAACCAGATCAATATTGTCGGAAACACCTTTCATAGTGACGTTATATGCAAATATATTCTAGCCATGAGCCTCCCCAACTGAATTGAGATAAATATAATGTTTACTAAACTTTTATACTTATTAATTCTAACATGCTACTGTCTTAACTAGTAGTATCATTTTGTATTGTAATTGGGCACATTTAACCACATAACAAATTTGGTAAATACTAGTGTAGTGCCATGTTTATGTCTTGTACAATTTTAATGTATACCATTGAAAATACACTTGCATGATGAAAATTTAGACTACATTTTGTCTCATAATTTATTCTTGATAGCCACAATAACTATATAATTTATACATATTTATGGTAGATATGTCTAAAAACAAATTGTCCAAAAGTATCCGAATAGAAGTATTTAGCATATGGCCGAGTATGCATATTTACCAAACAATCTATAGTATAAATTTAACCAAATGAGTGATTTTTAACTCTCTTTTTTGTCAAATATGTGTTGCAAATTACATTTTATTACTAATAATCTCACAAATATGTGTATGTTTTGTACTTGTAATTAATTGCCATCTTAATAGTAATCACCAGCAACCAAAATACAATGGATTCTACTACTTCTACACACATTAGATTTGATTGTTTGGTTTGCTCATCTACATTGCCCTTGGTACTACTGGATGTATACAAATGTTGAAAGGACAACAATGTCACCTAGAGGGAGGGGGGGGGGGGAGGGGAGGGGGAGAGAATAGGCGATTAAATGTTTTCTGGTTTAATGTTGATAAATGCGGAAATAAACTAGTGTTTAACTTATCAAGCACACAACCTAAATATTCTAGGCTCAACTATGTGCACCAACAACTAATGCTAAGCAAGACAAGTAACAAAACGATAGCAAGATATAAGACTTCAAGCACGAAGGCTATCACAATGTGAAATGCATAAGTAAAGAGCTCAGGTATAGAAATAACCGAGGCACGGAGAGACGATGATGTATTCCCGATTTCCTCCTTGTTACAGGTCTACTCAGCGCCACAAAAGGCCACACATTATTCTCCGATGAACCGCACCACAAAGGGTTGGTTCACCTTCCACTGTTGGTAACCTTCAATCTCGGGGCACGCATCCACAACTTAATCGGAGGCTCCCGAAGTCACCACAAGCTTGGGGCACACATCCACAACTGAATTGGAGGCTCCCAAGAACACCACAAAACCGTCTAGGGTCCAATGACCCAAGAGTAACAAGCTCACAAACTTTTAACTTCCACGAATCCTCGTGGAGAGCATAAACCGATGCACTAAATGCAAAAGGCAAGAGCACAAGTGCTCAAATCCTTTACTCTCAAATTCCAACAAAGCAACAAATGCTTATAAAGAGAATAAGAGAGGAAGAACAAAGAAAAATTCAACAAATGGAACTCCAAGATCTAGATCTAAAGGCTTCCCCTCACTTAGAGGAGAGATGGATTGGTTGAAATATAGATCTAGATCTCCTCTCTCTTTTCTCTCAAAAAGGTGCAATAATCATTGGAGGGATTGATAGAATTTCAAACTTTGGAGGTCAATAATGGAGGAGGAGAGAGAACACCAAAACATAGACACCATTGGGAAAGAAGACCACTTAAATAGGTCCCCACCAAATCCAACCGTTAGGGGCAGTTTTTCCTGCGGGGGCTGGAAGTTCCGGTACTTACCTCGGAACTTCCGGACCACGAAAATCGGCTAAGTCCCCTAGCTTTTCGGTACTGACTTAGGCCGGAACTTTGGCCGGAACTTTAAGAACGGTGGTTCGTACTCTCGGCTCTCAGCAACCCCGACAAGGAAGTTCGGTTGTTTTCCATGAAATGCCAGTCTTGCTTATCTTGCCGACGTTGGTTAATTATTTTAATGGATGTGTTGAGAAGGATGTAACTTACTTTTGTTAACCGTGAAATTAAGAGAAGGACGCGTCTGAGATGAAATCCGATATAATTAAGGCACTCCCACTGTTCGGATTTAGATGACTCACCTATAGATAGAAATGAATGCATCTAACACTAAATCATGTCTAGATGTATCCGTTTTTACCTATAGGTGAGACTTAATCCAAACGGAGGAGTAGTTGCATGCATATATGGGATCACGCAGTTTGGTTGCGTTGGGATAACTGCATTATCGCGGTAAAGGTGATCGATGTAGCACGTGAAATGATCAGTTTTGCACTAATTGTGTCAAATGCGTGCACAGCTTGGTGGTATAACCATTCTGGACACTAGTACTGCGGAAATTCAGTTACTTCCTTCCAGCAACTCTTGTCGGAGCAGAAGTACTGTCACTGTGTACGAGGATAGTTTTGCTTTTTTCATGCAGAGCAGTAGAGGCCGGTATATATATACGATCGATGTTAACGACCGAATTCCATCGGGCATAGAGCCGGCCGGCCGGCCGGCGCATGTATACAGTGACTCCGGCCGGCATGGAACTACAGCGGCACTCGCGCGCGTATGGAGCCAATGGCTGTAAGCCTGTAACCGTCGATCCATGTCCGCATCGCACGAACTACTCCTCTCAACATTCAACAACTCAGTCGCGCGTGCGACCGTCTTTACTCCGCTGCCGGGCTGCCGGCCCTCCCTGCGGCGGTCGATCGTTGTCACCGAACAATGCCACACATGCGCGTCAATGCGCGGCCGCGACGTTGCCGGCGTACCGGCTACCGCACACGCCGCACGCCATCAATCCGCGTGTGCGTGCGTGCGCACATCGGCGTCGATGGGCTCCGCGTCCGTCTCCGTCGCGCGCCACCTAACTAGAGTCGCCGGCGGGGACCCTCCCGTGCAATCATCGCGTGACCGATCCGCGCCAGCGCTGCGTGCTTGGCCGACGCTCCTGGCCGGCGTGGAGCGCGCACGGCATCAGAACATGCGTGTCGCGACGCACGCGTCTTCGTAGGCCACAAATGCGCTCTGCTCATCCTGACGAGGCGACGATAACACACATGGACATGGGCAGGTGGCAAGTTTGTCTTCGTTTCTCCGTTGTAGCCATGGATCGATATGGCTCTTTTGACATGGATCGGAAATACACTGCATATCGCGGTTCAGTGCTTCAGGCAAGGAGTTCGATTTTCCTCGCAGCCTGGATCAGAATATGGCTGGCGATGATTAAAAGTTGGGAACAACGTACTCCCTTTAGCGCAGTGGTTACGGCATCAAGAATAGAAAGTTCAGAAGTATAGCATCGTGATCATGCTAAAAACTAGTGCTAACAATGCATCGTATATTTGACTGAACGGAAGTTATTTCAGTTGGACACCATCCTACATACAGCTCAAGCACCATATGTCACTTTAACACCATCCCCCGTGCAGCGGTGGACCTAAAAAGTTTTGTAAGTGGTGGCAGTATTTACATAAATTTGAATCTTCAAGTGATCTATTTGAAAAAAAGGAATGAATTCTTTTAAAGTTTTCAAATTTGAGTCTGTTTACAAAATGGAAATCCTGAGGTTTAAGACTGTTTTGGACATCGTCGGTAACTTCGAGAACCGCAGTGAGCCTGCTCTATTGCCATGTCAGCGTTATACCCTAGCCATTCGTATTTAGGACCGTAGATGGACATGCAGAGCAATTTTCAGGACTGTATTGAGACAAATCCTGAGTTTGGGGACTGGTTTGGACATGTCGACAACTTCGAGTACCGTAGATGCATTTCACTCTCCCAGACACCATCATTACGCAGGGGCGGTACATTTTAATAGGAAAAAAAGATTAAAATATGGCAAACTTTGAGGTCCCAAGTGCTAGCTAGCATCGTTAATTCATTAGTATTGAAAATTAGAATTAACAAATCATAACAAATAACTTATTCAATTAGTAATACAGATCCAGATTTGTGAATTTTTTTGTTTCTCTTCGTGACTCTTTTGTTTGTGAATTAAGTCAAATATGTAAGGCGCTACTCTTCGGCGTTCTTGACGGCATGCTAGCAAGTGTTCGATCTCGACAAGGAGCCGTAGGGAGATGAAAAGTTCATGTTTCCCTTGCTTGGCGTTATCTGATGAGGAGGCATCTGATGGTTATGGTTCTCTTGATATAGGTTCTCCGGGAGCGTTCAACCGTCTCGACAACGATGAAAATGATAAGCCCAAGGACAAAAAAGAAGACGAACGCGACGAAGATGATGATGGAGAAGATGATGACCATTCACCGCCAAGATCAACAAACGTTGATGTTAAACGCGCTAAGAATGTATGCCTCTCCCGTTTGGTGATTTACACATACATATCGTGGTACGGATGGTAAAAGAATTAATTTGTGCTCCGTGCATGCTAACGATTGAATTTGACGGCCAGAATGTCCCACCTGCGGCAATGTCCTTTCCGCAAGCAAAAGTGACTAGACAGCTCACATTTCGATTACAGGAAATACGTAAATCGTATTTCTAACCGCGAAAGAGAAGGACGTCTGAGATGGAATCGGATATCTGAGTTCACGCAGTTTGGCCGTGTTTGGAAACTGCATTATCGCGGTAATCGATGTAGCACGTGAAATGATGAGTTTTGCACTACTCGTGTGAAGGAGTATAACCCTTCTGGAAACTAGAACTGAAAATCAGTTTCTTCTCCGAGGAAACGAAAATGGAGGCACCCAATGCAGTCGCACAGAAGAGGTCTGCAGTAACACTGTCACTGGGTCAACCGTGTGTACGAGGATTTTTTTGCTTTTTCATGCAACAGAGTAGAGGCCGGTATATACGATCGATGGTGCTGCAGTGCGCATGGTACATGCGCCGTCAACATTCAACATTCAACAACTCAGCCGCGCGTGCGGCCGTCTTAACTCCGCTGCCGGGCTGCCGCCTGCCGGCCCTCCCTGCGGCGGTCGATCGTTGTCACCAAACACGGCCACATGCGCGGCCGCGACGTTGCCGGCCGGCCCGGCCACCACACACGCCGCGCGCCATCAATCCGCGACCATCCACGTCCGCGCGTGCGTGCGTCGCGGGCACGGGCGCACGTCGGCGTCGATGTCCGTCGCGCGCCACCTAGCTAGAGCTGGCCGCCGGCGGGGACCCTCCCGTACAATCATCGCTCGATCCGTTGATCCGCGCCAGCGCTGCGTGCCTGGCTGACGCTCCTGGCCGGCGTGGAGCGCGCACGGCATCAGAACATGCGTGTCGCCACGCGCGCGTGTATAGGAGACAAATAATGCCCTGGGCTCATCCTGGTGACGAGGCGACGATAACACACATGGGGCGCTGGCGGCAAGTGTGATCGTTATTGTTGGTTGGTGGCAAGTTTGTCTTCGTTTCTCCTTATTTGTTTTTTTTCGTGCAATTAACGATTTTTTTTTTTGCCATAACGAAACGAAAGTTATTTCAGTTGGACACCATCCTACAGCTCAAGCACCATCTGGCACTTCAACACCATCCCCCGTGTGTTACTTCTCTATAATAGAGGAAAAGGTTCATGCTCTCATGGATTTATGTGAAACCTGATCATAGATAAACAAAATAAGTATAACACTGGAGAAGAATTATCAAAATAGATGATATAAAATGCACGAATAATCATTGTTGGTGTTCCATTGAACTTCATTAATATTTAAATGTACCGGGAGAGTAGTTCTCATGTCGTGTTGTCGTCGTTGTTGTTTTCCGCCCATTGCATTTGCATTGTAACAACTCTCTCTCTCTCTCTCTTAATTAATTGAATGGGGCAAATCTTTTGACCCAATTTCAAAAAAAAATTAAAAAAATTACTATTGAGATCACCATTTTAACGATATAATTAGAGTTAATTACATCCAACATATTTTGAATTTATGTGAAACCGGATAAATATCGTCGGAAGCACCTTCCAAGAGCCGATTTGGATGGATGGTCTATGCACAATTTTGGTCCAGAGAGAAGTGAAATAAAAGTTCTTTCATGGTACCTCTAAATAAATAAAGATTGCTATTTATGTTTAATTCGAGGGATTGGCTTATTTGGTACTCCAACACAGATATAAAGGAGTACTGCTTCCAAATAATATGGAGTACCAGAAGTTTAGGGGGAAAATCGTAACCTTGTTATATGTCGTTACATCACATGTGATTAAATCAAATTACTAAAATAATATGCTTGTTCATTCGTTGAATCTCCATTCTCATATCAGGATATGATGCCCTACTGGCGATTGACATGCAATCCATGAGACCTGCAATGGGACTGCCAGAAACTGTAGACTACACAATGATAACTAGTGCCCACGGTTGGTCAGCCTGAAGTACAAACTAAACCCTCACAAATATTGTCATGACGCGGCGGCCATGACATCCTTAATTGACAAACAAGATTAAAATATGGAAAACCTGGTGGCCCTGAGGGCTAACTATCATCCTTAGTTCATTAGTATGGAAAACTATAATTAGCATATCATAATGAATCAACTCGTTCAATTAGTAATCATGAATTCATATATCAAAAGAACATTTTTTCTCTTGATTTGATCCATTTGTTTGTGAGTTAAATCACAACGTCATCATAGGCACAGACCACCCTCGTCGTTTTTTAAGTGTTCATTATCTTGAAGCTCATATTCTCAATTCAAAATCTAATTCGACTTGGAGGAGGTGGTGAAGTATGCCTCGCCGGGACAAACAAGCAACATGGTAGCAGGCTCTAGAAGAGTATCCAATTGGACATGAAAATTCCATATTTGCCGTGTATTAGGAAGGAAAAAATGTCAACCACACCCTAGTAAACTTAGGTATAGATTCCACTCAAAAAAAGTTGACTGGTAGATTTAATTTGTACTCTCGGTGCTAATTCTGGAGTATTATAGTAAAAAACTTATTGAAATAAATATAATTTGTACTAAAATTTTATACTTAATTAGACTGTATTTTAGCATGCTCTTGTGTTATATCTCTTGTATTACTTATTTTACATATATTTAACCACATAACAATGTTGGTAAATACAAGTGTTGTGGCATGTGTGTTGCACAATTACAATGTATACGGTTGAAAATACACTTGTATTGTGATAATTAAACTACATTTAGTAACAGAATTAGCTTCATGAGTTTCTTTTGTCTAGCTGCAAAACTATATAGTTTGTACATGTTTATGTTAGACATCTGTAAAGCACATATATGGTTCAGAAGTATCTTCGTAGCAGTCTTTAGTGTATGGTCAAGTAAGAAAATTTACAGAGACTTCGAGAGTATAAACCTAACAAAATGCGTGAGTTTTACCCCTTTCTCAGTCAAATATTCTTCTGGTTGATTGAGTAATAAGCTGTCTTTTTTTATGTTTTCTAATTGGTATCTAAATTACATCTTAATAGTCATCATTGACAAATAAAATTATATAATGGATTCTACTACTTCTACGCACATATGATTTGACTATTTGATTTGCTCATCTACATTTCACCTGGTGATATGAGATATCTAAAACTGCTCCTATCACTTCTAAAATAAAAATCCGTGCATAGAATTAGACATGATAATCTAATTAGCATATATTTTAGCACAACATGCAGGATTACCAAGGAGTGAGACTAGCAGTCTAGCTAAACTTATTTTTGTGGGTTAAATTGGTTTGTCCTATGTAAGTGGTACACAGTATTAGTTCAAAGGGCACGAGTGCTATCTATCCACTGGAAAATAAAGATTCACACTATTAGTTTGTCATATGTACTTGGTACACATTGATCGTCGCAAAAGTACATTGTGTCAAATTCTTATGGGCGAGGAGAGGGCCACCTCTAAAGGACGAAAAGACCGGTGCTTAAAAAATGCGTCGATTTACGCTCCTTTCACACATTCTAAAAGGTATAAATGAGATATGTTTCCAATTACATCATGATATAAAATGAAAACGAAAAAGACAAGGCTTCTATGGTTCTAGATTCTAAAATGGATAATATTGAAAAAAAAAAAGGATTGAAATCTCATGCCATACCGAATTCTACAGGAAGTGTAAACACATTAATCTGTATTAATAGAATTTGTTTGATTGCATGGCAGGAAACAGCAGGAACTTTCCGACAACATTAGGTACAATGTACATGTCGTAGCAATCATAAAAATAAAGGAAAAACTCCATGAGGTTGGACTCAATGGACATTTTCATTTGAAATTGCATAAAAAAATCCGAATTTTTTTCAATCCAAAAACAAAAACAATCACTATACAAGAAAGTATTCCAAGGAATAAAATCCTGTAAAATAGCCGTAAGCTAGCTAGAAAGTAGAGACGATGTCTTTTGCAGTTTCTGTTTTTTCTAAACAGTTTTATAGCGGCAAGCAAAAGACACAGTCTAGGTTTTTGACATCACATGATTTTGGTAAGTGTTCCAACTGAGGTTTGTCTACTTTTTTTTTTGAAATGGTTTGTCTAGATTTTATAGCTTTGACATCACTTTGGTCCGAGAGTCCCTTGGTCTAATTCCTAGCTCCGCCCGTGGTCCTTTCTTTCTACCGGTCGGCGAAACTAGGAAAAAATGTAAGGATAAAGGGAGCGAAGCGACCGATAACAGAGAACCGAGGAGGAGTGTTTTAAGCGAAAAGCAGATAAGATAGAAGAAGATACTATTTATTATCTTTTTTTCTCAATCTTCAAATTGGTGAATTGGTTAATAGGAAGTGCGCACTAGCACGCTTCATATTTCTAGTAACAAGGGCCCTTCTTCTTGCTTGTTTGGCCGTCCGAAAGCAGATACAGATATCAGGGAGAAAGCAGCTCTCTGAGCGATGGATACCGATCGATCTCGGTTATTTTCAGTGATCCTGGCCTATCTCCATAGCGCTCACCCAGAGGGAATTCACTCAGCTCTGGGCCGCATCCATCTGGTTGGCATGAGAACCCCTTCCGTTTTTTAATATAAGATGTTTTAACCTTTTCTCACATGCACATGTATACACATGTATGTAGATATGTTTTAGTTTACGAAATTGCTTCACGTACGACAATCCACGCAGGGCCGGCCCTAGGGGGGTCTGGAGGGGCGGCCGCCCCGGGCCCAGAATTTTTTGGGGCCCTCCCAGGTACCGTATGTATATACAATCGTTTCAGTCATGTCCGCATATGGGCCACATGGCGTAGCAATTGGGCATTTTACTTACCACATGTGCCTGTTCGCCTATATTCGAAGTTCGTTCGACGCAGCGATGGAAAACCAGAAAACTTATCCGCCGCAATTCTGCACCGCTCGCCGCAGGCCACAACGCAGCTTGGATAGTCGACTGATTCTATGATTCATCCCATATCCCCGATCGCTCAAGGGGCCGCGCCCGGCTGCAGGTGATCAGAAGCTATATTTTGATCTTCTCTAGATCTCTAGCCCTAAGTTTTAGATTACTAATTATTTATTGTTTTCAACATTTTTATGGAACCTCTATCCGGTAGTGCGAAAAGAAAAAGGAGAGAAAATTATTTGTTCTGATAGAATTACACAGAGGATCTCTTCACAATTTGTTGAAAAGTAGCACAAGCAACTTAGAAATTGGGAAGAGTTGGCGCTAATTCTTGTGGGGGAAATGAGATCCATAGACAATGTTGACATCAACGCCGATGATAACTATGTAAGTGGTCATGAGAACTTATTTGATTCATTTTATTCAGAATCTTCATGTTGATAATGAACCAAAATGAAGCGTCCGTCTTTTCCCGCAAGGGTTTTCCACATAAAAAAATATGTTCCTTGTTTCGGTCTTTTGATTTATGTTTAGCCATAAAAAATAATTTTCTTACTTACTTATAATAGGGGCCCTAAATTCTAGTTTCGCCCCGGACCCCCAAAATCTCGGCCCTGGATCCACGTCCGATATATGTACGATACTCCTCCTCCACCAAGTGCTAGTACGGCTGTGCTAATTAATCCTCTCCCCCTGCCCAAGTCCAGCCCAAATTGGCCCAAATCTCAACTAAACGCTTTACAATCGTACCTCTCATAGAATCCACCTTGGTGTAATACTGAAATCCTCTTAACAATGATGGTAAAAATACTCCTAGTTGTGTCTTTCTCAGATTTTGGACTGGTGGTTTTATGTAGACCCATACACACATATTGATTCAGTTTTAGGTTTTACAATCAATATATACTCATCAGGTTCTACGAATAAGATATATCTATATATACTCCACTCTAAACCAAATTTTTTGTTTTCCAAATTAAACCGACATAAGTACTCCACGCGGAAAATACACATATTCACTGGGATTCATAATTTTTGTATATTGTCACAACTATTGCGTTGGTTTGATCCAAAAGGCACATATGTATGACCCGTACATCCGTAGACAAAATGTAGTGCATGACCATCCTTGCATACTTATTAAGTCCTACACCTCATCGGATTGATTCGAGGCGACCTGGGTAGACGTCCACCAACATGCCTACTCGACATGGATCTCACCTTCCTTCACCTCTCGCTCCCCCTCACGTCCAAATAGCCGGCTACGACTTCGGCTTTTCCCTTGTGCCGGGCGACGGAGTCCAAAGGCTGGTATTCCGAGACCTCGCCGGAGAGCGTGTCGAAGGCACCACCACTGTTGTCTCGGACGACGCTTATTGTTTGCCTCCCAACCTTGCTCGAGACCCTCGTCTCGTTGCTCCCCAACGGCGACGCCGCAAATCCCTTTGATTTTACGAAATTGTGATTTTTTTTGCTATTTTCTCGTATAGTAATGGCTGCTAGAACACTCCCTCCAAGCATGATCAAAGGGGACGAGGAAAAAGGTTACTCCCTTGGATCCGTTAAAATTGTCGTGAAAAAAAACTGAGGACGTACAAATCAGAGTACAAGCTGTGACAGATTTTTTTAGATCAAAAGGAGTAACAAATATGTTATTTAAAAGGTGGAGTATACCAACAGGAGCTGGTCCGATCAGAAATCCCAGGCCCAGCCCAAACGCTAACCCAAACCGATCGCTCGTTGCCACCTAGGATCGTACAGGTCTATACCAACGTTCTCCATGTCCTGTTTTAAGTTACCCCAAGGTTTATGTCAGCATATCAATAGCTTAATACGGAATTTTTGGTGGGGAAGTAAAGCTGGCAAGAGAAAGACATGCTGGGTAGCGTGGGAAGAGATGACCAAACCGAAGCATCTTGGGGGGTTGGGGTTTAGGGATATTGAACTATTCAATTTGGCACTCCTCGCAAGACAAGCATGGCGAATGATCCAAGACCCTGACACCTTGAGTGCTCGTATTCTCAAGGCTGTTTATTACCCAGCAGGCGAGTTTTTGGATGCAGAGCTGGACTCCACACCATCAAGGGTGTGGAGGGCGTTAATTGAAGGGAAAGCAGTCCTAAAACAAGTCTTGATCCATCAGCGACCAGATCGTGAAACGTGGAGAAGGTGTGGACGTACCTTCTTCCCATGGATGCGGAGCTGGTACTTAATATTCCACTCCCATCTCGACAACAAGAAGATCGTTGGGCTTGGCACTATGATAGGAGAGGCATCTTCTCCGTACGCTCGGCGTATCGGATGCTGGTTGAAACACGAGAGAAAAGGACTGCATGGTTAGAGGAAAATGCCGGAAGTTCTGATACGAGGAGGAAGGAAAAGGAATGGACGACACTATGGCATGTTCAGGTCCCATCCAAGCTGCGAGTGTTTCTATGGCGACTCGCAAAACAGACACTACCCTCGGCTGATCTCCTCCATCATCGACATATGGCGACTCACAGTTCCTGCAAGCTCTGTGGTATGCCTGACTCTTGGAGACATGCGTTGTTAGAGTGCAACATGGCACGCAATGTCTGGGCGCTGCTACCAGACGAGATGGTGGAGGTGGTGGTGAATATTCAGGAACCAGATGCTAGAGGGTGGCTGGCAGCAGTGATCAGCTCACTACTGCACGATGAACTCACACGGACAGTCGTTGCGCTCTGGGCGATCTGGTACGCGCGGAGGAAGGCGATACATGAAGAAGTTCTTCAAAGCCCCCTCTCGACGTTCAGTTTCATTCATAGGTTCGTCTCGGACCTGGGAGTGGGGAAGACCCCAAAGCCGCCAAATCATGGTGGAACGGTGGCGGTGCTGAGGTGGTGCCCGCTGCCTCCGGGCATCGCCAAGGTGAATGTGGATGCTGCGATATCCAAGAACAGCGGGGTAGCAGCCCTGGCAGCTATTGAGGGATCACACGGGACTGTTTCTGGGTGCGTCGGCTGTTCTTGTCCAAGGTGCTAATGATCCTGAGACATTGGAAGCAGTAGCGTGCAGGGAAGGTGTAGCTCTCGCGCGGGACCTATACCTACGGCGAGTGAAGCTGGCGAGCGACTGTGCCAATGCAGTACACAGCATAAATGGAGGGGAAGTGCTGGGTGCTTACGGCCAGGTAGTATGCGAGATCAAGGCGGCAGTGCGGGAGTTCGATGATTTCATGTTCGCACATGAAGGTCGCCGATCCAATGGTGATGCCCATGATTTGGCCAAAGGCTCGCTGTACTATAGCCTAGGCCGTCATGTCTGGTTCAACGATCCGCCGGATGGTGTGAGTGTAAACATTTTAATTCGATGAATAAAGAGTGGGGTTCTCAAAAAAAAAAACTAGGATCGTACAGGTATCGTATGAAATTTATAGTACCTATAGCAGGGCCGTTTAGTTTATATATGCACTCATTTTAGTGTGAATCTAGTCAACATGTACAACAACTAAAACATCTTATATTTAAAAACGGAGGGAGTACTTGCGTGCGCGTCCAGCCATTCGATGATCGAATGTACAGCCCGGGCGATGCTGCACTCATTCGGCCCCGTCTTACTCCCCTGCCGGGCTGCCGGCCAGCCGCCGCCGGCCAGGTCCTCCCAGTTATGGCTCTGTCTGCACGTTCTAGCGCCGCGTGATTGGCAACGTATGCTGGCAGCGCGAGCTCTTGGCGTGGAGCGCGCGAAGCATTGGCACTTCTAATTGTTTGATTTGTATGCTCACAGGACCAGAACACGATTGGCGATATAACAAGCCGCGCGACAACATAATTTGACTGTCGGCGCTCTGCTCTGTGTAATGCAGCCATGGAATGCTTGAGTAATGCCGTAATGGGCTGTCTAAGTAAACCATGCAGAGGACCACGCTGTGGCGTGGTGGTTGAGAGAGCGGTGGCTCTCCAGCCCGTCCAGGGTTCGACTCCTGCGGGAGCGAATTCCTGGATGTCTCACCTGCGCGGCACTGTTCACGTGAACAGTGTCCAGCGTTGTAGCAAATTTGTGGAGGGCCTTCGAGGACTGAGCCCTTAATCAGTCTGCCCAGTTTCCAGCTTCTGGGCCGATTCCGCCGTGGTTCAGTCAGAGGTATTGTGGTGTGCCCACCACCGCAGGGGTTTCCCAGTAGGTCTAGGCTCACGGAGGCTCAGAAGCTTAGTATAGTCTGGTTAGGTCTAGCTTGCGCACAGGTGGCGTGCGTGTGGTGTTGAGTGTGTGTGGTGTGAGTTGTGCGTGAGTTCAGATACTACAGCTGTACCGTAAAAAACCAGGAATTCTCAAAAAAAAAAAAAAAAAGTAAACCATGCATGTTGAAGATACAGACGGACTAACCAAGTGCTCTCTAGATTTCACACAACACAGAACTGAACACTTAAGAAACCATATACGCGTATATGAAACTATACATGTAAAGGTTGTGCAGCGCAAGAAAACCTTCACGCTGATATATGGTTTCTTAAGCGTGCATAGAATTTAGCTAGTGTTGTTGAATTACAGAATTAGGACCTTCCGGCATTTAAAGTGACGTGACATATGTCGACTTAAGCGTGCCGTGTAGGACGCTGATCTTGACCAGTAGCTCGACTTAACCTTCCTTTTGTGTGGACTAGTGTGACGCGCAGAACCGACGACCTGATCAAAGATACTGATCTGCCAATGCACTCCAAGCGGTTGAATCCCATACAAGATGCCGACATGATGTGCTCTACTAGCTAGCTTCTTCGTTTCCAGCAGAAAAGATGAAGATGAAATGGCCTGTCAAGAAGACTGATGCCCAGTCTCATATCCACAAAGTCAAAGTTGCTGCAGCTGCGATGATCTTGCTACTTTTTGCCTCCAAAACAACATCCACTTCCTCCGCCGATGCAAACGCCCGTTCAGCCTGGCGTTGCCTCGCAGAAGAGGGGGAGGCGCTCCTTACCTTCAAGGGAAGCCTCCTGGACCTTACCGGCCGTCTCACCTCCTGGCGAGGCCAAGACTGCTGCCGGTGGAAGGGAGTCCGGTGCGACGACAGCAGTACCGGACACGTCGTCGGACTCGACCTCCGCAACACCGACGATTCCTGGACTGCTCAACTGAGTGGTGTGGTGAGCTCCTCCATCGTTGTTCTGCAACATCTAAGGTACCTAGATCTGAGCTACAATTACCTCAATCGGACAAGCATACCGGTGTTCATCGGTGCTCTCAGCAACTTGCGCTACCTCAACCTCTCATGTGCAAATTTTGCTGGAAAAATACCTTCACACATCGGTAACCTCTCCCAGCTGCGGTATCTGGATGTCAGTGATAGCAGTGCTAGTCTCACGATGTCAGATCTTTCATGGCTGCATCGGCTATCTCACCTGAGGCATCTTGATGTGAGCCGCGTGTTTATTGAATCAGCTAGGGACTGGATCAGCCAAGTGAATACGCTGCCTAATCTTAAGGTCCTCCGGTTGAACGAGTGCGGGCTTAACAGTACCGTCTCTACTCTATCTTCTTCCAACCTCACACATCTGGAGGTCCTTGACCTGTCAGGTAATGACTTTGGCACTTCACTCCAACACAACTGGTTCTGGGATCTCACTAGCCTCAAGGAGCTTCGGCTCAGCGGGTGTGGCTGGACAGCAGGGCCTATTCCTGATGCGCTGGGCAACATTTCCTCCCTTGAGGTCATTGATTTTGGTGCTAACTATAAACTATTCGGCTACATACCGGCAAACTTGGAAAATCTATGCAATTTACAGGTGTTGTATTTGGACTGGGTAAACATCAACGGGGACCTAACATAACTCATGGACAGATTGCCAAAGTGTTCGTGGAATAAGTTGCGTGAACTGCACTTGTTACGTGCCAATTTGACAGGCAAGCTGCCAGACTGGATAGGAAATCTCACCAGTTTGAGCCTCCTCGACCTCGAACAGAACAGGCTAGTTGGCCCTGTGCCTGCTGGGATCGGAGCACTTGGCAGTCTGACTTACTTGGACTTGGGCTTGAGCAATCTCAGTGGCGTGCTATCGACACAACATTTTGCAAGTCTAGTGAACTTGGAATATCTTGACCTTTCACAGAACTCTCTGAAATTGGATCTAAATGGCAACTGGGTTCCACCATTTAGATTACATACAGGATACTTCAGTTCATGTACCTTGGGTCCTCAATTCCCAACATGGCTAAGATGGCAATCTGGCATGATTGTGCTTGATATTTCGAACACAGGCATAAGTGATGTCTTACCTCACTGGTTCTGGGATGTTTCTTCTCATGCTTCAAGATTGTACTTGTCAAGGAATCAACTGAGTGGGGATTTTCCAACAAAGTTGGATCTACTATCACTTGAAGTAATGGATCTCTCTAATAATTCCTTGTCGGGGAAGCTCCCAGCAAACCTCACAGCTCCGCTACTTACGCAGTTGCATCTTTCCAACAATCATATCAACGGTACCATCCCATCATATGTGTGCCAATTACGTTTGTCAAAACTGGATTTAGCCCACAATCAACTGACTGGTGATTTTCCAAGATGCCCAGAGAATACTACTTCAACAGCCATTGGTCCTTATTATATATGTGAGCAACTTGGTTGTCTGTCGATTCTGGACTTGAAGACTAACAAGTTGTCTGGTAAATTCCCCGGATTCCTCCAAAATGCGGCAGGGTTAAGTTTTCTGGACCTCTCACGCAACATATTCTCTGGTAGTTTGCCAACATGCATGGATACATGGGAAAATGCCAAACCTAGAAGTGTTGGATCTACGATCAAACATGTTTTGTGGTCACCTTCCTAAGGATGACTCAAACGGGGCGACGCAAACGGATGCGCGTTTGGTCCGTGTTTTGTCCGTTTGCGTCGCGGAACGGACGCGCGTCCGGCCCATGTCCGCCCCTTTCCGGCCACTGGACCCAACGGGCCGACGCATTGAGTCCGCCCGGCCAGGGTTTTTGATCATTTTGATCATTTTCGGCCAGGGTTTTTGATCGATCTCATTGCAAGCAAAATAATACATTATAACAAAACATATAGCAATCCAAATACTACAATACAAATAATACAATCCAAATAGTTATTACAATCCAAATAGTTCGGCAAATAATACAAATTGTTTCACAAATGCATAGTCTTACAAACCAAATAAATATAAAGACCAATAGTTTATCAAATGGAACTACTGGTTACCGTAGTGCTGCCAGACATGCTCCACCAAATCATTTTGGAGCCGAAAATGAGACAACTTCTCACGAACATCACGGTGGAAGTCGAGGAACTGAGCAAATGTGGACGGTCCCTAGGGCGCAACCAACTGACCCTGAAACTGCCATGCCTGATCATGCATGCCCTCGTCGCGTTCATCCTCCACAATCATGTTGTGCATGATCACACAAGCAGTCATCACCTCCCATAGTTGGTCCTTGTCTCATGTCCTAGCAGGGTGGCGAACAATAGCCCATCGTGACTGCAGGGCACCGAATGCACGCTCCACATCCTTTCTAGCACTCTCTTGTTCCTTGACGAACCTCTTCTTCTTCTCATCATCGGGATTGGAGATGGTCTTGACAAATGTAGTCCATGTAGGGTAAATCCCATCAGGGAGATAGTAAGGCTTGTCATACTCGTGACCATTGATCTCATAGGTCACCTGGGGTGCCAGGCCATTGGAGAGCCTGTTGAACACCGGAGACCGCTGCAGCACATTGAGGTCATTGTGCGAGCCGGCCATGCCAAAAAACGAGTGCCAAATCCACAAATCTTGTGATGCCACGGCCTCAAGCACGACCGTGCACGCCCCAACATGGCCCTTGTACTGCCCCTGCCAAGCAAATGGGCAGTTCCTCCACTCCCAGTGCATACAATCTATGCTGCCAATCATCTCAGGGAAGCCTCTGGCCTCGTTGATGGCCAAGAGTCGGGTCATGTCTGCGGCATTGGGCTCCCTCAAGTACTCCTGGCCGAACACCTGCACCACGGCCCTGCAAAATTTGTACATTGCTTCTAGGCACGTGGACTCACTCATCCGCACGTACTCGTCCACAAGATCACCGGCAATTCCATATGCAAGCATGCGAACGGCTGCGGTGCACTTCTAGTACGACGAGAAGCCGAGGGTACCACATGCATCGGGCTTGCATATGAAATAGTCATCAAAATGCATCACCCCCAACCGGATATGGTTGAACAAAGATCTCCTCATCCGGAAACGGCGCCGGAAAACCTTGGGAGGATACGTGGGTTTATGGGGACGAAAGTAGTCCCCATACAGCTGGATTTGGCCAGCTCTCCGGTTCCGGTCCAGAGCAGGAGAACGGCCCGGCAACGACCCTCGGAACACCGGCCGCATCCTCTCTATGTACTCGTTGACGATGAGGGTGGCAACCAGGCCGTCACTCTCATCGTCGGAGGAATCGTCCGATGATGACGGGTTGTACAGGATGTAGTTCCTGTAGTACCACTCATCCGAGCTATCCATGGCTGAGTTCGTACCTGAGTTCTTGCCGGGGCGAACGGCCGAACACCTTGGGGGCGGCGTGTGTGTCGCGGGCGCTGCGAGAGAGATGGCCGCAAGATTCACCGGTCGTCGCGGGGAGGAAGCTACTCCGGTGACGGCGGGGAAGAGGAGCAGCAGACGGCGTCCCCAGAATGGCCTGCAGTGCCAAATCGAGGGAGCGACGGCGCGGTGCCGGCGAGAGGGGCGAGAGAGGAGGAGGAGGTTGGGGTGGGGAATGGTCTGATTTGCGGGCCAGGGGCGGACTAGGGAAGGACACAAAAGCGCTTCGCTCACGTCCGCGGCCGACGCATCGGTGGCCCAAATTTGGGCCAAGAATGGGTCGCGGCGGACCAAAAAACGGACCGCGGTCCGTTTGCGTCGCCCCGTTGGGCCGTATTTTTGGCCTCCACGGACAGGAACGGAGGCGCGCGGACTCGATGTGTCGCCCCGTTGGAGTCATCCTAAACAGCTCACAAGTCTGTCCAGACTTCATTATTTGGATGTGGCACATAACAACATATCAGGAAGGATACCTTCCTCTCTTGCAAGATTGAACGCTATGACGGGTGTTGAAGGAAGTAAGAATAATTACAGTGGCGACAGCATAATGACTGTCACGAAAGATCAGGAGCGTCAGTATACCCTTGATTACACAAATCCGATTGTGTTGATTGACTTGTCATGCAACAGTTTAACTGGACATATTCCGGTAGAATTATATCTGCTCGAGGGACTTCAGTCGTTGAATCTCTCCAGCAACCAGCTAGATGGAACAATCCTGCACAATATTGGCTCCTTAAGGAAACTGGAATCTCTGGACCTATCATACCACTATCTGACTGGCGAAATCCCCTCAAGTCTATCTGACATCACTTTCTTGAGCTTGCTAAATTTGTCCTACAATGATCTATCAGGAAGAATCCCCTCAGAGAGACATCTACAAACACTCAATGGTCCAAATATGTACATCGGTAACCCTGGACTCTGTGGGCCTCCTCTTCCCAACAATTGTTCAAACGGGATAAACCCAAGCGCCCATGAAGAAGATGAAGACAATGCATCCCATGATACAACATATGTGTTCATTGGCATAAGCATGGGATATGTGATGGGCCTATGGACTGTGTTCTGCATCCTTTTGTTCAACAAAACATGGAGGGGTGCGTGCTTTCGGCTTTTTGACCAGTTGTATGACAAGAGTTATGCGCAAGTAGCTATCTTTAAGGCCCGTGTGGTAAGAAACTTCAGAGACGAGGCACCGTGAAGGTTTTCTTGCACTGCATAACCTCTTGGATATAGTCTTATATACACGTATATGGTTTCTTAAGTGTTCTGTTCTGTGTGATGTAATACTAGTGCGTCTGTATCTTCGACATTGTTTATTTTAGCAATCAATCACTTAAGCATTCCATGGCCGCATTCACTTGCTATATATCCCTTACAGAGCAGAGCACCCGCACGTCGTAGCTATCAGTAAGTAGCTAATTATGCTGTCACATGGCTTGTTGAGTTTTTTTACAAGAAGAAGGCTAAGAACGGCTGAAACAACGTCACATTTTTTTTGAATTTTGTGTTTTATAAAATTAAACAGACGAGTCAACATTACAATCGTTTAGGACATGCTTCAGCACGCAGGAGATGCATGTAAAATGCATACATGAACTTTGTATTGTATTACTTATATTTCAATCATATTTGCATCATATAAGGGTTATATCATTGTTTTATATTGATTTTGGGAATATTTCATAGTTTCCCTATTTTTCTGGAATTAACCCTACACAGGCAGAAAACCCTATTTTCTATATTTTGATGTTTCAGGGACCCAAACGACGTCCAAATAACCTGGAAATTTACGAGCAGCAGTTTTTGGAAGGAACGAAGCGTGGGAGCGAAGGAAGCGAACAAACGGAGCCCGAGGGCCAAGATAGGGTGGCCCACGCGGCCAGATTCCTTGGCCGCGTGGGACCCACCATCTTGGGCCTCGAGGCTCCGTTGCCGTCGATATTTTTTCCCGAGCCTCCGTCTTGACCTAAAAACGACTATAAAAATAGTCCCCGACGCCCTTCGGAAAGGAGCGCCGCAGAAACACAGAAACCACGAAACAGAGACCTGGAGTTGCAGATTGGAGGGGGAAAACTCCGGCGGGGCGCTGCCGGGTGGTCTCCATCTTCTCCAACATCTCCACCATCATCACCATGATGAAGGGGGAGTAGTCCACCCCCTGGACTTTGGGTTTGTGGTGGTAACTTGATCCAATCTCTCTATGTATGATCATTGTTGAAGTCCATATGATGTGCCTTGCATGATTATGGAACTATCTTTGTAATTCCTATGGTGGATATTGTGGTATGATATGATATTATGTTATGCATTTACCGTCATGTTGGGATTTTATGGTTTGTCATACTTTGGAATACATCTATGTTACATGCAATGGATTTATCTATTCTTAATGCCTTGTTTATCCGCGCTAACGGGGTGGTTGACAACCATCTCGGTGGGTAGATGAGAGGGATGTGGATGCACGTACATTAATAAATCATTGCACTAGTTCTTAGAATATGTTTTCCTTTAAGAGTATGATGTATGTGGGTAGAGAGTGGCCTAGTGACAGAAGGCATAGGCATTAAGTGACAGTAATGTCGCCCAACATTCTTTATCCGGGGTAAAAAGGAAGAAGTATGATGTGGGAGTGACAACAAACCACGCTAGCCTTACGAGGGTGACCCTAGCAACACAAATGATTATTTTCTTTCAACTATGTGTTTTAGGACATGTAGCCGTCATAGAAGTTTACCATTAAAGCATGACAATTGTGTGTACTTTTTATCTATAACATGATAATCACCATAGATGGGAGAGAGGATTGAATGAACCCATGAACCCATGTCCATTGTTCCTATAAGAGAAAACCTTTGTCTTGTCCTCTTGCATTGAAGAGGATTGGGACACTTTTACATTCTTGTTTTGTTACATTAAACTTCCATCCATTAAATCAACCATCTTGTTCTTTAAACTTGTTTAGTGCATAATCAACTAAAACTTGTGACACTTTAGTTGTAGGGAATAGATAACTTTTCCTTCTTGCTCCTGCGGATCGATACCCTACTTCCACATTGAGAGGTGCTACAGTGATCCCCTGCTCTTGGGGGTTATCAAGTACTTTTCTGGCGCCGTTGCCGGGGAGCGTAGCGCTTAAGTTTCTATTCTTGTGTGCACTAAACTTTAAATTTATTTTTGTTATATCTTGCAATCATTTAAGCTTGGGGAGGATACTATGTCTCCCATTTACGATTATTACAATGATGAATATGATATTTTCAGTCCACCTACTATTGAGGATAAAGTTTATTATGATTATGATATGCCTCCTATATATGATGATTACAATGATGATTATGAATGTTTTACTCCCACTATTACTAAGAAGGATTTTACTTATGTGGAGAGTACTAATACTTTTATGCTTGAAGCTCATGAGAGACATGCTTTATGTGATAGTTATATTGTTGAATTTATTCATGATGCTACTGAAAGTTATTATGAGAGGGAAAACATGGTTCTAAACATTTCAATATTATTACGTTTCCTCTCTTTAAGTTCAAAGTCTTGAAATTGCTCTTGTTTTATCTTCCTATGCTACTTGCTTTGTGTTTCAATGATTTATTTTCTTACAAGATCCCAATGCATAGGAAGTGGGTTAGACTTAAAAGTGTTTCATATTTTTCTCTTGATGCTCTCTTTTGCATTTCAATTCTTGTTCCTATGTGAGCATCATTAAAACTATCATGGCTGTCCAGAAAACAGATTCCTAAGCTTCACTGCGAAAAATGTTAAAAATCACAGAAAAGGAATTTTGACCTGAAATTTTACGACAGCAATCTTCAGTTATTAATACACATTTCATTAGTTCAAAATTTTCTGATTTGAGCAACGTAAGTGCCTCTGAAAATTCACTCTTTACGGGCTGTCCAGTTTTTGACAGATTCTGTCTTTATTTTGCATTACTCTCATTACTTGTGTTTTGTGTAGTTCTATTGATCAAAGAGCAATGCACAACCATAGTAACAGTAGCTAATGTTTAGAATCAACTCATGATATGTCTTTGCTGTACCTATGAGGATTTAATTTATGGAGACACTAACCCCTCTAATCAAGTTTTATGTTGAGTTTTGTGTAAAGAGAATTTTTCAAATGGAAGAGTTGAGGGTGATGAACAAAGATCAAGAGGGACAACCACTCAAGCTTGGGGATGTTACCCCTAGACTCACCCAACATATATCAAATAAGTACAAGAATTCAAGCTTGGGGATGAGCCACCTCACTCCAACCATCTTGATAACAAGTAAGTAAGCCTAGCTATATGGCTATAAAGAAAGCGCTTTACGGGAGGCAACCCGGTTGTTTTTATTTTTTGATTTTCTTTGTGTCCTCTTGCTGTAACAAGAGACTTAGTTTTTAGTTTAGTTTCTAAATTTTTAATAAAGTGCCAAGTTTTACCCATTTTGGCTTGAAAAAGTTGCTTATTGTATTCGGAGATTTTATTCCAGCACGAGTCTGTGCACGGTATGATTTTTAATTCCTATTCTGTAACTCCGAATGAGCTGCAATTTGAACTGTAGTTGCAACTTTTCATCCTCTGTATGCATGAATGTTTTCAGATTTTTTCGACATAATTAAGTAGGGTAGAAAAATGCGTTTTGCTGCTGCTGTTTTTGGACAGATTCTGTCCCATTTTGTTTGATGCATTCTTTAAACTATTAACTTGAATCTTTTTGATCCAATTGAGTTTATAAGTAGGCATACAACATTATACACTTTCTGGACATTCATATGAATTTTTGTTTAAGGATTATATGCAGCAAGCAATTCATTTGTCTATCACTACTAATGTCACCCCACAGAAAAGAAATGGGAGAAACGGTGTTTTGAAGTTTTTTCACAGGGATTAGAGGAGATGCACCAAGAGCTATCCAAGGATGGTGAAGACCATAAGCTTGGGGATGTGAAGACAACCCCACTGGACCAACACACTCTCGGTTTGCACACGTCTAACTTCTGTTTTTCGATCAATGCACTTTATCGCATAAACTTGGAGCGTCTTTTTATTTACTTTTTATTTCGGTTTGTTTGTCTTGAGACCACCACTATCATTTATGTTATGAGAGAGCTACTGGAAATTTGGGTTGAATTAAGTTGGATGCTATTAAAAAGATTGGGAAAGGGATGTTTGAGTTGATTCAAAAAGATACATATAGTTGCATGATTCATGTGCTTTTTAATGAATATTAATTTGCAAGTGTTTTATCAAGAGCTATCTTTTATTCATGTTTTGATGCTGAATGTTACTTTACTTTGTTTAACATGGATTGATTAGTTCTATGGACACTTTTGCATGCATTTAGACGGTCAACTTTCTCCCTCTTGCTAGCCCAAAAACTCCAACAAGCAAAAACTTGTTTTCCAACACCTTCAACCAAAGTTTTTCCAGTGAGTCCACCATATCTACCTATTAGCTTTATGCTATTCCAAGTATGTTTATCATGTTATATTGTATTATCTATGTTTCCGAATTAAAATGCTTATGTTATTGATTGTTATGGGAGAAGTTGGTTAAAAAGCTCTCACGAACTTGATGCACACTTTACTTTTATTCTGCACTTAATAAACATGAACCATTGTGATTAAAATTATGAAGTTGTGTGCTTGACAAGAGTCTTGGTTGGGAGTTAGCCCATATGTGCTGTCACATGGCAAGCTTTCAACGTGCTCTTAATTATATTTAGTTGATATCATGCACTTTTGTCTATGGATGCCTAACATTGTGTGAAATAAAGGTGGAAACTTGGCAAGTTTAAGGAGTAAGTATAAATGGCTAGAGAGACGCCTGGGCCGCTAACATAAGCCATGCATCATTCATGGTGGAAGTTTACTTACATGCCATAGTGGACCTTCAGTGAAGCACTTCACAATAAAAAGCTATACCCATAGTAAATAAAAGAATGCTGAGATTGTCCATTTTGTTTGTTTGTCTTGTCATTTTGACATGAGGCTTGTTCCATGTCTTGAGACAAGAGGTACCCAGTTGACGCTCTTGATGATGCTTTTATTACTTGCAATGACTTTAAAACTTGAACTTGCTTTGTGACCCGAGTTGAGTAGCCAGTTGGGGAGGCTTTTGTATTCACGGGGCATGAGGCATCCAACCTTACTTTGTCAAGCACATTACTCATATTTGCTTTCACTTTCAACTTAACCATTCAAGATGCTATGATAGGGGTAATGAGAGCTTGACACCAATGAATACCACATTGCAATCATTAACTTAAGTAGAAGCATTTGGAAGCTAGATGAGACTTTTGCATGTTTTACCTCTACTTATTTATCTATCTTTCCAAAGTGTCCACCTTTTATATTCAGATTTCATAAGAGTACTCTATGACCATTATAGGATGTTTTTACTTTTCATTATGCATACATTTGGTCCATAGTACTTTCTTCTATGTTACACTTTGTGAATTATCATTGAACATCCTTACATTGAATATTTGATATCACTTTATAATCCATCTTGTATATTGCTACTCCTTTGAAGAATGAATCATTTGACTCTATGTAGCAATAGTAATCATCCTTGATATCCATTGATAGTATTAAAATGCAAAGTCCATGTTAGTTTTATCACCTTCATACTCGAGGACGAGTATAGGTTAAGCTTGGGGATGTTGATGCATGTAAAATGCATACATGAACTTTGCATTGTATTACTTATATTTCAATCATATTTGCATCATATAAGGGTTATATCATTGTTTTATATTGATTTTGGGAATATTTCATAGTTTCCCTATTTTTCTGGAATTAACCCTGCACAGGCAGAAAACCCTATTTTCTATATTTTGATGTTTCAGGGACCCAAACGACGTCCAAATGACCTGGAAATTTACGAGCATCAGTTTTTGGAAGGAACGAAGCGTGGGAGCGAAGGAAGCGAACAAACGGAAGCCCGAGGGCCAAGATAGGGTGGCCCACGCGGCCAGATTCCTTGGCCGCGTGGGACCCACCATCTTGGGCCTCGAGGCTCCATTGCCGTCGATCTTTTTCCCGAGCCTCCGTCTTGACCTAAAAAAGACTATAAAAATAGTCCCCGACGCCCTTCGGAAAGGAGCGCCGCTGAAACACACAAACCACGAAACAGAGACCTGGAGTTGCAGATTGGAGGGGGAAAACAGAGACCTCCGTTCCGCACTCTTTCGGGTCAGCCGTGGGGGAGCGAGGACACTGATGACCCCGAAGATCCGATGTTCTGGGCTCAGCTGAATAGGGACGACCCATAGAGCGACTTGTCCACTTCTTTCCGTACTATGTTTTATGTTGACTAGTCCACTAATCTATGTAGGCTAATGTTTCCACTGTACTTGGTTAAGACTAATGTTTTATTTTCATGCATATGCCAATGTTAAATGCATATGCTTGAACTATGACTTATCCCAATGCATATGCCAATGTTAAATGCATATGCTTATACTATATATGTATGTATCTCGGGCTCTAAGTGATGTGATGACATATTTATGTGTCTGTTTTAATACCGTGTCAAAATATATTACCGTTTCTATTATTTTCTGTATAAATACTGTAATATACATGTATTATTGTCAAATAATCGATAATATATGCAGCAAATAATTTAGTGGCACACGGTAAATAATTTTGTGGCGCACCATATTCTGTGACGCACGAATAAAGTGCGCCACAGATACATTATTGTCAAATACAGCAAATAATCGAAATTCTTTCTGTGGCGCATGGAAAATAATTTAGTGGCGCATTTCTGGAGGTGCGCCACAGAATTGTCTACTTTCTGTGGCGCATGGTTCCGTGCGCCACATAAATAATATTTTTGTGGCGAGGATTCTGTGGCGCACCGACCATGCGCCACAGAAACAGTTTTTGGTGCGCCACAGAAAGGCACTTCCCTACTAGTGAATACTCAATACATGTTAAGTGGAAATCATTGCCAATCCATCCTATGCCCCCAGGAACATGAGAGAACTACTCACAACGCGAAGACATGATATGATTCAATGGTATAAGTGATACAACACAATCTGAAAATATAATCTCCCCACAAAACAATGACAAGTAGCAATTCACAAACATGTAGAATAGTACTTAGACAATAGCTAGGGTTCGAACAATCTCAAACTATGAGGGGGGTGAAGTGGATCACGAAGATGGTGATGGAGATGGTGTTGGTCTTGACGGTGGTGTTGATGGAGACTCCGGAGGGAGGATGGAGGAGCCTTCCGGAGGTGATCCGGCGGCGTTTCCCCCTCCAATCTTCTCCGGCGACTGCCTTCTGACTCTCTGTTTCGTGGTTCTGTGTTTCTCCGCCGCCCCCTTGCGAAACTCCTCGGGGGACTATTTTTATAGTCGGATTTAGGTCAAGACGAAGCCACGGAGACAAAAACGGACGGCATCGGAGCCACGAGGGGGGAGAGAGGGTGCCTCTCGTGGCCAGGGAATCTGGCCGCGTGGGACCACCTAATTCCCTGCTGGTTGGGCTTCTGGTCTTCATTTTCAGCCCATTGTGTTCGTCTCGAAAATTCTGAACCATGCTCTTTGGCCTTGCCCTTTTTGGAGTCCCGAAGCTCCCGGAAAGTCCGGAACACTAAAAAAGACGTTTTCTGGAAAACAGAGTTAGAACCAAAAGAGGGGGGATTGTTTAGAAAATCCCCGAAATCATTATAAAACATGAATATAACATCATATAAGTTGCAAATATGTAGTAATATCTTGTAATAACATGCAAAGTTCATGTATGCATTTTACATGCATCAGTTACCCAGCAAAAGAGAGCATTTGGAGGGACTGAGTTGCTGACCAGTTGAAGCTTGGTCACATGAGGCTTTAAAGAACAGAAGGCTGTCGTCAGCGAACAAGAGGTGAGAAATCCCAGGGGCAGTCCTGACGATTTTAAGATCTTCCAGCTACTTCAGATCAATCGCTTTCTGTATTAGTTTTGATAATCCTTCAGCCACCGAGAGGAACAGAAAAGGAGATAAAGGGTCTCCTTGGCGAAGTCCTCTAGAAGGAGAAAAGGGATCAAGGAGGGCACCATTCAATCTAACTCTGACAAGGTGTACCCTCATCAAATCCCATGGTTAAGGACCTAGGGTTGAGATTATGGGGAGAGAACGTGGTAGTACTGGTAGTTTCGTCGGCTGACAAGTAGAGGCAAAGATTTACCCAGGTTCAGGCCCCTCGGGTGGAGTTAAAGATCCTACTTCCTGCTTGTCTGGTATTGATTGTGGATTATGCGATTACAGGGGAGCTCCGGCGAATTGATGATCTCGCAAGAGCTTTGGTGATTTGTGTATGGCTTGCCCCCAGATCGGTACCCCTCCCAGCCTTTAAATAGGCTGGGTCTCGAGAGTTTGTAACCGACCTAGTTTACACATAAGGAAAGTCTAAACCGACTATGTCTATGTCTAGTCTTGGAGGGTACTCCATCTTCTTGGGCCTCTTGTCTTGGGCTTCGAGTAGGCTCTTCGATATTGGGCCTTAGTCGTCACGTGCACCAGGTACCCTCATGGTAGGGTACCCGATATGTATACCCATGTTAGTAGCCCCCGAGTACTTGGCTGACTCGAAGAATCGGGCATGGACTCTTTCGTGAGTGCACGTCGTATGCTTTGTATTCTGTACATATAATTTGGAATTCCTGTATGAATAGCACACGTTTGGCTATGTCGAGTATTTCATCGACTATGTTTTATGATGATCAAGGGATAATAGCTTAGCAGGCCCAGTACACTCGACGGATCGGGACTGGTTAACTACTCATTCGGGTAAAATCTTACTAGCTTTCAATCAAACTCGAGTCCCCGGACTCGAATCTGGAACAAACTGGTCAGATTCGACTAGGCCGCTTGAGGTCTTACTGAGTCGATCTGCAGTATAACTTTGAATTTTACCCAACGCGTCCGTCGGGATTTTTCATCATGTCTGCTGACACGGAAAGTGTAAGGATTAACGTTGCTGGAACGGATCTTAGCCCAGCTCGAAAGTTCGGCGGGTCTTACCTTTGCACTATGCATGCAGCATCCGAGGTACTTGCGACTGACGCAACTCGGGAATGTTTCGAGTATGATTTCTGAACTTTGTTGGACGAGCCATGCCCTTTGTCGACTGATATTTGCCGTTATGCTATCGGGTGCGCGACAGCGCTCCCGATGGGAGTAGCCCCCGAGATTGTGCTTTATTGCTTTGCAATGGAGGATAATCTCAAAAACTCTTCTTACTCTGCATATGTTAATCGAAGAAATTTGTGCCATAATTCTATCGGGTGCACGACAGTGCTCCCGATGGGAGTAGCCCCCGAGATTATGCTGTATTACTTGTAAATGGAGGATAATCTCAATCATTGTCTCAAGCATCTTCAGTCGAAGAATTTTTTGAGCACGCTCCCGATGGGAGTAGTATGACTTAGTCGAAGAAACGATCGAGTGACCAATTTTGCCTTAAGAAAGTTTTGTCACACCCGAACTAATCAGGGCAATCGAGTGACCAATATGCGTCGAGCATACTCGAACGTATTTTCTGAACAGATGCTCCAATGACGTCAGGGATGATGTTTATATCGACTGCGATTTCTGACACGCGTGGCGTGCGTTATGCTGCGATTGATGGGACGTGACACGTAGGTGGGCCCATTTGTGCAGAACTGACCGAAGATGGTGCCGTTTGGACTTTGATTTGACCACACGGGCCCACTTTTTCCAGAGGCGTGATGATGGCTCCTCTTTTTGCGTGCGTAGTGGGCGGAGAGGCCGGCGACGGTTGCCCTCCGCGTTCGCCACGTGTACGATGAGATCGCATGCAGAGCGCACGATTGTGATATGAATGGCTGTGATTGCGTTTGACTTGCGGTAAATAGGGGCACGGCGCTGGCGTCTGTTTTTACTTGCCATTTGCTCCCTGCGCCGCCCTGTTTCCTCATCTTGATCCTTGCGCTGCGCCTCCATTGTTCATTTACCCAAGCTCTTTGTGCTCTGTCCATCCATCCTAGCAATGGCCAAGGGTGGAGGTTCCAAGTGAAGCGCTGCGTCTGCCGCTACGACTGACGCAGCAACTAAGGTCAAGAAGACCACAACGAGCGCGTCTGCTGCCGCCGCCGCTTTGAAGAAGAGCAGCGGGGACTGGGCGAAGTCCACCATCAAGGACGCCCATCTGACCAAGTTTCGCGAGCAGGGTCTGCTTCCTCCCACGGACCAGCTTGCTGTTCGCGCGCCATCACCGAAGGAGGTACTCCCTGAACCACGCGCCAATGAGCGTGTCTGTTTTGCGGAGTTTCTGCCTAGGGGTTTCTCGCTCCCCCTCCATGATTTTGTGCGAGGTTTGCTATTTGCCTACGGGGTGCAGATCCATGATCTCACCCCGAACGGTATTTTGCACATTGCGTGTTTCATCACGCTATGCGAGTGTTTTTTGGGAGTTGCTCCTAGTTGGGCATTATGGAAGGCCATTTTTATGGTGCGACCAAACAGGGGAGGCGGCCGCACCTACCCTGTGGGCGGCTGCGGGATCCAGTGCGCGGTGACACCCGATATTTTCGACTGAAGACCGTCGACTCCGCACAAGGCTGGAGAAAGGGATGGTTTTATGCGAGTGTCGAGCAGGACGCAGCTGCCGCTTTTTCGACTGCTGCCTTTGCAAGGACCAAGGCCTGGGACCACCAACTTTTGGATGAAGAACTGGCAGAAGCAGAGCCTCTCCTGTCCCAGATTGGAGGTCTTCTCGACAAGGTGACGGATGTGCATCTAATTGCCACTTTTGTAAAGAGGCGGGTGTGGCCGATCCGTGCCCGAGCGCACCCCATGTGGCAGTACGAGGGCCCAAATGATGCCACACGGATGAGCCTGGAGGAGCTGTCAAGGAATGAGTTGTTGGCGCATGTGCGATCAATCACCAACCTGACGGCAGCCGACCCGTGCAACGTCGACTGCCCCATTACACCGTATGGGATGGAAAATCCTTTGCTTGAGGTATGTGTACTTTATGATTTGCTTGCAGTTTTGGAGTTGCCACTCATATGCATTGCAACCTCTAATTTTGCAGCCGTGATTTATGACATGCAGGGTCACTCGACTGCTGCCTCTCTTCCTCCTTTGCCAGAGAATGGTGCAACTGAAGAAACTCAGGTGCAAGAGATGGAAACGAAAGGGGATCACTCGCCAATTCCCTCCGCCACCACTTCGCGTGTGGAAGAAGTTGAAGAGGAAGCAGCAGAAGAGGTGCAAACTGAAGAAGTGGCCGATTCTGACCCTGAGATCGACACCGCGCCTCCAAAACGTCGTCGACTGACCAAAAAGGTATCTTCGGCTGTGAGTTCACCCGCGAAGGAGCATGACTTGGAGGTTGACGAGGAAGCGGGCTTATCACCCGTTCCCAGCGCCGCTCCTTTGCGTGTATGCTCAACGAGCTCGACCCCTCCTCCTCATTCGAGTGGCGCTCCTGTCTTTGGAGGCCCAAATTTTGATGACCTCGACTATGACGAAGAGGAAGAACACAGGTTTGTGCTTTTACTTATGACTAGTTGACATGTACGTGCAACGCACGTCTCAGATTAAAGGGACAATTTATAAGTAGGAAAAATATATTGCAAAGAGAACAATGCTTATATAAGCGTCCTATAGCACACAAACCTCGCACCAAACCAAACAGAACTGGTGCACCACGAAGAAGACGTGCTCCTTAGATAGATTCTCGACACAAATTATATCACATCCTCAATGTCACACACATATATTTCAGCACGACCTTTAGCAGCGGCAACCTGTAGCATGTAGCTCATCGGTAATATGGTTGCCGGTTGATCTGTCTGTACCTTGTGTTCGGCATGATTCCATCAGTGTCACGGTTCTCCCAAGTTACAAACCTAATTTTCGAGATGCAATTATGGCCCTAATTTGTCAGATTTTTCAATCAGCAAAGAATGCGGGCTGAATAGATAAATTTGTCAGATTTCATCAACACCGCATTCAGGCTTCCTTGGATCTGTATCAATATTTTCCAGCACACACATACAGTATCTAGATTTGTAGATTGTGTTAGCAACGATAGAGCAAACCATTGCGGGATACATCCACGAAGTAGTATCCAGCTATTTTTGTCAGATCTGAACATTGCAAGCAAACTCTAGAGCTATGGCTGAAGGTACATCAGTACACTGAAAATAATTTGTAGATACAGAAAAAAAGGTATAGATGTAAATGAGTAAATCCAGGGAGCGATGATACATCACGCCACCTCCTTCTCGTGTCTCCTCCACGCCGCTTCTGGGTCAGCCATGCTCGATCGTACAGGAAACGAACTACTCGTTGTAACCTGGACCCCAGGTTGGCCTCGATCTCTGCAGCCGCCTGAGCAGTTTTCGGCCCTCACGTCTGCTGCGCCGTCATCTGGTTCGTTGTCGGGACGGCCCTTGCGTCGCCATGTCGCCTCCACTCGCGCGCTCTCCGCCGGGCCCGCGACGCGCGCATTGGCCGTCGCCGTGACGAAAGGAAAAGATGGAACGCGATAAAGGAAACACAGAAAAACGTTTCGGACCAGGTGCGGGGGTGGGCTAGCACATGATCACGTCGGGAGTTTCTGCGTCGTGAGCGGGACGTCGCCTACAGTTTCTTTTACCCGATGGCAATCCATGTAAATAACACGAAACGAAAAGTTTTGTGGCATTAGCAGTATTATGTGATTTGGTGGGAGGGTAAAACGGGCAAAAGTGGATTTGTGTTGAGTTGTCAAACATTGGAGCGATCTGAACGTTGGCCAAATATTGAAGGGCTCAGATTCAATGTATCAACACAAGTTTGCTCTTTTAATAGTAGTATAGATATAAGTTTTTACTGCTGTTGCATACTTGTGCTGATGATGTCTTCATGTGTGCCACTCGCAGTGCTGAAACCAATCAGCCTTTATCCCTCAAGCAGAGAAAGTTCCGACGCCGGATCACCCGAACATTTCTCCCGCCGTGCATGAGGTTATCCACCCGATGGACACCACTGCTGTTGTGGAGACCGCCAAGGCTACGGTTGTGGCTACTCCTGAAGTCGGGACATCTGCTTCGACCCCTGAGCCTTGGACAAATCATGTGAGTACTTTTTGCCTTACCCGCGTAGTTTTGGGGCTATGTACGTTACAAATTATGCTAACTGCGTGTGTCTGCAGCCCTTCTACCGCACACTGGCGGAATCTGCCAAAGCTTATGTCCAGGTGGAGCAGGAGAGGGATGGCCTGCGTAATGACCTGGAGCGACTCAGTCGTGAGTTTCACTTTGCCATTTTTTCTGAAGCTCTTTTTTGCAATACTTTGTCTTTGTCGATTCATAAACTGTATGCGATTTGCTACTTCAGGCGAAAAGACAGCGGCTGAGTCCCGCGTAAAGGAGCTTGAAGAAGCACTCGTCACGCAGCGCGCTGAGTCGAAGAAGGAATTGGATGCTGCCACTAACTCAGCTACCGCGCGTGAGCGAGGATATGCCGAACAACTGGCGAAACTCGCACATGTCATGGGAGGTGAGTAATCTTTTCGTTTTGAACTTATGTGTGGTTGTCAAGCGTCGTATAGTGACGTTTGCTCTTTGTTGATTTGTGAAGAAGCTGCAGGCCGCCGACCTCTGCAGACAGGGCGAACGACGATCTGCCACTCGATCGTGCTGTGAGCGACCTTGGGGTCGTGTGCACCCACGCGAAGGATGCACTCGCCAAGTCAGCGAGTACACTTGGCGCAGTGTACAAGGCCGTGCTCCCGAGTGGCGAAGTACCGACGACGGCGGATGGATTTGCCGATGTTTTTGGCCCGGGGACTTCCACCATGGCGAACTTCTCTCGCGCCCTTTCGGTACGCGGCTCGGAGTCCACCCTCAAGCTCCTTTTAGGCCACGGATTAGAGGGTGACTACGAGAGAGCGCTTTCTGATTTCCCGCGGAGGCCAGACGGGAGACTTGTGCCTTTGAAAGGAGTCAGCGCGCCAGCTGCACGACTGGCCGAAATATTTATGACCACCATGGAGCGCCGGGCAAAAGAGGTCGCCACTCGCTTGCTTAGGGGCAAGCCAGAGTCGACTTCCTAGTTCTAGGGCAACTGCATCCCTTCTTTTTTATGCCATGTAATAATATCTGTGAACTGCGAGTGTGCGTGTGATTTTGCTACTCTTTTATGTCAGTGGTCTTCTGTTAATGTGTCTGCGCTCGAAGAGCTGTATGCTGTTGCTTGTCTGAGCTTTGTGACTAGTTTCTCATGAAACTTTTATGATGCTTGGAACAGAAACGGCCAGCCGCCACTTCATCCAGTTCGTCGCGGCATCATACCCCTTCTCGATCTCGAGCTCAGGCGTCAAATGATGCCGCGGTAATACGTTATATGAAGGCTCGACTTGCGAAACAGGAGCAGGAACTGGCGAGTGCCCGAAGCGAGCTGGAAAGGATGAGGGCAAGGCCTGCTTTACCCACCCAACGGGAGGAGTATGTGCTTGGCGAGATGGAGATCGTGAACAGACAGCTCGAGTGTAAGCATGACTGCCTTGATCTTATGAGTTCACAGCCTGTTCTTTTTTGTTCACCCAACTTGTGTTGTTGCAGGTTTTGTTCAAGATTTCCAGGCGGAGCAGGCTCGCGTGGATGAGCAGTTGAACATGGCAACTGACGAACCCACGACTGGCCGCCAGCACTTTCGATTGGACAAGCACCGAGCACGCATACTTGCGACTCTGCAAGATCGGGTGTGGCGGAGCACTATGCTTCTTGAATTGTGCAGGTCGGCCTTCAGTCGAATCAACCAGATGGTTTTTCCGACTGGGCCACAACCTCAAGGAATCCACGCGTTGCTCGATCTCTTCCGGTCAACAGGTTCCATTCGAGGCTTCATCACCCAGAAGCTTGTGGACGGTGCCAACGCAACCATGGCGTATCTCCGAAGTCAACGTCCAAATTTGCAGCTACGTCCACCCGTGCCTGGATCGTCTTTGTCCCAGTCGAATCTTGACGAAACATTCGATCACGAGGACATTGGTTGATTGCTATCAAGCGCAACTTATGGGCCCTGTTCTTCCAGCAAAGGATGAACCAGAAGATTAGGGTATTTATGTATAGGGAACAGCCCCCGAGTGTAAATTTGCCACTTAGTACATATTTGTTCACTTGTATGTATGCAGCCCCCGAGTGTATCGAGTGGGGTTTATGAAAAACAGTTTACATAGATCATGAATTACATAGCCCCCGAGTGCTCGAGTGAGGTTATGAATTTTATGAGAGTTGAAGCTTCAACTTATGCCTGCAGGCTCAGCCCCCGAGTGATTGATTGGGGTTGAGCAACTTTTTCCTTTGTGTTTAGTGTTACGATCCAGCCCCCGAGTATTCGAGTGTGGCTGGAGTATTGTGTTTGAAGAGCAAAAGCTTTTATGTTTTGAGTAGCTCAGCCCCCGAGCATACGGGTGTGGCTAAGTTTGTGCTGATAAGCTATGCGAGTAGTAAGCAGGAAAAGTATGAGGAATTTATTGACTATATTCCATTTATGAATGTTAGGCTGCAGGCCGCCTCATTAAAAACCTTCCAGTCCCCTTAGGTACCCTGGTAAGGAAAAGAGCGCGTCTGAAACCTGCAGCCATCCGACATATGAGCCTATTACATTATGCGACTGAGCAATCTAAGCATAGAAACGGCGCAGCTGCGCAACGTTCCAAGGATTGTGGGAGAGTTCGCCGGTCTTCGCATGCTTCAGTCTGTATGCTCCACCACCTATGACCTCGGTGATGATGAAGGGTCCTTCCCATGGAGAAGCAAGTTTATGCACCTTCTTTGCTTCAGTCGAAGTACCAAGTCACCCACCTCGAAGGACCTGGTACGCAGTCGACGGCTGTGATAGTTGCGTAGATCTTGCTGGTAGACAGCTGTGCGTGCTAGCGCTGTGTTGCGTGCTTCTTCGAGCAAGTCGACTGCATCTTCGAGTGCTTCATCTGCATCTTCTTCATTGTATGCTTCGACTCTTGGTGCGTTGAACCTTACGTCTGATGGCAGGATTGCCTCTGCGCCGTAGACCATGAAGAATGGAGTGAATTGCGTTGAGGCGTTGGGTGTTGTGCGTAGGCTCCATAGCACAGACGGGAGCTCTTCTACCCAAGCACCCGCAGCCCTTTTGAGTGGCACCAGGAGGCGCTTCTTGATTCCACTGTCACAAGCCCATTGGCCTTTTCGACTTGGCCGTTTGATTGCGGGTGCGCCACAGATGCATAATTGAGCGTGATATCTTGCTCTTTGCAGAAGGATTTGAATTCCTCAGCCGTGAAGTTTGTACCGTTGTCAGTGATGATGCTATTTGGCACACCAAAGCGGTATATGATGGATTTTATGAAATTGACTGCTGTAGTGGCAGTCGAACTTGTGATGGGTACTGCTTCAATCCACTTGGTGAACTTGTCGACCGCCACCAGAAGGTGAGTATGCCCTCCATGGGAGGATTTTTTGAGTGGCCCAACCATATCGAGCCCCCACTGGGCGAAAGGCCAGGCCAATGGTATTGTCTTCAACGCCGATGCGGGTGCGTGTGGCTTTGTGGCGAATTTTTGGCAGCCGATGCACCTTTTGACTATGTCCTCCGCGTCTTTGAGTGCTGTGGGCCAGTAGAAGCCTGCGCGAAAGGCTTTGGCTACGAGTGATCGACTGCTGGCGTGATGCCCGCAAGTACCTGCATGAATATCACGAAGGATGGCTTGGCCATCTTCAAATGCTATGCAACGCTGGAACATACCTGATATGCTGCGTTTGTAAAGTTCACCGTTGATGACAGTGTATGCTTTAGATCGTCGAGTGACGCGTCTTGACTCTGTGAAGTCTTCGGGTACCTCGCCGCGGAGTATGTATGCGAGGAAGGGTTGAGTCCAAGTTGGCTCGATGAGGAGTACCTCGACTGGTGGGTCCTCTGTGCTAGGTGTTTTGCTCTTGGCTGGTGCGGCTGTGCAGGAGTTGCCGCTTCTTTTTGATTGATCTGTGCTCTATGCGCTCGAAGAAGACACCAGGTGGCACTGGTGCTTTGGTCGCACCAATGTTGGCTAACTTATCTGCTTCTTCATTGCTTTCACGCCCTATGTGCCGCAACTCGCAGCCTTCGAAGCTGCCCTCCATGATGTTGTACAGTCACGGTAGGCGATCATGTTATCTGCGATTGCGTCACAAGCCTTCATTGTTTGCTGCACCACCAATTCGAGTCGCCGTAGATCATCAGTCGAGTGCACCCGAGTGCTTTGGCCATCCTCATGCCATGGATCAGAGCCTCATATTCTGCTTCGTTATTGGATGGGAACTCGAATCCCATTTGCAGGATGTAGCGGAGCTTGTCGCCTTTTGGTGATATGAGGATGACACCTGCGCCTGCGCCTTCGTTTTTCTTCGAGCCATCAAAGTACATGGTCCAGGAATTGGACACATCTGGTGCTCCTGGGAGCTGAGCTTCAATCCACTCGGTGTGGAAGTCGGGTAAAACTTGTGCTTTGATGGCCTTCGGGTAATCATACTTGATGTCTCTTGGTGCTAGCTCGATGAGCCATTTTGCTACTCGCCCAGTTGCATTGGGGTTTGTGAGGATGTCCCCGATCCCTGAAGTGCTGATTACAGTGATCGGGTGCTCGGAGAAGTAATGCGTCAGCTTCCTTGAGGACATGAACACGGCGTATGCCAGCTTCTGATAGTGCGGGTACCGCTGCTTTGATGTGGAGAGCACTTCACTCAAGTAATAGACTGGACGTTGTATGCTTTGGGTGTGTCCCTCCTCCTGCGTTCGACCACAAGAACAGTGCTCACCACCCTATTAGTTGCAGAGACATATAGGTATAGTGGCTCGCGTTCCCTTGGTGCTACGAGGATTGGAGGGCTTGTGAGGACTCGCTTGAGGTCCGTGAAGGCTGCTTCGGCTTCTGGCGTCCACTCGAACTTATCTGCCTTCTTCATCAGTCGATAGAACGGGAGTGCTTTTTCGCCTAGCTTGCTGATGAATCGACTGAGTGCTGCTACTCTACCCGCCAACTTTTGCACGTCGTGGAGCTTTGAAGGCCTTTGCATCGTCAAGATGGCCTGTATTTTCTCCGGGTCCGCCTCGATTCCTCGAGCTGAGACTAGATACCCGAGGAGTTGCCCGGCTGGCACGCCGAACGTGCACTTCTTCGGGTTGAGCTTGATGTGGAAGCGTTTGAGGTTTGCGAATGTCTCGCAAGTCATCGAGTAGCGTGCTTTCTTCTCTTGTGGTGATGACGATGTCATCTACATAGACCTGGACGTTTCGCCCAATCTGCTTCTTGAGGCAATCTTGCATCATGCGCTGATAGGTTGCGCCTGCGTTTTTGAGCCCGAAAGGCATTGTGGTGTAGCAGTAGACCCCGAGTGGGGTTATGAACGCCGTTTTTTCTTCATCCTCTTCCTTCATCCTTATCTGGTGGTAACCCGAGTAAGCATCCAGGAAGGACAAGCGAGCGCACCCGGCGGTGGAGTCGACGATCTGGTCGATTCGAGGTAGTGGAAAGTGATCCTTTGGACAGCACTTATTGAGTGCTGTAAAATCTACACACATCCGCAGGATGTCTGTATGCTTCTTCTCTACAAGTACGGGGTTGGCCACCCATTGTGATTTCTTGATCTCTCTGATGAATCCTGCTGCGAGTAGCCTGTCGACTTCGGCTTCGACTGCAGTTCTTTTTGGGCCGGATATGCGGCGCATTGTTTGTTTGACTGGTTTAGCACCTGGAAGTAGCTGGAGAGAGTGCTCGGCGAATTCCCTGGGAATACCTGGCATGTCTGCTGGACACCATGCAAATATATCCCAGTTCTCACGGAGGAATTCGACGAGCGCGCTTTCCTATGCGATAGGCAGACTCGACGAGACATTGACTGTCTTGGTCGGGTCAGTCGGGTGCACCTGATGCGATCTTGTGTCGTTGGTGGCACTGAATGCTCTGTCGACTGCCACCTTTTTGTGCTCTGGCATAAGTGTTCGATCGTTGGAGACCGCTAGATCGCGAGTGTTGCTTCCATGCCAAACATCTCAGAGATTTTGCTGAATTCTCGGTCGCAAGAGTCAGACTTTTGGAAGTTCCCCTTGACTGTGATTACTCCTTTTGGTCCAGGCATCTTCAGCTGGAGGTATGCATAATGTGGCACCGCCATGAATCGAGCGAACGTCGGGCGTCCAAGTATAGCATGGTATTGTGACTTCCAGTCGACCACTTCGAACTCAATCGACTCTGTCCTGAAGTGGTGCTTGTCCCCGAACGTTACGTCGAGTTGTATGGTGCCCTCTGGGCTTATTGCTTTCCCTGGAACGATACCGTGGAAGGTATTTGAAGATCTTGGCAGGTTTTCGACTGACCTGTTCATTTTGCGGAGCGTATCTGCGAAGATGATGTTTATGCCGCTCCCACCATCCATGAAGACCTTGGACATGGCGTAGCCTCCAATTTGCGCGTCGAGTACCAGAGCAGAGTGCCCTGGTCGAACAACCGATGGAGGGTGGTCCTCTTTGCTGAAGCTTATTGTAGTTTCGGCTCCCTTCAAGTATTCTGTTACCGCAGGAGGTGACATGACCGCCATGTTTACCTGTCGAGTGCGAAGTTTTTGCTCCCTGTTGGAAGGTCGACCTTTCTGTATCATGTACATCTGCCCTTGGGGCGGAGGGTACTGTGGTTCGTCCACCCGAGGCACGGGCTGTATGGCACCCGCGAGATTTCCGCCTGGGGCAGGCTGTGGTGGTGGAGGTGGTGCCATCAGAACAGGCACGTTGTTTGGCTGAGGCACGGGTGCAGGTGCTTGTGCGGCTGCTGCCTTTCTGCGATTTACGTAATCAGTCGCCATTTGGTCGAACTCCCTGCAGTTTCTCATCGAGTGGTTGGATCGCAGTTTTCCATCGTCCCCCTTGTACAGGTGGAATCTGCAATCAGCGTCCATCTTTTCTTCGAATGATCGCTCAGATTGTGCCCGTGACTTGCGCCAATCCTTCCTCTTGTAGCTATCACTGCGTTGGCTGTCTCGACGATCATCTCGACTGTCTCGCCGATCTTCCGACCGTCGGTCGCTTCTGTCCTGATCATTGCGGGGTGTGGAGAACCCAGCCGCCATGAATTCGGGTCTGTCATCGTCGTAATGACGTTTTGAACGTTTGCGCCTTCGGTCGTCTCTGTACGAGTCTCTATGGCTTCGACTGCTATTCTCATGTTTGTCACGGGGTGAGGACCCGCGTGTGGTGCGTGCCATATCCTCTCCATCTGCCCACTCAGTCGCGATCTGCAAGAGGTGGGCTACAGATTTTGGCTTTTGGCGGCCAAGTGCTTCTTTGAAGTCTCGCCTGGCGAGGCCCATGACGAAAGCATCCATGGCCATATCTTCTGAAACCACTCCAACTGAGTTACGTATCTCAGTCCATCGTCTGATGTATGACCTCAACGTTTCGTCTGAACGCTGAACGCAGGCCCGCAGCTCCTCGAATGTTTTCGGGCGCTCACATAGAGGCTCGAAGTTTTTGACGAAATCCCTGCGGAAGTGATCCCACGAGTCGTATGTTGATGGAGGTAGGGCCTTGAGCCAGTCGCGAGCTGTGCCTTCGAGCATGAGTCGTATGTACTGCATGGCTGTAGTGTTGGTGCCCCGCTGGCACGCAACTGCCAGCCTGTAATCTTCCAGCCACCCGGAAGGTTCCTGTCGACCCGTGTACTTGGGCTGTTCGGATGTGAGTTTGAATCCTTTGGGCATCCGTGTCTCGCGGACGCGTCGAGTGAAGCACAGAGCTCCATGTGGCTCAGGCTCTCGATCAGAGTATGAGTCGCTACTGTAAGATCTGCGTGATCTGCTCCTGGACCTGCGCCTTCGCGAGCCGCTTCTTTCCTTCGAGTGGTGGCGACGACCACTGTGATTATGCTCTTCCCGAGGTGCGTCGACTAGGGCACGGTCTCGACTCCCACCTGGAGTTCTTGGAACTTGGCGTATGGCCTTTGCAGCTAAGGCGAGTGATTTGATCTGTTGGCGGTGTAGTTTTGCGTTGGGGTCATCCGCTGGGGGCTTGATTGCCTCCAGGTATGCTGCAGCGGTGTAGAGAGCACCTGCTGCTGTTTTGGGCACCGGCAGTCCTTCCTCGTCGTATGTCATGAAGGAGTTGCCTAAGTTGCGGGTGAGTGCCGCCTTCTCGCCTGGCGAGAGGTGTGACAACCTTGATCTGCGTCCTGTGTCTGCTCGCCCGGTGGAGCTCAGGGAGAGCTGTCTTCTGCGCACACTCGACAAGCTAGCTTGCTTTTTGCGTTCTTCGAGTGTGGCTCTTATCTGCTTCAGTCGAAGTGACTCCTGCCAGTTGAAGTACTGGAAGGTCAACATCTCTTCTTGTGTTGCGTCTGCTGGCATCATTGTGCACTCCTTGATAACTTTATCTGCTTTTGCTGCCATCTCAGCAGTGATTGTGAGGGTTGTGGCTCCGTCCGGCATAGTGACTGTGCACGGGAATTCTGTAGGCCTGCGACTGGCCGCAGTTTCTGATGTTTCTGCGGCGATGGCCACATAGACCTGTTGGGGTATGACCCGAGGGCATATGTATGTACTTTCGAGTCCCGTCATGGACTCGACATCTTCATCGAGGCTCATGTCTGAGCCTGTATGTTCATCGAGTGGTTCGTCTGGACGGATCTCGCAGTCGACGTCTTCGTCGCCTATGCCCATCTCGGCGTCGGCGAGGTTGTTATGAGTCTCGAAGTCGAGGTTGTTGTTGGCGCAGATCTCGGAGTCGACGTGGTTGTCGATATGAGTTTCGAGGTCGTCGAAGTCGCTGAGGGAGATCCCGCAGTCGAAACTATCCTCGAGTGGGAGATCCAGCTCGGGATCGTTTGTGCGGTATGCTGATTCGGCCTCCTCGCCCTGGAGCTCTTCAATGAGCTCGCGCATCTCTCGTGTGGACATGGTTGTTGCAGACGAACAAGCTTGGAGGGTCGATGATGGTATGGACGCAGTGGAAAGATCCGCAGTCGAAGGAGCCGCAGCCGATGGAGCCTCGGGTGCGAAAGTCGCGAGTTGGCGTGGATCCGTCAAGTCCTGCACACCAAGCTTGTTGACGAAAAAATTGAACGAACCAACGGTTAAACCCAAACCTGACTCGAGATCGGAGAAGGCCTCCTGGAATCCTGGCGAGTGTGGCTCGAAATCCATCAGAGGATCCGATGTGCTTTTTGCGGGTGAAGCTGGCGTGTTGCCGTTTGTCGAGTGAGCCGGCGAGTTGCCGTGTGCCGCCTGAGTCGGCGAGTTCTGGTTTGTCGATGCAGCCGGCGAGTTGCCGTTTGTAGATCCGATCGGCGAGTCGCCGTTTTCCGATGGAACCGAAGAAACCGCGAGTCCAGCACTATTCTTTCCCACAGACGGCGCCAATTGACGAGGTGTACCCTCATCAAATCCCATGGTTAAGGACCTAGGGTTGAGATTATGGGGAGAGAACGTGGTAGTACTGGTAGTTTCGTCGGCTGACAAGCAGAGGCAAAGATTTACCCAGGTTCAGGCCCCTCGGGTGGAGGTAAAGACCCTACTTCCTGCTTGTCTGGTATTGATTGTGGATTATGCGATTACAGGGGAGCTCCGGCGAGTTGATGATCTCGCAAGAGCTTTGGTGGTTCGTGTATGGCTTGGTCCCAGATCGGTACCCCTCCCAGCCTTTAAATAGGCTGGGTCTCGGGAGTTTGTAACCGACCTAGTTTACACATAAGGAAAGCCTAAACCGACTATGCCTATGTCTAGTCTTGGAGGGTACTCCATCTTCTTGGGCCTCTTGTCTTGGGCTTCGAGTAGGCTCTTCGATATTGGGCCTTAGTCGTCACGTGCACCAGGTACCCTCATGTAGGGTACCCGATATGTATACCCATGTCAAACTCTGTATCTTACTGATTTAACACAAGCCATGATCCAGTCTATCCACCTCTTATCAAAACCCATCTTGATCAGAGCAAGCTCGAGGAAATTCCAGTCGACACGGTCATAAGCCTTGGACAGATCCAGCTTGTAGGCACAAAAATTGCCCTTTTTATCTTCAGCATGTTGGATGGTGTGGATGCACTCAAAGGCAATGAGAGCGTTGTCAGTGATCATTCTATCCGGAACGAAAGCACTTTGTGTTGGTCCAATAATGTCCTGAAGGATTGGTTTCAGCCTATTGGAGAGACATTTGGCAATGATCTTATAAGTCACATTGCACAGGCTGATAGGGCGAAAGTCTTTGAGCTCGTTTGGATTTTTTGCCTTTGGGATGAGAACTATTGTTGAGTCATTGACTCCCTCCGGCATGAGACTAGTTCTAAAGAAATGCTGAACAATGTTGATGATCTCTCGCTTAATAGTTTCCCAGTTATTATGAAAGAAGCCCGCTGGAAAGCCATCAGGTCCAGGTGCTTTGTGTGCCCCAATGTGGAACAATGCCTTTTCAATTTCTTCTACTGTAAACTCCTTGCAAAGGTCTTCATTCATTTGAGTTGTGACAACTTGGTCCAAAACGTTGGTCACCAAAGCAGGTTGCACCATATTGTCAGCAGTGAAGAGGTTCTTGAAAAAGGTGGTTGCCAAGGAGCCCATCTCGTCCGGATTATGGGTCTCCTGTCCATCAGGTTTTTTGAGCGACCTAATGGAGTTTTTCTTGGCACGCCAAGTTGCTTTTCTGTGAAAGTAACTCGTGTACCTATCCCCCTTCTTTAACCAAGAGATTCTAGAGCGTTGTCTCCAGTAAATCTCTTCCTTTTCCAGCAGTTCATCTAATTCCGCAGATAAAACTGTACACTTCGGATGCTATACTTGTCCCTTCTAGCTCTAAAATTTTCAAAGTCCTTTCCCAGCTTCTCGATTTTTCTAGGTACCTGACCGATGGTTTTCCTGCTCCAGGTCTGAAGGTTATCCATAACCGCACCAAGTTTGCGGCTGACATCTCCCAAATCAGCAGCATTTGAGTGAGCGCTCCATGCAGTCTGAATTTCATCTTGGAGTGAAGCTTCCCTTTTCCAGTAAGTTTCATATCTGTTGCATCTAGGGGCAGATGGCAAAGCCATCTTGTGATCCAGCTGAATGAGGATTGGACTGTGATCTGATCTACAGCTGGTTAGGTGTCTAACATGGTGATTGGAAAAAATTCTTGACCACTCAGGGCAGGCCACAACCCTGTCAAGTCTGACCCTAACATTCTTCTCACCTTTCTGTTTATTGTCATAGGTCCACGGCAGTCCTTGGTAGCCCAAGTCATGAAGGTTGCAGAAGGAAAAAGTGTTTCTAAAGTCCATCATCTGCCTCTCATTTCTTTTCCTTCTAGAAAAGTGTTCATGTTGCCACATGGCCTCGTTGAAGTCACCCAACATGAGCCATGGTCCCTTCTGCATGGGTTTTAAATCCTCTAGCAATTTCCAAAACATGTGTCTCAGATTGGAACGAGGCTCTCCATACACAAAGGTACATCTCCATTTTATTGTTTTTTCCGGATCATGCACCATAACATCAATGACACGATTATTAATCTTAAAGAGATCAACTACTAAGATCTCGTCCCAAAAAGAGCTAGGCCACCTCCCTTTCCCTCCTCAATGAAAGAAACTACATTCTTAAGGCCTAGTCTCCATCTAAGGTTTTCAACTTTGCTCTTATTCTGACGAGTTTCACACAGAAACATAATTTTTGGGCGGTGAGCGCGCACCATGCGCTCCAGGTCCTGAACTGTCCGAAACTGCCCAACGCTCCGGCAGTTCCAGCCCATGAGTGTCATTGTTCCTGACGGGCACGCTCCTTCGTGCCCGTCAGTTGACCAGCGGGATACTGATACGTCTCAAACGTATCTATAATTTTTGATGCTCCATGCTTATTTTATACATATTGCTACATGTTTTATATACACTTCATAGCATTTTTATGCATTTTCTGGGACTAACCTATTAACAAGATGCCACAGTGCCAGTTCCTGTTTTCTGCTGTTTTTCCGTTTCAGAAAAGCTAGTCAGGAAATATTCTCGGAATTGGATGAAAATCAACGGAGCCCAGTTTTTCACCGACACGAAGACGAAGTCCGAAGGGCGCACGAAGAGGCGACCCAGGGGAGCCAGACACAACTAGGGTGCGGCTCCCCTTGCTGGCGCGCCGAGGTGGTGTGTGGGGCCCTCGGCTGGCCCCACGCGCCGCCCTTTCGCCTATATATTGCGTCCCGAAAACCCTAAATACCCGAGCATTATTCCACGAAAAGTTCCGTCGCCGCCGCCGTCGTCGACCCTAGTTTGGGAGGGTTCTGGAGCTCTTCTCGGCACCCTGCCGGAGAGGGAGATCATCACCGGAGGGCTCTACATCACCATGCCCGCCTCCGGAGTGATGCGTGAGTAGTTCATCCTTGGACTACGGGTCCATAGCAGTAGCTAAATGGTTGTATCTCCACTTTGTGCTATCATGTTTAGATCTTGTGAGCTGCCTAACATGATCAAGATCATCTTATTGTAATGCTACATGTTGTGTTTGCTGGGATCCGATGAATAATGATGTTATGATCAAGTTGTTTATCAATCTATCTACTGTTTTATTTATGTTCTTGCATGCTCTCCGTTGCTAATAGATGCTTTGGCCAAGTAGATGCTTGTGACTTGCTAGCTCTAAGTTGACGAGGGAATATCTCTCCGGCAATAGTGCCAGAAACAATGCTTGTACGTCACACGTCAGTTGGGAACCCCAAGAGGAAGGTATGATGAGTGCAGCAGCAAGTTTTCCCTCAGTATGAAACCAAGGTTTAATCGAACCAGTAGGAAAACGAGGTTGCTTCGAAGGTGTTGGTGAAGGAGTGTAGTGCGGCGCAACACCAGGGATTCCGGTGCCAACGTGGAACCTGCACAACACAATCAAATTACTTTGCCCCAACTTAACAGTGAGGTTGTCAATCTCACTGGCTTGCTGAAAACAAAGGGTTAAACGTATCGAATGGAAGATGATGTTTGTTTGCATAAAACAGTAGAGAACAATGATTGCAGTAGATTGTATTTCAGATGTAAAAAAATGGACCGGGGTCCACAGTTCACTAGTGGTGTCTCTCCAATAAGATAACTAACATGCTGGGTAAACAAATTACAGCTGGGCAATTGACAATTGATAAGTGCATATAACATGCATGTGTGAGCTGTGGTGTCTACTATGAGATTCATTTGGGCATTACGACAAGGTACATAGACCGCTATCCAGCATGCATCTATGCCTAAATAGTCCATTTTTCGGTTAACATCCGTACCCCTTCCAGTATTAAGTTGCAAGCAACAGACAATTGCATTAAGTAATGTGCGTAATGTAAACAATACATTCATCCTTGAATAAAGCATTGCTGTTTTACCCCTAGTGGCAACAACACATCTACAACCTTAGAACTTGCTGTCACTATCCCAGGTTAAATAGAGGTTGAACCCAACTATCATGCATAAATACCCCCTCTTGGAGTTACAAGTATTCACTTGGCCAAGGTTTCAACAAGTAACGGAGAGCATGCAAGATCACAAATGACATAGACATGATAATATAATATTCAGCTCCACATAGGTATCAATATAAGTCAGATCCCAGCAAACACAACATGTAGCATTACAATAAGATGATCTTGATCATGATAGGCAGCTCACAAGATCTAAACATGATGGCACAAGTGGAGAAGACAACCATCTAGCTACTGCTATGGACCCATAGTCCAAGGATGAACTACTCACGCATCACTCCGGAGGCGGGCATGGCGATGTAGAGCCCTCCGGTGATGATTCCCCTTTCCGGCAGGGTGCCGGGAAGAGCTTCAGAAACCCCCGAGTTAGGGTTGACGACGGCGGCGGCAGCGAATATGTTCTGGATGAAAGGCTCGGTGTTTTAGGGTTTTCACGTCTCGGGGAATAAATAGGCGAAGGGGCGATGTCGGCGGACCCCCGAGGGGCCCAAACCACCAGGTGGCGCGGCTGGGCCCACTGCCGCGCCGGCCTGTGGTTTGGCCACCTCGTGGCTCTCCTTCGTCTCTCCTTCGGACTCCGTGTACGTGCTGGAAAAATAGGGACTTGGCCTTTTGTTTCGTGCAATTCCGAGAATATTTCTAGAAGTAACTTTCTGAAACCAAAAACAGCAGAAAACAGGGAACTGGTACTGTGGCATCTTGTTAATAGGTTAGTCCCAGAAAATGCATAAAAGTGATATGAAGTGTATATAAAACATGTAGCAAATAGTATAATATAAGCATGGAACAGCAGAAATTATGGATACGTTGGAGACGTATCATGACTCCAAGAGGGAGTATTTATGCTCGATAGTGGGTTCATGCCTCCAGTAATCTGGGTGAGTGACAAGAACATCTAAGGTTGTGGATGTGTTGTTGCCACTAGGGATAAAATAACTAATTCTTAGTTTAAGGGTACTGCTGTTAAGTCTAATGCGTTTGTTTACATTACACACTTTGTTTAATGCAATAATCTGTTATTTGCAACTTAATACTAACGGGAGACACGGATGCTATCCCGGAAGTGGATTATTTAGGCATGGACGCAGCTGGTAAGCGGTTCATGTATTATGTTGTAATGCCCAATAAATACTACAATAAACTATCTTGTCATATATTGCATTGTCATGCGCTTGCTATTTGTCAATTGCCCAGCTGTAATTTGTTTACCCAACATGCATGTTATCTTTTATGGAGAGACACCACTAGTGAACTGTGGACCCCGGTCCATTCTTTTACACTGATAAAAACACCAACTGCAATCATCTGTTCTTTGTTACTTTTTGCATTTATTATTATTCTCCACACCATACGTTTAATCCTTTGTATTCAGCAAGCCGGAAAGATTGATAACCTTCCTGTTTCGTTGGGACAAAGTAGTTTTATTGTGTTGTGTGCAGGTCCACGTCAACCACCAAATCATCTGACATTGCGCCGTGCCATATTTTCTGGTGCCGTTGACAACCTTCTGAAGCACTTTTCACTCCTACTGGATTGATAACCTTGGTAGATATCAAGGGAAAATTGTTGTTATACTACATCATACCTTCCTCTTGAGATCTCCCGACGAACGTGTGTTTTCACGTCATCAGTGGGCTGAGGTTTGATTCTGTGATTACTCCCTTCATAGAAATGATTAATGGGTGAATGAAAAACCAGCCTGGCCGGAATGATCAACGGTGAAGCGAAATTGCCGTGGTCAGCAGTGAATGGGGATTCAACAACCGAATTCAATCTCTCAGAATCGTTAGCATCAGCAGCTTTGACTTTGTACGAACAGTCCCTACGGACCGAAACAGGGGATAAATGATAATCAAGGGGATTCCTACCCGTTGGAGCGATGGCGTGATCTTCGGGCGCCATCTGCTCAGACATCTCCTTAATCGTGGGGATAAAATCTCCCTGACTCGCCTCATCCTGTGTAGACCCCTCATCCAAGGATTTCACGGCGTACTCGTCGCTGGTCTTGTCCTCAGATTCCGCAAAGGGTTGCAGATCTTGGGAGGGAGACAACGGGTTTCAAATCGGAGAGGCTCCGAATTCCCATTGTGATTCTGGCTCGACAGATCTCCAAACTTCTTCTCAGATTTCGGGACTTTAGGATCAACTCTCTCATTCTCTGTTTTATTTCTGTGGGGATAAGATCGATGGATTGGCTCGGCGAAGGATGGGAGCAAGTGGTGGGCGGATGGGTGGGATCTTGTCCTTCTCTCTCTCTCCTCTCTCACTTTCTTTCTCTCGGGATCGACGGGGTCAAGCGGATCGCCGCTGCCGCCATAGGAAGGGCGGCAGGGGAGGCAGGGGGACATGTCTATTGTTGGGCTGTGTGTCTTAAACAACGTCACATAATGGCTACAATGCCACGCACTGTGGCACTCCCACACAATGTCTTTTAGCTTACATTGCACGGTGTGATTGTTTTGGTTGGTGGCAAGTTTGTCTTCGTTTCTCCTTTGTAGCCATGGATCGATATGGCTTTTTTTTTTTGTCATGGAATGGAAATCAATTAATACCCTAAATATAGCGGTTCAGGGCGCTTCAGTTAGCAGTTCGGTTTTCATGCCAGCGTGGATCAGAACACGGCAAGCGATGACTTAAAGTTGGGAACAACTCCCTTTAGCACAGTGGTTACTGCATCCAAAATGGAAGATCTAGAAGTTCATTATAGCCATCATGCTATAAACTAGTAATAACAATACGAACCATCATATATCTGCTTGAACTGAAAGTTACTTCAGTTGGACACCATCCCACTCCCTCCGTTCTGAAATAGATGACTCGGGCTGTATACTAATATCTATTTACGAAAAAACACCTCATGCATTAATCGTTACAAAAAACAGCGATTCAAAGGGTGCTCTTGTCCCCTTCCCACCGGCGCTCTGCTCAACTTCCCGCTGGGTGCTCTGGTCCGCTTTCCGCCGCAGTCTCCCAGGCACGGTGCCACCGCAGACTGAAGTTGAAGAGCAGCGCTCATTCTCCACCTCACCGCACCGCCGCCCGCACCTGCGGGCTAACGGCATGGCGCCACCGCCCCTCTGCACGAAAAATGTGAAAAAAATCAGGTAATTCAAGATGATCCGTGATGTACTCCCATGAATAATGTGAAACTGTAATTTAAAAACTTCAGGTAATAATACAATAATTAGCTCAAAGTTACTGCTAAGATCTGAAGCACAAGAATACTCAAAGTTACACCGATGTATTCTGTCAGTTTCAGTTTTTTATAGAATACTCAAAGTTCACAAAATGTTCAAGCAAAACATTTAATTACATCAGTAGTCTATGCAAATTACTCCAAGCAATTTTAACTGAACAAGTAAAGCAATTATGCTAAGCACTACTGGCAGTTCAATTAGTGTTCAACTTGAAATAGTTAATCAAGCAGTACCAAGTTCAGTTATCCTGAAACTTGCACACTACAAGTATTTTCAACTGAAACTTGCACAGTACAAGTATTTTCAACTTAACCTTGCACTGAATTTTCTACTCCTAGGAGTATGTTTTTCGACCGTAAGAAACTAGGAGTACTTGCAGAGTACAAGTATTCTCTGAATTGTGTGCAATCAAAGGAAATTTGTGTCCACCATAGTCTGTAAACAGTTAATTAGAAGTACCTGCACAGTGCAAGTATTCAGCTACTCCCACTCCCAAATTTAGTGATCTAAATACTTCAGCAAAATATTGCAAGAAAGCAAAATACTCCAGCAAGCAAGAACAAGTCAGATGCTACATGCCTCTTAAGATGACTATGGTTCAGTTTGTTCATTGTGTTGTTTTATTGTGATCCAAACAGAGGCCCACACCAGGAGTCGTCGCACCGGATCCCATGAGTGGATCGCTTGGGACATGGATGGCCACACAGTTGGATCGTTACCGACCTGGATTGTTGGGTAGTTACCGATCTGGATTGTTGGGTAGTTACCGACCTGGATCAGGTCAACACCACTATAAGTACATCTTGTAAGCCACCGGTTGGGATAAGCCACATATTTCAAATCTCTGGCATTTGTAACCTCTCCTCATATTCAACTTTAAAATCTCATGTCCCCGTGTGTTGATCTTTCTTTTGTACATCGTTTATTTGCCTATCGCTTATAACAAGTGGTATCAGAGCCCTCTTTCAGATTAGGGTTTCGCGATGGCATCGATGAAGTTTGATCCACCGTTGTTGGACTACAAGACGAGATTCTCGCTATGACAAGTCAAGATGCGTGCAGTCCTCGCACAATCCAATGATCTTGATGATGTGTTGGATGGTTTTGGTGATAAGGATCGCCGGGTAACATGGAGCAAAGCTGAGAAGCGGAAAGACCGTAAGTGTTTGTCTCTTATTCAACTTCATCTGTCTAATGATATTCTATAAGGATCTAACCAGCAAGATGCACGTGAAGATGAAGTTGTTCATGCACAAGCTGCAAGAAGGTGGTTAGGTGATGAAGCACATAATGGTCTTTAAGGAGACCGTTTCCGACCTAGTGTAGATGGAGACAAAATATGATGATGAAGATCTAGCTCTTTTACTTCTATGTTCGCGGCCAAATTCCTTTGTAAATTTCCATGATACCATATTGTTAAGCTGTGATGAACTAACCACTGTGGAAGTATATGAGGCCCTGCTTAGTATGGAAAAGATGAAAGGTATGGTAAAGAAAGAGGAGTCGTCCGCCAAGGGTGAAGCTTTGCAGGTTCGTGGCAGGTCTGAGCAGAAGAACTACAACCACAATAACAGAGATAAAAGCAAGAAAGATAGAGGTCGTTCAAAGTCCAAAGGTAAGGATAAGTTATGCAGGTATTGTAATCTTCATAGATGGAGTCTAGAACTTAGTAGCTCATACTTGAGTTATAGTTGTTTGAGCTTGGCCTTTAAGCGTATTCTACTAGTTGCTTTTTGGCTCTGTTATATGAGAATTATTTGCTATTTTTCTGGTTCAATCACAAGTTGTAGCACAAGTTTACTTGATGTTGCTCTTGTTGAAAATTAAGAACCTTGTGTTGCTTATTTGCATCTTGTGCTGGCTATGATGCCTTTGCACAACCATTTGGATTTCAAATATGTGAATGTTTACATTACTCATTCATCTAGATTGCATTCCCAACTCTGCAGCCCCATGTTGCTATATCTATCTTTTTCTCTCCCAAAAAGGCGTCAGAGCTCCTTCTAAGGTTGTCCGTCAACTCGAGGATCTTTCCATCCAAGATGATCTATCTTATCCCGAGGTTCCCATCAACCCTCCTGCCCGCAGCCCTATTCTATAAATTAGGCTTTGTGAAACCAGACCAATCTTTGTCGGAATCATCTTTCATAGTGAGCTGATAAGAACTGACACTCTAGGCATGATTTCATACATGTTAATTCAAATAAATATAATTTGTATTAAACTTTTATAATTATTTATAACTTATCTTTAGCATGTTGTAGTCTTAAATAGTATCATTTTGTATTACTTATTTGCATATTAAACCACATGAAAAAGTTGGTAAATACTAGTGTAGTGTCATGTGTTGTACGATTATAATTTAATACATTTAATTACACTTGCGTTGCAATAATTAGACAACATTTTATTACATAATTTTGTTCATCAATTTAATCTTGATAGATGCAAAAAGTATATAGTTCATACATTCATACATATTTATATAGATATCTTGAAAACACATTCTCCAAAAATATCTTAGTAGCAGCATTTGGTGTATATCGGGTAGGCATATTTATAGAAGCATCTAGAGTATAAATTGAACCAAATGCATGGTTGTTACCCCTTTTTCTTGGTCAAATTTATACGGTGGAATTATTTATAAGATGACGATTTTATGCTTTATGATTGGTATTTAAATCGAATATTAATTGTAATCACCAACAAATAAAAATACAATGGACTCTACTACTTCTGCACACACGGTCACACACACACAATTTGATTATTTATTTGCTTGTCTACCTTGCCCTTTGTACTATCAGAAACATACATATGCTACTATTAGTTTCTGAGTATAATCAGTGCATAGAACTAGACATTAAAATCTGATTAGCACAGATTTTAGTATAGCCTGCAGGGTTTCCATGGAGTGAGTCTAGCAATCTAACTAAAATTGACGTGATTAGACTGTTTGTCCTATGTACATGGTATCGGTATAAGTTTGTGGTGCGTGCTTTTTATTCTTTGTTTAGATAAAGGGCAGCTTCACTATCTATCCATTAAAAAAGATCCCACTATTAGTTTTCATATGTAGGTACACACTATTAATTCATGGTGTGGGATTTTTACTCTTTTGTTTGGATAAAGGGAATTAGTGCTATCAATCCATTAAAGCAAAATGTTCAGAATACAACAACTTGAAAAAACAAACATGAGATCACCCTACAGGAGAGAAAAAACTATTGCTAAGCCTTATCCTAAAAAAAACAATGGCCAATGATAAATTAAAGTGCTACCCATTGACCATCGTAAAACTTAATTGCGTAAAATCCTCATGGGCAAGGAGGCCACCTCCGATGACAAAGAGACCGGTGGTGAAGAATGTGTCGATGACGCTCCTTTCACATTTCATACATTCCAAAATGCACAAATGCGCAGTTACCAAAACATCTATGTGACTCCTTGGTGTTGGTGTGCAAGAAGAAGTCCTATCAAGCATCAAGAGATGAACATCGCAGACTAAAGCTAGCAGCAGGGAGTCCATTATTTTCACTAGTAGAAAACAACCTGATAGCTAGTGGCGTGTTATTTCTGGCTAACCCGAAGACCGTTGAGTGTGACCCAGCAGGTAGAAGGTGCACCTTCTTGCCAAGGAAGTACTATTCGCTCGGCGCAACGAATAGCAACCTTCAGTACATCAATATTCGCTTATTGCATTATCTGCAATGATAGGTGTAGTGAGATGACAATGATAAGTTTAGCGAGGCATGACAATTATAGGTTTAGTGAGGCATGAGAAAGATAAATCTAGTGAGGCATGCGCAATTCTTCATATTGCGATGCAATGTAATTATGACATTTGGTATATGTTATGAATGAAATTTGCTATCAATATCCTTCTTGTGAGGTTAGATTTTAATATCCAGTGGCATATGTATTCCACTTGTAGGATTACGAAAAAAGCTCAGTGCAAACGAGCGGAACCCGAAACTCCTTAACTGATGTGCTTGACCGATCAGTAACATAGATAAATGGATAACCGTTGCCAAAAACTGGCCTCATCGGTTATCTGTTTCCTATAAGGTCTTCACACATCAGTAACGAGGCTCGAGAACATAGGGTTTTTACGTTTCAAATGAGGGTTTTGGCCTCCAAGACATCCATTAATTTTGGCTTGACATACCGTCACTCACTTAACTTTGCATTGCGCCCCCCGTAACCTTATCCATAGCGGACCAAAGAAAGGTCTCTCCAACTACCAACTTGTTTATGTTCTTGATGGCGCCTGGGTGCACATGGAGAGGTGTCAAATGGTATATTTCTTGAGGTGTGATCACGGATTTGACTAGGGAGGTGCGGCCGGCGACGGTGATGATTTTTTCACTGAAAGAGGAGAGCTTCTCGGCGACTTTGTCCTCAAGATGTGGGAATCAACCTTGCGAAGAGGCCAAACCGAAAGCGGTAGGCCTAAGTATTTCATAGGGAAGGTAGTGTATGGGTACTTCTCAAAGACTCAAACTGTATGTGTATTTTATAAACTAGTGTATGGGTACTTCTCTCGCTATGGTCGGATCTCTCCCTCAAGGATTGGTGGCGTCACATGTCCGGTGCTAGCATGCCAAACCGCAAGGCAATGACATCCCTTGTTCTTCTCATTTCTTGGGAAATTTGGAATGAGCGGAATGCCCGAGTGTTCCGAACCAAATACACGCCGTCCATTGGCATCCTAAGCAAGATCAAGAGCGAGGCGAAGTTGTGGGTCATTGCGGGGGCAAAGCGGCTTGGAGAATTAATGCCGGGAGAGTAATCTTTTTGTGTAATTTGCTTTCGATGTTGTTGTTGTCCGAACTTTGTGTGCGCACTCTCTCTTAATAAAGAAAATGGGGCAAATCTTTTGCCCCTTGTTTCTAAAAAAAAAAAAAGTGTATGTGCATTTTCTAAACTGTATGGAGCTAGCGTGCATTTTTCAATTTTTCTCGAGTTACGCTGGTGTACTTCATCGTCCAGGTAGTACACTGGAATAGCACATGTACGGAAAAAAATACATCCTAGTATCGTACATATTTTTTTCCCCAAACAATACTCGTACATATAGATTCTATACGAGAAGTACACGAAAAAACTGGAAAAAAATATACTCCCCTGTGATAGGCTGCAGTGGATGGGCCTGGGCCAGATGGCGGCCGCAACGAATGGGCCAGCGGACTAGGTCCACAGCTGGTCATGCAACCGCGTGGGCTCCGTCCACGCCGGATTTCGGCAGTTAGACTCGCACGACACGTCGCCTCGCCACCGTCACCGTTCGCTGTCGGCTGTCGCACTCTCTCAGAGCGGGTTCGTGCTCTGCTCTGCTCGCGTCCGGAGCGAAAAAGCCGAGGCCGCGAGCGAGATGGGGGGCGGCGACCCGACCGAGAAGAAGCCCTCGCCGGCCACGCAGCACGCCGTGCTCGCCTGCCCCGCGCCGGAACCGGGAATCACCACCGCGCCTGCTGCCGCAACCGGCGGCGGCGGCGGCGCGGGCGTCGTGACGGTTAAGCGCGCCGCCCTGGTCGCGTGCCTGACCTGCCCGCTCTGCCGCCGCCTCCTCCGCGACCCCGCCACCATCACCGAGTGCCTCCACACCTGTGAGTTCCCCATCTCTCCTCGCTCCCCGCCCGTGGCGGCGTGGCGCCACGCGAGGGGGCTGAGCCCACGGTTTTTTTTTTAAAATTCTCTATCTACTGTAGCGCGCCGCGCCCGAGTTAAAGGCGTTGCTTTGGGCGCTCCGTGCGTCAAATCTTCGCCTCTCTCGGTGATCCCCTGGGTCCTCTTTTGAGCGCGATGCGTGGAAAGGTGGTAGCCGCGGTCGTTCCATGCGCTGCGATTTGTGTGCGGCGTGTGAAATTTGAATTCTTTGCTCGTCTCCGCCGCGAAATTGGCATTTCGTTGCTGTTGTTGATATCATTGTATGGTGTGTTCGTCTGATGTGAAAAGGTGGTGGGTAGCCTCTGGTAGCTTTGCGGTTCCCTGGGAGCGCTCACCCTTTTCTTTGAGGGCTTTGCCCATTCAGGAGATAGCATGGGCGATTGGATGCTCCAACCACAATGGGATTTTGAGCGTGCCCAGTGAAATCAGATGAATTATGGTTTGCCAGGAGGGTGTATGGCTAATTGGCTATGTAGCTTGTTGGTGAGGGAGGCTTAGGTGAGATGTGGCAAAGATGTTGTTCTTGTGTTAGTAGGTCATAAGCTTGTCTGCGCAGGGGTGCTGATGCACCAGAAATAATAAAAATTGGCCTAGAAACCTAGGTTTGTTGCATTAAATTAAAATAACATGTATTCGTGATTTGGGGGTTTCCATCTTGGACAGAGTGGTTCTGTCTTGATGATTAGTTAATGTGTGTTTTGATACTTCGGTTGATTTGTGGTTCGGTAAACTTAAATGTGGTGATCTTGAAGGTTTAGCGTATGAAACTAGTAGAGTCCATTTCGAAAAAAATGAATTTAGTAGAGTGTATAGCTCACAGAGAAATGAGACTGGTAATTATATCGATCTTCTACTGTTAGGATGTATGTTGGTCTTTTGATTCTTGAGGTGTTTGGGAAAAATGGGAGAACTCTGGTGGGACTATGGGATGTATCATGCTGGGTTCGATTGGAGAGGGCACTTGTTGGAGGTTGCTGGCCGTGGCTTGGGTCGCTAGCAACCTGGAGCGTGGTGGTGTCTTACCTGAGACACACGGTCTATGTTAGCTTGTGGGGAGAGGTGAGATATAGATTAATTCCTTCTTGCTTTATTCCATGGGATGGCCTGACTATATATAGCCTAGCACATGCATAACCGAAGTGACTTGAGAATCAATTCTTGCCTATAGACCCCTATCTTTAACCTTTAACTAGTTTAAATGATAACTGAGATTAGATTAGGGAGATCTTATGTTGTTCTGGCCTGAAACTGGCGTCGCTGGTAAGCCAGCCCCCACATGACAATTCCTTGCATAGTATTTTTGGTATTATTTTGTCTAGGCAGACTAGCATGCTATCACTGAAAATCATAAACATTGGAAACTATTTAAAAGAAAAATGGCTTACATTTGTGGTCAACGAAGTTTGTTAGACGGATTGCTGTTGTGCAAGAACCACAGAAAACTTGTAATTCTTAAAGTGAAAACAGCCATTGATGATTAGGGACAAATCAGGAATAATAGTGTAAGACCAATTGTCTTGAGTTTTGTCATTCCGTCATCTAAAATAATAAACTAAGTTGTTCAGAAGCGTAAATATAATCTCTATTTTCCTCCAAAAACCTTTTTTAGGTTCAAAATATGTAATGTTCTTCTCTATCATATAAAACATTTTAATTGTGATTAGGACATAATGGGAAGCATTTTGTTGGCGGTCATGTGGATGAGAGAGACTTTTTTCTAGTTTTAAAGTACTGCCTAATACGGCAATTGTTTCGTCTACGTATTATCATTGATGAAAATAAGGAGGCGGAGAGGTGAGAGCTAACCATGCAGAGAAATTATTTACTTTTACTCGAATTGCAGAAAGTTTGTGATCAGTGGGTCCCCCATGCCATCTCCAACTTCATAGTTTATGGTAGGGTATATTTTAAACTAGGATTTTTTATTTATGAAATCAACCTAACTATAATATATTGCTCCAAACTTTTTTCCAATGCAGTGCAGAGACAATTCCCTATTTATATTGCGAACTTGTCTTCTCTAGATTCTTAAATAATTAGTACCACCATTCCAAACTAGGCATGGCTACTAATTAAGGAAAACTTAGTTAGGTTGGCACGGCGCAGATGATAGCGTTAGATTGGTCATGAAACATTGTTTCACAACATTTTTTTTTGTAATATATTACTTGTACTCCCTCCGTTTTTCAATATAAGATGTTTTAGCATTTGTCCACATTCATATGTACACAAATGTATGTAGACATGTTTTAGTGTGTATGTTCACTCACTTTAGTATGTATCTAGACAACATGTATAACACCTAAAACATCTTATATTAAAAAACGGAGGGAGTATCTGTTAAAAAAATAATGTATGAAGTTGCATATTGGAGACTGCAAAACCAAAATCTTCATTTTTATACGGAAAGGAAGGAGTACATTTGAATATATCTTCTTTGGATTTGTGTGCGTTTCAGCCTTTTAGGGTTACTGTGGCAAACAGCCCTTCAGAAATTATCTGTAAATCTCAACTGGTTCTTCCATTTTTGTGCTTCATCCATTGATTTTTATACCTTTAATCAGTTTGCAGGAAGTGCATATCTGAGGAGTTCATCGATAAGGAGATCTGCTACTGCCCTACTTGCAACATTGATTTGGGCTGTGCTCCGGAGGAGAAACTCAGGTTTATCTCTGTTTCTCGAAATAATTACTGTTGCCTTTTGTGCTCTAATTGGTCTTCAGCCTTTGATATCAACCTACATATCACAAACATATGTTATTTTTCTTTTCTCTTATGTCAGTTTTCTTATGAACAACTTAATCTTATGTTTCATGTCAATCAATTTTCTGTACAGAGCTGATCACAGCCTACTATATGTGAGGTCAAAGATATTTCCTTTTAAAAGACGGAAGGTTGAGGTTGAGGACCAGGAAGTCATATCACCGATAACATCACCTATCAAGAGGAAAGAACGATCTCTATCATCACTGACAGTCCATGGTCCTCGGGTGTCTATACAGAAATGCCATACAAAGAGGAGAACAAAAGCCCCATGCTTACGCAGTTTGTCTTTGGTATGTAGCTTTTGTTTTATGTGCGCTAGGTGATTTTATGAGCACTTTCCTGTGTCGGAGGTTCAAATTTCATAACAGAAGCTTGTGACTACTTTGGGGCTAATACATATAATTCTCTTGTGTGCATCTTGGTTCAGGCACTTCTTTATTTAATGCTAAATGGATAGAACTTGAGGCCCTTTGATCTAATATTTATTTGATACCTGAAGTGTATTTGTGCATTTCAGGTTTTCTTGTTTAATCATACAAGATCGTATAGATTATATCTGAGTCATCAGCATTGATTGTTTTAGGGATCATACAATGCCGATTGAGTTGACTACTTTGAACCAACCATCAGAATTGACTGTTTTAGGGATCATACAATGCCGATTGAGTTGACTCTTATGAACCATCCTTGGTGAGACTAACTGTGTGTAAACATGGATGCGCTCGGCCTGGCCACGTTTGGAGAGATACACAACATGGACATTTTGTTTGTCTTCAACCTTATTATTTTTCTGTAGACATTTGATGCACGATGCTGTCAAAGTTGTCTTGGAACCATACTGTGATTTATGCATGCATCAAATACAATTACTGTTTTTATGTCAAAAAACTACAATTACTGTTCATGAGGGAAGTATTGTCCACATTTTAACCCCCTTCAGACTCTGCAAAACAACATATATATGTATTGCTCTATGCTGAAGTTTTACTTTTGTTGTAACTTGTAAGTCACATCTGATTAGTTATTTTTCCCTGCCTTACATGATTTATACCTAGCATTCTACCTTGCAGGGCAGTAAAGATGCAACAAAGAAAGTTGGAGGATGGAAACCTTTGGCCTCTCATATTAGAGTTGGTAAAGTTAGAAAAAATCTTAAATCAGGTTCCGAAGATGACAATAGAACCGGAATCAAGTCTGGTGATCCAGATGATGGTGCTCCTTCCAGTCGAGCAAAGGCTAAAGAAGGCCTGCCAAAATTTGGGAAACTAGCGAAGAAGACAGCAAGCAGGAAAGTGTTCACTCTGAAGGGAAAAAAGAAAAGGTTCAAGGCGAAACAACCTAGGCAAAAGAGTAGATTACGAGCATTATGGTTCTATCTGGTGGCTGCTTTTGACCAGTGAGAAACGCCAGACTTCTCCTATTAGTTTTTTTTATACTTTAAAGGGAAAAGCATAAATCATGCTCTTGTGTTTTCATTTGTTTCAGGAAGGGACAACCTCCTTTGCCGCAGCTACCTACAAAATTTTTGAGGATCAAGTGAGATCTCTAGTTCTAGGTTACTATTTCCTGTACAAACACAATTGTTAAGTCTGTGCTAACTTGTGCCTTTATTACCTTGTACTAGGGATGTCGATTTGCCTGCTTCTTTCATACAAAAGTACCTCGTGCAGAAACTAAATCTTTCAGGCGAAGCTGAGGTATGTTTTTCTTTCTCCCATTGGTAAGCAATACCTGAGAGAAAACTCAACTTGTTGTTGCCAGCTTGAATCCGAATCCGTGTCGGTGTTCCCTTTTCCATACTCTTTTGTGCATAAGCGCACATTCCATTTTGGCATGGTGCAACAGCTTTTCCCACTGATAAGTGCATGCCACCGCTTGGCATTTATATAGAGAACAGGAGAAGCACTGTCTCAGTTCAACAAAACCTAGCAAGTGATATTTTTCAATATTTTCCATATGTACTGACCTATGGAGATGTGTGCTTGCAGGTGGAGTTGATGTGCGCTGGCAAGAAAGTGGACCCAGCAGTTATCCTGCACGACCTAGCAGACAGCTGGCTCGACAAAGGACCGAAGGGTCGGGTGCGGTCGTCGGAGGGTGCCCCTGCCACAGGGTTCATCACGACGTTATTCTACAGCAGGCCAGAACTGCCGACAATCCCACCCCCACCTGAAAGTCACAATGGCTGATCCAAAGCTCCGACTCAGACTCATGTCTGAACCAGTGCTGCCTCACTCCAGCCTTCTTATTTGGAGCCCCCTGGTTGGTGCCAATCACGCGAGGCTCGAGCCACCTTGTAGTATGTAGATAGATGTTCAGTTTTCATGCACCTGTGGTGCTTCTCATCTTACGATTTAAGCTGTTCTTCGCCATTTTTCCGCATGTGACGATATGTAATTCTGTGTTGGGTTGTTGAATGCTACTGTAACAGTAGGATGTGACTGTAGGCCAGGTATGTAGGATGTGATATGCCTCTCTAGTATGTAATTATGTATGTGGAGTTTTTTTTCCTGGTAAATTGTTTACCTAGTTGTTGATGCATAATATCTAACTTGTTTACGGTGAGCTCCTAATTCTTTGATATTAACTTACAATTCATCGAACTGAACATTGGCTATCGTTGGGGTGAGTTGGCCAAATATGCATTCTGTCAAATGCTGAGTAGAGTGAAGTGTATTAACATTGGTTGATAGCCCGTAGTTCTTCATGCCTGCTAGGATTTGTCTTCCGCAGGGATGTTCACTTGTGGCGGACTAGCCAGTTGGTTAGCTGATGCTGGTTTTTATTGTATGAACGAATATTTTCGCCCCGTGACAAATGTTCCCTAGACACACAAATATTGCTACTGGGCTCCTAATATCCTATTTTTCAACCAATATCAGTACAAGAGTTGCACAATCGGCCATTCCTCATCTTCGAATCGTCGTCGCCGTCTTCTAGGAGCAATGGCAGAGTTTACAAATACTGAAACCCTAGTTTTGGGGCCATACATAGCTTAGAGCATCCACAGCGCTAGACCCTTTGTCAGGCGCTTATCTGAGAAAAATAAATATAACAATATTGGATTTTCAGCTAAGCGCTCATCCTCTCAATGGTTGGCGCTTGTTCCGGCGCTTACATACGAGGTTGTTAGCCTAGATACGTATGATTTCCACTCCACAAACAAAAAAACTAGTTAGCGCCGGATGACAACTCTTGCGCCGGGCGCCCAGAATAGTGATGACAACTGCCAACCGACCAGGAAGGATTGCAATCCTAGCGCCCGCTCGCATTGTGGATGCTCTTATACTTCGTTGAAACCATAATTTTCAAGCCACGATGAAGCAAAACACAACCAGTCCTCACGTGGTTTTCCCTTGGCCCCCTAACTCGATGATCTCGAGATTTTTAGCAATAAGTTATCTGACTGAAAGCCTTTAGATACTGCCAAAGAAAGATTTGATTTTCCACATTAATTGAGTACCATTTTTATTTCCCCAATATATCTTTGGACAGCTAGCACATTACCACATGGGAACAGAGGGAGGGAGAGGCTCTGGAGTCTGGATCGTCCACACGCCCAACGGTAACCCCCGTGTATCAAAAGGCGGAAGGAAATTACCCATTTTTTGTCTTTTAGTAAAAGAAAAAAGGCAAGGTGTAACTCATTTCACGATCCAGAACCCGCAGGCCCGGCCCGGCCCACGCAGCGAAATCAATCGTGCTCCCGCCCGAGGGACCCGTCCCCAAAAATCAAATACCGCGCGCTACGACAGCCCTCCCCCGACCGCGGCCGCCCGATTTATACCCCCACCCTCTCTCTCCTCTCTCCTCACTCACGCGTCTCTTCGCTTCCTACGAGCCGCCACCCCGTCCCATCGCTTCCTCGTCGCGCCGCTCGCCGGAGGGAGCTCCTCCTCCTCGCCGGCCTCGGTAACCACGCCTCCCGCGCGCTTGTCGTCTCTTGGGTCTGGTTCCTTCCTGTGGGGTTTTCTTTCCGGGGGTGAGGGATTTTGGATTTTTTTGCGCCGGTTTTTGGCCTCCGGGGAGTAGATTTTCGATTGCTTGGATGATCGGGCCGGTGGGTGGCGAGGATCTGGACACCCCCGACGCCGTGAGATTTTCTCCGAATTTTTTCCCGAGTTTTTTTTTGGTCCAGGATTTGGCGGCCACGGTGGCCGTGGGTGTAGCTAGCTGGGGTTGGTCGCGTCGCCGATGATCGTGTTTTCAGGGGGAGCGCTTCCCGGCCAGGGGCGTCGTCGCGTTCTGCGGCGGCTCGCCTATCCTCGCGCCGGGCGGCTCCCCATGCCCGTTTGGTTTCTTGCTTGTCTGCGTGCCTGCGCCGGTATGGCTTCCCGAGATCTTTGTTGGGGGCATCGCCTTGTATGGATGAATCACGGATGATCGCCGGCGCAGCCGGGCAAAGAATCGCGTTTTCCTAGTTTCGCTAGATGCTGCCTTTGAGAGGAGCCGTGCCCGCGGGTTGCACCGGCGCCTCTCCGCCTTCTCATTTCGGCCGCTCTGTACAGCCGCGGGTGCAACGCCTCCCTCCCGTGAGTTTTTTTCCGAGGATCCGGGCGATTGTCATTCTATGTTCGATTTCTGGTCGCATCCCCAATTCCTGGCTGGATTCGCGTTACTCCTTTTTTGCGGATTGGGTTGATTTTTTATTCTCGCCTTTTGGGATTCTTATAAGATGCATCTCTGATAATCTATTCTGTGGTTTTGTTATGCAGGAGACTCGATTTCGGTGTTGGATCTGTCTACTGACCTTGGTGGAGCCTGTAGATTGCGCCGGCAAGGTAATGGTCTCCTTCCTCCTCTGCCGTTGATGGGCTAGTAATTGGGTTGGTGTTGCCGTGTTGGCTAGTGTATCATCACGTGGAATGAAATCAGCTACGTGTTGTTGCTGTTGCTTCATCTTATGCGCTGCTCTCCTTGTAGATCATGGTTGTTGCACAGTTGGATTGCTGCTTAGTGGCTCTGTTTGCTCTAATCATGAGATCTAGGTGCCTGTTGGCAAGTCAGCGACGCTGTTGTCGTCTTAGCAAAGTAGATCCGATGAATCCTTTTGTCTTAACAAGATGCACATCTCATGTGCTCCTGCCTAGTTGCATGGAATTTCTGCCATTTAGAACTTAATTGCTTTCATTGTTATGTCATCTGGGGCTTTCATTATGTTGTATGCTTGTACACCATGTGGCTCTTTAATGGTTGCACTAAACTGGATTGCATTAGTTTTGTCCAAGTTCATTCTTCCATTGCTAGGTCCTGCAACGTGTTTGATGAACTTTTGAACTGTGATGTAACCGCTGAACTCCTGATGTTGTAGTTTTTGCCTTTGGTGCTACTTATGCGCTGGTTTTCTTGTTGATCATGGTTGTTGTACTGTATCAATGTTGCTTAGTGGCTTTGTTTGCTCTGGTGATGAGATCTAGGTGTCTGTTGGCAAGTCGGTCACCCTGTTGTCTTCTTCGTAAAGTAGAGCTGATGAATTTGTTTGGCTTAGTGAGTTGTACATAATGTGCTCCTGCATAGTTGCATGGGATAAGTTAATATGTTCAGTTTTCGCAAAAAAAGTTATCTTCATTGCACTCGTTGTTACGTCATTGGGGGCTTTCATTATCCTGTAGGCTTGTACATCATGTGTCTCTTCAATGGTTGCTATAAAATGGATAACATTAGTTTTGTCTAAATTCATTGTTCCATGTCTATTCCTGAGTATTCCTTTTTAGGTTTGTTTTATGTAATTTTTAAACTCCTGTTATTGCAGTTTGATTGCTACATATACGGATATACCTGAACTTCCACTTGACATATCTACTTGATTCTAAACTTTACAGGGGAGTTATGCAGACAATTCCACATTCTGATGTTACTGCAGGTATGTTTCCCTTGATTTTTTTTTGCTAATTCTTAGATATCAACTTATTAGTGGAAATGCTTTAGTTTCTGCAGTATTGCACTTCTCCATATTGTCAAACTACATTGTCAGATACTATTATTTTTAATAAGTTTGATATGCGGTGACAGCAGTGTAGTATATGAGGCTATGAATTGAGATACCATTGTTATTTATTGATACATGCATCGTCTTGGTCATTTAGCTGATCATTCAGCAACACATTATTACATTTTCAAGGTCATGTGCAGGGAGTATAAGCTAGAATTACTTTTGGCCTTTTGCTATAATGAAATAGTGAAGCTTGGCTAGAGCTTAATTACATGGGGGTAGAATATAAAAAAATGAGTATCTAAACATCAGCTTCCAGATGGAGGAAAGTATAGATGACATGAACGTAAATAAATGCAACCTTTAACATCATTAAGCAGTTCAACAATTAGTAACCAAAGTTGCATAGGATTAGTAAGACAACTTGAGAACCGAGTGCCGCCGCATAGACTAGTTGCACGAGTGCATGGCCAGCCCACCTGTGTGTGTCGCTTGGCCTCCGTGTGGCGGCTCATGTTTTGTTTCTTACTAAAAAAGGTCACATGTGCTCATCCCTCTTGTAGGTCTAGGTTTTCATACTAGACAGCTTGTCCCTCGCCTTTGTGGACATCCTTCATTTATTATTTTCCACAAGATAAAAGTTATTGTTTTGCTTGTCATTTTTGTTTTGGTTTTCCAGGTAACCGAGGGTGTTTACCTAGCCTAGGGTGTTTGCCGGTTTTCATTTCTTTCTTTTGTTTTTTCTGTTGTAACTTTTGTGTCACCACAAAGTTTTTTTCTAATATAAAATGACATGCATTTGGGTGCACGTTTGAAAAGAAGCTTAAGCTATTAGGAGTAACTGTATGTCTTCTTACACTTGTTGCTTTTTATAAAGCAGCGCAGTGATGCCTTCACAAAAAAAAAGTATTGTCTTCTCAGATCCATACATTACCCACATCTTAATTTGTTTAGTGGTGGCATGCTTGAGTTTTGGGCTCAGTGCAGAATCCAAGGTCATACTGATGATAAAAAATACTAAAACTAGGTATTTGCTATGGTCCAGTTCGGGCACTTGTTATTTGCCCTTTTTTTCAATTGTACTCTGTTTTATATTTTATGTATGTGCTTCATCTGATGCATACATAGAATTGTGTTCAGTTCTTTCAATGTGTCCAGCACTTTTGTGGCTTTCAGGAACAAAGAGGCGCAGAGCAAAGCCAAAGCCTCATAAGAGTGAAGATGAGACCACCGAGAATGACAAGTCGGAGACTGAGCTTGACAATGTTAACGAAGAGAGCAATGGTATGACTGAAAACGGTCAGGCCAATGTCCGCAAGAGACCAAAGAGAGCAGCTGCCTGCTCTAATTTCAAAGAGAAGGCATTTGACTTATCTGAAGAAGATTCGCTTGTCCCAGTCAAGGAAACCCGGATTGAAGAGGAAACAGAGGCTGTTAGGTTGACAAAAACAAGACCTGAAGATAAGAAATCATGCAGAAAACTCATTGATTTCAGCCTGCATGATGGAAATGGCAATATGCAGCCTTTTGAAATGGCTCGAAGTGACGGTATCGCCATAACAGCTCTTGTCATGCCCATGGATGATGATATGGAAAAGGACAGGAAAAAGGGAATAAATTGTGCAAGATTTGGGCCAATCAAGGACTGGACAATTTCTGGCTATAAAGAAGGCACTGCTGTAATTTGGCTCTCAACAGAACTAGCTGATTACAAATGTGTGAAGCCAGCAAGAAGGTACAGGTCTTATTTTGACCGTTTCAGTCAGAAGGCTCGTGTCTGCGTTGAAGTTTACAGAAAGTTAGCTAAAGCAGTTGGCGGAAACCCTTTGCTGCCCATGGAAGAATTGCTTGCTAGTGTTGTACGTTCCATTAATTCTAACAACGGAACAGTGAGCAAGGACTTTGTGGTCTCAATTGGCGAATTCATACATAACCAGCTTGCTGCATTAGATCATACAGCAAACAATGATGATGAGGTACTGTCCACTCTGCCTGTTCTTGTTGCACTAAAAAATGAATGTAAGTCTAGGGTGGAATTCAGCAACTTGCCAGCAATGCCCTCAAATGGAACTCTGATGATCAAGGATAAGCCGTGTAAGGAGGTGACTGAGAATGAGGATGAAGATGCGAAATTAGCAAGACTGTTGCAGGAAGAGGAAGACTGGAATATGAGGAAGCAGAGAAACAAGCGTGGAACTTCACAGAAAAATGTCTACATCAAAATTAGTGAAGCTGAGATTGCCAATGACTACCCAGTGCCAGCATACTATAAACCACATAATCCAGAAATGGATGAGTACATGTTTGATTGTGACGTTGGCATGTATGATCTGCCAGTGAGAATACTCAACAATTGGGCTTTATATAATTCAGATTCCAGACTCATTTCTTTGGAGCTCATTCCTATGAAATCAGGTGCAGAAAATGATATAGTGATATTTGGATCTGGTTTTATGAGAGAGGATGATGGTACTTGCTGTTCAACAGCTGAGCCAACACAGTTATCTTCTTCCTCGAGTAAATCTGACCAGGAAGATCAAGGAATTCCAATTTATCTGAGTCCAATCAAGGAATGGGTTGTAGAGTTTGGTGGTTCAATGATCTGCATATCTATTCGAACTGAAATAGCTTGGTAAACACTCCTGCACCTCTAGTTCATTCTATATTGTAAGCACACATGCTCAATTGCTTGCCATGATGTCTTCCAACTTGTATACTATTTGATGCATTGAATATTTCAATTCTCTTCCTTATTTCAGGTATAAACTACTCCAGCCAACAAGGCAGTATGCACCATGGTGTGAAACTGTCCTTAAAACAGCACGACTGGCTGTGAGCATCATTACCCTTATAAAAGAACAGAGTCGTGCTTCGAAACTTGGTTTTGCTGATATAATTAAGAAAGTAGCAGGATTTGAGAGTGGGCACAGTGCATTTATTTCAACAAATGCAGCAGTTGTTGAAAGATATGTCGTGGTGCATGGACAGATAATTCTTCAGCAGTTCGCGGTATACCCACATGAGCCTGTTCGACGAAGTGCCTTTATCACAGGCCTTGTTGCGAAGATGGAAGCCAGAAGACACACAAAGTTAGCAATGAAGAAAAAATTCCAAGCAATGAGAGGAGTGAATCTGAATCCGAGTGCAAAAATGGGCCTAGTAGAAAAAAGAAAACTTATGCGTGCGACAACTACAAGGTTGATCAGCAAGATATGGGGTGATTACTATGCCGCCCATTTCCCAGAGGACCCAAAGGAAGGAGATGAGAATGATGAACTGAAGGAAATTGAGGAGGAACAAGAAGAAAATGAAGATGATGAAGCTGAGGGAGAGGATAAAGTTGAAGAGGAACATGTTTTGAGGACTTCACCATCAAAACGGTCTAAAAAGCCCTCATCAAATGCTTGTAAAGAAATTGAATGGGAAGGTCAGACAGTTGGAAAAACACTGTCTGGAGGAGTCCTATACAAGTGTGTTCGAGTTCGAGATCTCAATATTGCTGTTGGTGGGGCAGCCACAGTAGAAGATGAAACAGGAGAAGTCATCATGTGCTTTGTTGAGTACATGTATGAGAAGTATGATGGCACACAGATGATTCATGGAAGGATTCTGCAAAAAGGTTCACATACTGTTCTTGGCAATGCTGCAAATGAAAGGGAGGTTTTCTTTACTAATGACTGTTTAGAATTCGAAGTAGGTGACCTCAAAGAGTCGGTGACTGTCAATTTCCAGCAGATTGCTTGGGGCCACAAGTGCAGAAAAGAGCATTTGGAAGCTAATAGGATGGAGAGGGCTAAGGCAGAGGAGAGGAAAAAGAAAGGTCTGCCAGTGGAGTTTATTTGCAAAAGCTTATACTGTCCTGAGAAAGGTGCCTTTTTCACTCTCCCTTATGATAAACTGGGCACTGGAACTGGCGCTTGTAGTTCTTGTGAGGAGCGAGAAGCAGTTGGTGATGAATTCAAAATTCTATCAGAGACCAGCTTTGTCTTCGAGAAGGTTACATACAATGTTCATGACTTCCTGTATATAAGGCCTGAGTTTTTCTCCCGAGTGGAGGGTCAAGGCACCTACAAGGCTGGAAGAAATGTGGGCCTGAAGCCTTATGTAGTGTGCCATTTGCAAAGTATCAATGCTCCTGCTGGATCTAAGAAAGCTAATCCAGAATTAACCAAAGTCAGTGTAAGAAGGCTATACAGGCCTGATGACATCTCATCAGCTAAAGCTTACTCTTCAGACATCAGAGAGGTTGGCACTTTGTCTTTTGTTTAGTTTTTATATCCACATTGCACCATCTTTTATCCATATCAAAACCGTCATATGCCTGTGATTCCACCTATTCTTTTATATACTTTTGGACTTTAACGCCTATATTTTTGTTGTTTGATCCAGGTATACTACAGTGAAGATATAATGAGTGTACCTGTGATGATGATAGAGGGAAAATGTGAGGTTACGGCAAAGGATGACCTTCCTAACTCAAATCTTCCAGTAGTGGTTGAGCATGCCTTCTACTGTGAACATTTATATGATCCTGATTCTGGAGCTCTCAAGCAGGTCAGATATTGCTCAAATTCAGCTTTTGATCTGCCCCACTTTGCCTTTATTTTTGTTGTGAAACCTCTTCAGATAGTTGACTGAGTTTGTCTTGTGTGTAAACCAGCTACCAACCAATGTTAAGCTCATGACCCTGAAAAGGAAGGCATCTTCCTCAAAAAAGAATAAAGGAAAGCAGATTTGTGATGATGAACAAGCTGGTTCAGAAAAGGACGTAATACCAGAGCACTGTCTTGCAACCCTTGATATTTTTGCTGGATGTGGAGGTTTGTCTGAAGGGCTACAGCTATCTGGTAATGTATTTCCATCTGCTTGTTTTTTTAGATGCATGTGCATGTTGGTAGATAGAATACCTCACCTTGGCTTGTTTACAACTACTTATTGTTCAACGTGAATATTCTGATAAACAGTTCATGATGAGAACTGGCTACTGAAGGTTTGTTACAAATTCAGTTTCTTTTGTTCGGAGTAAGTTTTGATTATGTACTTCTATTCATTGGTCATAACGCTGTATTTTACACACGTATTATTTAGCTGAATGTCTGGTATTCCATAAGTGAACTGTCTGCTTCATATAGGACTTCACAATATGGTGTTACCACTCTCTACACGCAAAAGTCTGTTGTCATTATAAACAATACAATTTAGTCTGTTGTCATTAAAAACAACACAATTTGACACATCGTTTCAAATTTTGTTAAAATTGCAATACATGGTAGTTTATTGTCTCAACACCTCCAACAGTTATATTCAAAATATGCTTTAAAAAGTTAAACAGCTTGCCTCAGCATAACAATACTATATGGCATAAATATTTTTCATTTTTGGCGGGTGGTGCCCTTGCACCCCCTAGAACGCCCCTCGACCTACTGTTCCCAGTCAGAAGTTGTCGCATGCACTACATCAGCAACACCATAAATGTAGATAGAATACCGCACCTTGGCCTCCACATACCCTCTGATCATTCAACTCTACAGGCGCATCACGTACAAAATGGGCAATTGAATACGAAGAACCTGCTGGGCAAGCATTTGGTGAAAATCATCCAGAAGCTGCAGTATTTGTGGAGAACTGCAATGTTATTCTGAAGTATGCAATCTGTTTTCCCTTTTGTGTTTACCCGGTTTACTCTTGCATCTCCAACTCATTGTGACAATTGTCCTTTATAGAGCAATAATGGACAAGTGTGGTGATCTTGATGATTGCATCTCGACTTCCGAGGCTTCTGAGCGAGCAGCTAAACTTTCAGATGACAAGATTAAGAATCTCCCTGTGCCAGGTGAAGTAGAATTCATCAATGGTGGCCCTCCATGCCAGGTCAGTTGTTTCACCTATATACCAAGTGAATACTTGATGCTTTGTTAATCCTCTGTGCTGCTACTTGACACTCTAGCAACTTTTCTTAGGGGTTTTCTGGGATGAACAGATTCAATCAAAGTCCATGGAGCAAAGTCCAGTGTGAGATGATTTTAGCATTCCTGTCTTTTGCGGAGTATTTCCGCCCTAGATTCTTTCTCTTAGAAAACGTTAGGAACTTTGTTTCATTCAACAAAGGCCAGACCTTCAGGCTGACTCTAGCATCACTCCTGGAGATGGGATACCAGGTGCTTGACACTTCCTCTTCTCTGTTTGTCTTTGTGCTATGGCATTCTTTAACTCTATATATGTTCTGAACTTTTTGCACGTTCTAGGTTCGATTTGGAATTTTAGAGGCAGGGGCCTTCGGCGTTGCTCAGTCCCGGAAAAGGGCATTCATCTGGGCTGCTGCACCTGGGGAAACTCTTCCTGACTGGCCTGAACCAATGCACGTTTTCGCTAGCCCTGAGCTGAAAATCAATCTGCCTGACAATAAATACTACGCAGCTGCCAAGAGCACAGCTGGAGGAGCTCCTTTCCGCTCAATAACAGTCAGGGATACAATTGGAGATCTTCCACCGGTGGAGAATGGTGCCAGCAAACCAACAATACAGGTGTATTTCACATCTTCCCTCCTCCAGTTTCTTATGTCGATGTTCTTGATATGTACCGGCAAAACTCACTCTTCTGTTCTACAGTATGGAAGCGAACCCATCTCGTGGTTCCAGAACAAGATTCGAGGTGACACGCTTTCGCTGAGTGACCACATATCTAAAGAGATGAATGAACTGAATCTCATCAGGTGCAAGCACATCCCAAAGCGCCCAGGCTGTGACTGGCATGATCTGCCAGATGAAAAGGTAGCATTCTGCCATCCTATTCCCCTCATGCCATTTCTTTTCTGCTGTTTTGTGCCTTACTTGGTAACCATGTGATGTAGCTAATTTTCATGATGTGGGTGCAGGTGAAGCTATCCACAGGGCATACAGTGGAGTTGATCCCTTGGTGCTTGCCCAACACAGCCAAAAGGCACAATCAGTGGAAAGGCCTGTACGGGAGGCTCGATTGGGAGGGCAACTTCCCCACATCAGTGACAGATCCCCAGCCAATGGGCAAGGTCGGCATGTGCTTCCACCCTGATCAGGACAGGATCATCACTGTTCGTGAATGTGCCCGATCTCAGGTAAAGTACCCTAGCAAATATCCCTGTCAACATAGGATCAACTGGTCTGGTTTTTCAAGCAAAAAAGCAGCTGTCTTGACAGTTACACTTGACTGAAACGAAGTAAAATCTATTTGCATCAAAGCTATGTAATCAGAATCAGATATAATTTTACTAGTTGCTACATGCAAGGGTACACACAATTGCCTTGTCCATCGTTTGGCTGGTGCGTAGACTGTACAGTATACACCAACTGTTGCCTTGACAACTACACTTGACTAAAAATGAAGTAATCCATAGGCTATCTAATCAGACCCAGATAATCATGCTACTAGTTATGTGCAAGTGTACGCGCAGTTGCCTGGTTCATCATTTGGCTGAACCTCCAGGGCAAGCACATCAGATCAGAATCTTATGCATGGTGCCATTAATCAAATCAGTTGCTACTTTTTTAAAGATCTCTGATCCAACCCAATCCCATTACATGACATGACATGAATGAATTCTCGCAGGGCTTCCCTGATGGCTACCGTTTCGCTGGCAACATCCAGAGCAAGCACAGGCAGATCGGGAATGCTGTCCCACCTCCTCTTGCCTACGCTCTAGGGAGGAAGCTCAAGCAAGCCATCAATACCAAGCCTTCAGTGGCTTAAGTTAACTGAATGAGAAGTCTTTTTTTGGTCGGTCCAATTGCGATTAATTTATCATTGGGCATTATGTAATTTGTGAGCAATTGACTCTGGAGTTATTACAGGCAGGCTGGTCACATGAGCTAGTTTTTGTGCATTCTTATAATTACCTGCAAAAAGAGGATGGTTAATACCCACCATCGGGATGTTGGTGTGTCATGTGTGGGTATAAGTTTAGAACATACCCTTTGCATTGGGGATATATGGTATGTAAACAGTAACTGTAAAACAATACCAAGAGGGGTTTACATGAATGAATGCAGCTTTATATTGTTACAACTATTTGTACTCTTACTCTCTTAGCAGGTGAGAATTAGGCCATCAAAATAATTTGTTGTTTTCCAAAATTTTGAAGAAAATATAGCAGCAATCTACATTCTGTACTCATCACATGGACACAATTCTTGTGCTCACCTGTCACTTGATCTCTTTCATGCATCAACTCTCCCAAGAATCTCCTTTGCTGACCTGTTACTCTGATATTCTATTCATGCACAAGAATATAAGATAGTAGATTTCCATGATTAGTTAGAATGGATGTTTTACACTTGCCTGAAACTTGGTTCAACATCTTACAAAAAGTAATGTAGCAGCAATCTACCTTCTGTACCCATTACATGAACACAACTCTTTACTCACCTGTCACTTGATCTCTTTCACACATCAACTTTCGAAAGGATCTCCTCTGTTGACCTGCTACTCTGTTATAGTGTATTCATGCACAAGAATATGAGATAGAAGATTGAATTTCCAAGTTTTATTTCCAAAATTCAGTCAGTAGGAGTGATGATTTACACTTGCATGCACATCGGAGCAACAACTTACAAAAGTTTCCCTTGAAAACAGGTTCAGATCATCACAATCATCTTAATTTTTTTCTTCACATAAGCAAGTGTAGTAGTACAAAGAAATCAAAACTCCCCACGAAGGGAAAACAAAGTTCTATACACAGCATTAAAACTACAAGGACCGAAATCCGAGAGCACTACATCTTCCAAGAACAGATGAGAAAGAGCCAGACCGAGGATCCTCTGAGGAAGGAAGAAGTGCAAACTGGATGTCTCATCTTGGAGCGTGCTGTAGCCGTAGGTGCTCCCCGTGAAGGATGAGACGGCGCCATCGAAGACATCGCTCTCGTCGAGGTACACATTCATCCGGAACGCGCGTGCACGCCGATGAGGGCGGCCGCGATGACGAGGGAGACCAGGAGGTTGAGGCCCGCTTGGGTGAGCGCGACGACGAGCACGGTGGCGGCCGAGAGGACGGCGAGCACGACGCGGTCGTCGACCTCGCGGCCGAGGCAGGCGAGCGGCCCGCGTCGGCGCGGCCGAAGTAGAGCGCGAGCCAGGCGACGAAGAGGGCGAGGAAGGCGAGCATGGAGACCGGGCGGAAGACGAGGCCGAGGAAGACGAGCACGAGCGCGGCCAGCGCGTAGTTGGCGCGGAAGTAGGCGAGGTTCCGGCGCGCCCTGGCCCGCGCCTCGCCGCAGCTGTCCGGGCGCGCGAACGCCGTGGTGTCCAGCGCCTCCCGCCACGCCCGCGGCCGGCCCACGGCGGCGGCCGCGGAGGCGCTGACCCCCGCGCGCGAGAAGAAGGCCACGCCGGCCTCCGCCGCGGTCGCCGACGCCACGGGGGAAGACGAGGAGGGCAGGGACGGCGCCTCGCCGGCGCCGTTCCCGTTGGTCTCCGGCGCCAGCGGAGGCGGGGAGGGCGGGACGGCGCCGTGGCGCGACCAGGAGGCGGTGGAGGAGGTCATGGCGGACGAGCCCTAGGGTGAGGGGATCGTGGCGAGTGCGATTGATTGATTCGCTGTTGCTGGGTTGGCTTCGATCGATCGGGTTTTGTGGAGTGGATCTGGCTGGAGGAGAGAGAGAAAGATAGCAGTTTGGGGATTTTTATGATCCTCCCAGACTAGTTGGGAAATTCGCGGGCTAATTTAATACCTCGACTCCACGTATAGCGACTTGTTGCGACGTCGGCAGATCGAATCGAGCGGCTTAAAAATGGCCTCGCCACACGACATATGTCGATTTCATAGTTGATACTCCTAGTACTATGCAACAACCAAGACCTTTTTTTTTTTTTTTTTGAATTTTCCATACTTGTATTCATACTAGAGGATCAAATACAAGGTCGGATACAAGCAAAGAAAAAGAAGGATACGAAGGACGGCACCGCAGCGCCTCGCCGTCTTCACCACGAGCAGCTCCAGCACGCGCGACCTCCACCGCCGGAGGCGAGGAAGGAATCAGACGCCTGGAGCCCTCTCCACGGAGCGGAAGAGCTTCTTGCCACCGCAGTGGCTTTGACGAACCACAAGAGCCGCCAGCTCCGACGAGCTGGAACTTGAAACGATGAACGCCCAAAGGTCGGGGCCGCACCCCGAGCACCTCCCGCCCCAGATCCATGGCCGGCGCCACAGATCTTCCCCCAGCACCCCACACTCCACCGCCGCAGTCGCCTCGCACCTCCTCCACCACCGGCCTTGCAGACCTACCCGGACGTGAGTTTACGGCCTATTAGCATGGAACGTGTAAAGTGGTATATTCTGCCGACTATTCATGGGAGCTTACAAAGCACATAGGTTTATTAATTCTGTTTTTGACTCACATGACTACACGATAATATACAAGGACATCATAATCAATAAACCGCAAAGGCTATCTTTTTATTACAAGACAAAAGATTTGCTATTTCCATTACTGAGAAGTGAATTGCCACATAATATGTGAAAAACGAACAAAAAGCCACTATAAACATGACCAAAAAATTGTCGCAAAGCACACAGAGGATGGACATGGCTACCAGCACGCACGCACGCACACAAGCACAAGAGCCGACAAGAGAGCATATGTTGAAGATCACTACAAGTGTCATCGTCGTCACACCTCCTACACGATCCACCGAATCCGACTTCTCCGACATACGATCATTAGAGTAGTGACCACTAGGAACGGTTGCACACGTCTAATGTCGGTCCATATGCATAGTTAAGTGCAACTTCAATGGCGAGTATCAGAGGAGAAATATGCATGGGTTTGCGCCGTCCGAGACTCCAGCAAAAGAGCACCCATATCGCGGCATTGTCCCCGAGGGACTCGTACAAAACAACTCTGACTCCACGACCAATTAGAAAAGCACGAGAGGCCCCAACAACAATGACTACCAAAAGTGTTGTTACCTAAGCCTACTCGACGTCGTCACTATTATCAAACAAACGTTCATGAAACCGGGGCAGCCCTGCCCCCAGGCCCATGTCGTTGGTTCCTCCAACCGGTTGTAGCTCCGAAACGATGCCCAGGGAGGAGATCTAGTGACATAATGCAAGGTCTCCCAAAAGTGGAACAAATTTTTGAAGCGCATTCAATTGATTCATTATCCCCTAATCTCGAAAGGAGAATTGCGGATTGGAATGAGCGTATACCAAGAATTCTTGGGGTCCCCTAGGGATTCTTGATGGGAGCTGAGCTAACCATAGCCCAAAGTCCCCGTCCCGTGTCGCTCCCCAGGCGACACTGGGGCGACCCCCGCGCCGCCTCCAAGTCCTCCTCTCTTGGCATCCTCATCGCCGCTGCCGCTGCCGCCGGTGCCTGCCGCGGTGGCGGCGGGCCAGGGAGGTTCCTGCTACTCGTCGCGCCGACGGCCGGCCAACTCTGCTGGGGGAGTAGGTCATCTCGTCCGCGTCGGGGTGCCGGGGCGGTGGCCCCGGAGCTGGTGGTCTCCACAACCTTCGTCTTCCTCGTCTGCGCAGCGAAGGGGGGCAGTTTCGGCTGGGGCGCAGCCGGGCTGCCTCTTCAGATCTGGGGCTCGGCTGCCCTTCTCGGCAGACGGTGGCCGGCCGTGGTGGCTGTGTGGGCAGCGCCACGGCCCGTGCGGGCGGTGGGCGCCATGGGCGTGGTAAAGGCTCGAGTTCGGCCGCGTGGACCAGATCTGGGCCTGGTGGGCCCGAGACCCCGTCGATCTGGCGTGGGTAATGGCATACGTGGAGTTCAAGCGGTGCACTCTGCTGGTGGCCGTGGGGCAGTGGCCTTGCACTGGCTGCTCCGGTGGCGGCGTCTCTGCGGGTCGACCGCATCCCTTCATGGCGGAAGTCCTGCCACGACAGCAATGCAAAGGTTTGGGGTGCGCTGGTGCCCTTCTGGCCGGCGTGCCCCTAACTGGAAGGATGTCGGGGCGGCGGCCCCGGACAGGTGGCTGAGGTGCGGGAGAGGCGGCTCTTGCCTCCCGCCGGCATGGCGTGGTCGTCGCTGCAAGAGGTGCTGCGGTTCCCACGACATGTAGATGGCATCGGTGGTCGACGACAGAGCCACACCGCCTACCTTGCTGCTCCCTAGCCCAAGCCCTAGGGCTTGGCCATCGAGATCGCGCTTCAGGTGAAAGCCTCGCACTTAGGTGCCGACGGCGCCTAGGGCGTCGTTCTCCTTCTTGAATGCGTCGTTCGGAAGCTGCGATTTCTCTACCAACGCGAGTGTCATAAGTCTCTCCGGGTGAAAACCTATGCTCCTCTGCAGCGGGCGGCGGCGGCGGCGCACACGTCGCTACCTTCTTGGAGGCGCCGCCTTGGAGCGTCTTATCTCTCGTCGTGCGTCGGGTGCACAGCGGTCATGCGGGGTGGCTCCGAGGTCTGGTCGGTGGATGCCGGGGCGGCGGCTCCGGACGGTGGACGTGCGTCGAGGCGGCGGCCTCGGGAGGAGTCGCGACAAGGTCTCTACGAGGCAGGGCCATGGTTCGCATTGCTGGGGTGTCGAAAGAGTCACGAGGGTCACTGGCTCGTCGCCCTATGTTTTTCTTTTCTTTTCTTTTATCTGCTCGCCTCCGGACGTAATTTCACCCGGGTGACACCTACGCGTACTCAAATTGCGAGTCGCCTACGATCCGGCCTGTCGTAAACTGAGCTAATCCACCGTAGCAACTAATCCGAACAACGGCAGTCGTGTACGTCGCGGTGTCGGGCGGTCCCGGGCAGGCAGAAACGGCCATCTTTCTGGATGGGCCGACGTCGTCTTCCACTGCAGCTAAACTGTGAACGTGCCCGGCGGATCAGGGCCACCTCTCGCTGGTCCTTCCACTGCTCTCATCTCGTGCCGTGAGATGGGTCACTGCTCACTCGCTCGATTCCATAGCTGGAGAGGGAAAGGGAGAGTAGATGAAAAGGCATAGGAGTATGGAAATTCACATTAGGTTCGTCGAGATCATATGTTTCTAGAGTCAAAAACATTAAATAAATAGTAATATATTCAAAAAAATCCTGAAGTGGAGATGAACACATACAAATTTGTTATGTTCCGTGCAAAAAAAGACAAATCAGTGACTGGAATGGAATTTCAAATACATTCTTTTAGTTTGCACATAGCACCACATATGTAATTTTGTCACAAAACTTGCTACGTATTTAGAAAACATGTATATGTTCGTCATCCAATGTTTTCGGAATTTTTTGCAATGTTTTACTATTTGTTTAAAAAATATTCTACCGAAAATATCTGAGCTCGGGAGGCAAAACGCAGTGGCAGAGCTGGGGGGGGGGGGGGGGGGGGGGGGAGTGATCGGCTAAAGGGCCAAAATTAGAGAGGTGTGGGCCAAAATTAGAGAGTTTCAGAATTTTTAGCCTAAATAGTTAATGGGATTGGGGGGGGGGGGGGGGGGGGGGCGGCGACGCCCCCCTGAACTGCATGTAGCTCTGCCACTGAAAAAAACGCCTTCCTCGAGTCTCCTATAATTCTACGTTGTTTCTGAACAGTAGTAGTTAGCTTCTTGACGTGTCCGACGGGTTTTTGTGTTGGGCTCACTTTGTGAAATCAGAGGTTGCGTGCGAGTGGCGACGTCGGGCGGTTCGGTCGTGAAGTTCTTCATCGACGTCGAGTCCTTCCCATCTCCGTTGGTACTCTACTCAAAGGGTCAACTAGCATAGACCGATGTGGGCTTGTGATGCCGCTACGGCGAGGTTTAGTCGGTGGTTGTTTTTGGGTAAAATCACAGTCGCTCGCTCATGTAGCAGTGGTTGGACGAAATTTCAACCAATTAGTTTTCTACTTAAAAACTGGAGGAAGGCATAGTTTTTCCCTCCAAAACAGCTTTCTAGTTTAAGTTGTACATTTCTAAACATTATGGTATTTCGACCGCCGATCTTTTTTGTCAATGTTGGCCAACAAAGTGCTTTGGCTTGTTCTTTCCGGTATCGGTGCATTTCACCGTAAGTATGACAACCGTGATTAACCTCGATGACGACTCTTTCTTTGATGGTGTGGGTATGGTTTGTGTGAGCTGTCAGATTAATTGTGTGTGTGCCATCGAGACCATCGTGCTTCGTGAGTTCATGAGGAACATCGAGGGTCTTTATATATAACGGTTTACCCCATTTTTGGTAATTAGTTGGGCAATTCGCATATTCATGTCGCCATTTTTCGGTAATTACTCGGGCAATTCTCATATTCATGTGGCAAAACTCCGTTTGAAAAAAAAAGGAGATCTGTCGGGCGGTTCCGGACACAGCGATCGCACACAGCGACGCCGAGGCACGCGACGTCTTGTCGGGCGGTTCCGGACACGGAGAAACGTCCACGGATCGAACGGGCATTCACGTCTCACAGTGCAGTGTCCTAGATAAACTGTGCACATGCTCGCCGTTTCTTCCATGTCCGTTTCAGCAGAGATCAATCAGATTGGCTGCAGAATTGGGAGGGAAGAGACAAGCCACGTGCCCAATCACTCCATAAAACATCGTGGGAAAAAGGCTACAAATTTTTGAGGTATAAAAAGGCTACAAATTAACGCAAGAACACCATAACGAGCTGGAAAATGCCAGCTGAGTGCTGACTGAGGAAGGAAATCATTAGCGTCGCAGACTTACTGGCATTATTACAAGGAAAAAGTCCATTTTAAACTCTGAACTTGTAGGGCTCGGGCGAAATGAACCCTAAACTTTAAATCCCGGTCATTTGAACCCTGAACTTAGTAATCCCGGTGTAAATTAAACTCTGGACCAGTTTTCCACTAGAGAAATAAATAAATAGATAGATAATTTGCTACTCTCACCGACATCCATGGCCCACTTGTCATATTCATCTTCAACCTCTCCTCACCCGAAATTGTCTCTGTAATCAAAGAAATTGGCCGGTGGCATCTCTCCCGATCCAAAAAAAGGCAAGGAGATGGCGTTGACCCCCGTTCGGCGCCGTTCTAGCTTGCGACGGCGGCGGACAAGCTGGTGTTCGTGGTGGCGAACCTGGACGCTTCCGAGCCGCCTGCACACAAAATCCTCGCCGGATGCATCCTATCCCAAATCCTCGCTCAAACCTCCTCCGGCTCCTCGCGCCCGGCCCCGTTTTCCCCGTCGTGCTCCACGGTTGCGGCACCACTAGCAAGACGCGCGCGCACCTCCTCGATGACATGTTCCATGACACGAGCTCTTGGTGCCCATGGCGCTGGGGTCGCGAAGCGGCGGCGCGAGGACGAGTAGGAACCACAGCGGCCGGGGGCGCAAATTGAGCCAAGCCTGTTCGACGCGTTCTTGCGGAGCTCCGTGTGGAGGCAGCGGAGCTCCGCCCGACGGCGCGGTGACAGTCGTGGCCGTCCCGGGGCCGCGCCCGCCCGGCCTCCCCCTGCTCCTTCGTCACGCCCGCAGACCACGGCCTCCGCTCCTCCGCCGCGAGCGCCCGATCCAGTCGTGCGGTCGCCACGAGCGGGCCGTCGTCGGCCGTGCGCACGTTCGCCAGAAGCGGCGCGGCGGACGCCGGGGCCGGAGGCAGCGTCCCGGGCCGCAGGGGCATGCTGGTGTGCCGCGTCATCGCCGGCCGCGTCCGGCGCGCAGCCGACCCCTCGTGCCACCCCTCGTGCGAGTACGACTCGGTGGACGTGGGCGGCGGCGAGCTCGTGGTGCTCGACAGCCGCGCCGTGCTCCCCTGCTTCCTCGTCATCTACAAGGTCAATAATCAAGCTAGCGAGCTCTGCTAGCTGCAGCTCCATGCCTCCATTGCTGATCCGTTGACCGTGGATGATGGATGGATCCTCGTGTGAATCACCACCAACACTAAAAGGAAAAAAAATTGGGTTAAAGAGATGAATATGACACGCGGGCCCGTCCAGTCAGTGAGACAACATGTATTCCCGGCCAGAATTTTTTGTTTCCCGATATGCCAAACAGCTACAAGGTTTAATTTAGACCGGGATTGCTAAGTTCAGGGTTCAAACGACCGAGATTTAAAGTTCAGGGTTCATTTCGCCCGAGTCCTACAAGTTCAGGGTTTAAAATGGACTTTTTCCTTATTACAAAGTCCATGCTTTATTTTCCAAGGAAAGGTGCGTGATTAGATTACTGCTCTCTTTTTTGTTCGAGCGAACGTACGGGACTGATTGAGTTCGTCGTCCCTTTTTTCGGGAGCGCCTATTTGCCGCGTTTAGCGGCGCCGCCGCACACAGCGCACCTGCAGCCAGTGTGTTGGCCGCACACAACGGCAGTCGCGTCGCGGTGTCGGGCGGTCCCGGACAGGAAGAAACGGCCATCTTGCATGCCGGATGGGCCGACGTCGTCCTGCAGCTAAACTGTCAACGTGCCCGCCGGATCAGGCCCCCCTCGCTCGCTGTTCCTTCCACTGCTCTCATGCCGTTAGATGGGTCACTGCTCGCTCGCTCGCTCGATTCCACAGCTGGAAAGGGAAAGGGAAGGCATAGGAATAGGAGTACGGAAATCCACATTGGGCTCGCGAGACCGCTCATTCTCCCCCTTCCTCCCCAGCTCCTGCTTTGAGAGTCGTGCGGATAAGGCCGGGCTGCTCCCGAGCCCCTCTCGCCGGAGTAGCCGGCGGATGGCGGCGGAGGGCTGGCGCCGGAGTAGTTTTAGGGTTATGTAGTTGTAGTTTTGGCTTTTCGCCAGTAGTGGGCGCTTTGCCGGAAGTGAGGCTCGAGATCGGGGCCGGATCTCAGCTCTAGGGTTCGTCGTCGCCATCCTCTTGCTCCTCTGGTTGGAGCTCTGGATGGTGGCGGCGGCCACCACTTCCTCAAATAAGGGCCTTCTTCTCAGGCGCTTCGAGGTGGAGGAAGTCGACGCTGTGAAGCTGCTTCTGGCCGGCCGTGGCGGCGAGGAGGAGTGGCTCTGCGGTGACTGCTTTCCTTCATGGAGCTTGGTGGCTAGCTCGGTCACCCCCTTTCTGGCCTGCCGTGGAGGCGAGGGGAAGGGGTGGTGCTGGACCTGCTTGACATCTCCATCGAGGCGTCGCCATGGGCGCTGCCACCACCGACGAGGCGACCTCGCGAGTTCCTTTCTCCTCTTGACTGGCCATGGAGGTCAGAGAGAGGAAAGTGGGACTAGTGCGGTTGCTGTTGTTCGGCGGTGGCATCGAGGGTTCCTGGGGTCTGCACCCTCTGCAGCAGCTTCCAAGCGACGGCGAGGTTGGGCCGCCGCTATCCTTGGTCACAGGAGTGGCCCTGCTGCGCTCAGCCTGCGTGGCTTGAGCATGTTCTTCCTCCTGCAGTGGAGGATCTTTATGGATCTCGGCGTGGCGGATCACGCCGCTGCTTCACCAAGTGGTTTCGTCCCCGGTGGGTGCAGAGGTGGCCGCGCAGCGAGGTCAACGACCGTCGGCGGAGAAGATGGACTTGATCGCGTTTGGCGATCTTCTGTAGGGTGCTATCTGCAAAATTTAGGGGCCTATGTGCGATTTTCTTCCTCTTGGGGTCCTTTCTGTAAAATGTATGCACCACCGCTGAATGAATGCAGTCTCTAGGTCCTTCGGGGCCTCCGCTTGTGCAAAAAAACATTGGGCTCGCGAGATCATCTATTTCTGATAGAATAAAAAACTTTGAATAAGCAGTAATATATTTAAAAAAATCCGGAAAAATGTGGAGATGAACATATATAAGTTTCTACATATGTGCTAATTTTCGTGGTGAACTGACATTTGATATGTTCCGTGCAAAAAAGACAGATCAGTGGCTGAAATGGAAATTTCAAAAACATTTTTTTTTAGTTTGCGCAAAGCACCACACATATAATTTCGTCACGAAACTTGGCCAAATATGTGTATGTTCGTCACCCAATGTTTTCAGTATTTTTTGAAATGTTTTTCACAGTGGCGGAGGCAGAGAGGTGCGGGCCGATTCTGGAGGGCAAATGGGCACTGTTTTGGAATTTTTAGCAGGGGGCGACGGCCCCCCTGAACTGCATGTAGCTCCGCCACTGGGAAAACGCCTTCCTCGAGTCTCCTATAATCCTACGTGGTTTCTGAATAGTAGTTGGCTTCTTGACGTGTTTGACGGGTTTTCGTGTTGGGCTCACTTTGTGAAATCGGAGCTGTCGGTGCGTACGAGTGGCAACATCAGGCGTCTCGGTCCTGAAGTTCGTCATCGACGTCTCGGTCGTGAAGTCCGTCATCGACAATGGGTCAACTACCATTGACCGATGTGGGCTTCGTGAGGGTGCTGCAGCGAGGTTTTATTCAGCGGTTATTTTTGGGTGAAGTCGCTGGCTCGTCCAACAACGACTGGACAAAATTTTAACAAATTAGGTTCCTACTAAAAAAAACATGAGGAAGCCATAGTTTTCCCTCCAAAACAGCTTACTAGTTTAATGGTATTTCGACTGTGGATCTTTTTTTGTCATTGTCGGCCCAACAAAGTGCTTTGGCTGTTGGTGTTCTTTCCGATATCAATGCATTTCACCGTAAGTATTGCTATAAACGACAGACAATAAAATGATAGAACGAAACCAAGATCAACACAACGGGGACACGAGATTTAACGTGGAAAACCCTTCCAAAAATGAAAGAGAAAAAACCACGGGCGCTAGCCAACAAATTTTCACTACGATCGGGTGGTGTTACAAACGCCGGGATTTACAACGTGCGACTTATCCCGAACCGGCGGCTTACAATAAGTATATATAGCGGTAAAACACTAATCCAAACCGGTAACAACTCGTATCATATAAGGTTAGCTTTATCTTTATATTAATTTGGATCACATCAAAATATCAAGTATGACATAAGTGAATAACCTCGACAACGACTCTTGTTTTGACAGTTTCTGTCGGTTGTCAGATTAATTGTGTGTGTGCCATCGAGACCATCGTGCTTCATGAGTTCATGAGGAACATCGAGGGTCTTTATAACGGTTTACCCCATTTTTCGCTGATTAGTCGGGCAATTCTCAAATTCATGTGGCAAAACTACGTTTGAAAAACAGAAAAAAGAAATCTGAACAGTGGTGGTGATCGCCCACTACAACGGCGCCGAGCCACGCGACGTCGTGTCGGGCGGTTCCGGACACGGAGAAACGTCCACGGATCGAACGGGCCTCCACGTCTCACTGTCTCACAGCAGCTAAGCAGTGCACTGTCCTACAGTCTGTGCTCTTGCTCCGCGGATCCGCAGAGATCAGATTAGCAGCAAAGCCTCTCATTCCGCAGATCCGCGGCTGCTCTCAGAATGGGCAGGGAAGAAGACATGCCACGTGCCCGAACACTCCATGGCACAGCGTGGGACCCAATGAAGAAGGCTACAAAAGCAAAACAATAAGAACACCCACACCACCATTCCATAACGTGCTGGAAAATGCCCGCTGTTTAGTGTCTTCTTTCGGCTGGGGACTGGGGAGGCTGCTGCGGTGACATCCGGTGTGAGAATAAGGCATATTGTTTTGGTGGTGCGTCTAACGCTAGCGGAGGGCGCGTGAAGTTGTGTGTCCGGCGGATTTCCTGGAATCTACTTGGTTTTTGAGTTCGTCAATGTGGTTACAGGTCGAGTTCTTTCGATCTACGGTTCTCATCGTTGACGATGATTTCTACTCTGGTGTGTTGGCCTTTTGGAGACATAGCACGACGACTTCCAGTCTCTCTATTACAACAAGCTATTCTACGGCAAGCTTTGCCCGACTCCGGTGAGGGATGAGCAAGGACAGCGGCGCACTTTCGGCTCACATCAGTGTTCGTAGTCATCGCTAGGTGGTCCAAGGACCAATTTGTATTTTTATTACTGTTTGGCTATTTTGTACTGCTGTGGATGATTATTAATATATCGATAAATTTTTCGCAAAAAAAAAGTGCATGCTTTATTTCCAAGGAAAGGTGCGTGATTGATCAGGTTCGTCGTCCATTTGTTTTCTTAGGGGAATTGGGCTCATCGTCCATTTCTGGGCTTAGCTGTGGCCCTGCGACTCCACGATTTGATGATGGCCAGTGAAAAGGCCCAACCCATCCAGTGCATTACATGACGCAAACTGCAGCTTATGGGCCAGGCCTCTCCTGCGGTTTTGTGGGCATATAATGCTGCGGCTCATCCAAAAAAACATGCTTTCGCATTTTCTCTCTCGCTCTTTTCTCTATGTTGTCTATGTTGTCTCAACTTCATGATTCCTTTCAACTAATCCAACAACACTCCGTTATGATTTTCTCGGTCCGTTCATGTGGTTATGGGTGCGAAGTAGAAGGTTTGGTGTTTTTGTCAAGGTCATATCTCGTTTCTCGTTCTTTTTCTCTGAGTTTCCTTTGTTCTTTCTTGTGTTTTGTGTCGAGTACTACATTATGTAGTTGTTTGATTGTATCCTGGCCATTTCATCTAATTAAAACGGGGTTTAGGCCAGCTAGTGCCTGCCATAGTTCACCTAAAAAAATCATTTTTCTTCTTCTTTTACTTGCAATTCTCTTTTCTTCCTAAAGTTTTCCCAAGTGCATTTTCAAGGCCACCTCCTTAAATTACCAAAAAAAAAGGGGGAACCTCATCCTTAGGCATTTGTTCTTCCGCGGACGTTTTATTGGTATGATTACACCACATTTAGGTTTTAGTTGTTATCCAATTAGCAAGGATTTTAGAAATTTAACTATTTTATAGTTTATATCGACAGTGATGTTGAATCCTTTTTGAATGATGAAGAGTATTGTATTCTCTTTTTTTAAAATAAAAGGCATAAATGCCCAACTTTGAATTAACAAAGCTCAGGGTTTTACAATGTCAAGTACAAGGTGTTGAGGAGAGCCTCTCACAGAGCAGAACAAGGACAAGCTAAAACAAAAGGGGCTACACTACGCCGGGCACCAAATCCTTGTGTAAAACGGCGGCAGGATCGGACCACCAGCGAAGAAACCACCAAAACTAGTACAGAGCTTGACATCGGAGAGGGAACCAGGAGACGAAAGATCGGAGCCTCGAGCAGCCGACGAGCACGAAGGAGAGGAAGCCGAGGAACACAGCGCCGAACGGAGATCGCACCAATGCAGCAGCGAGCACCAAACCCTTGCGTAGAGCAGCCAGCCACCAGAGGGGCGGGATCGGACAACACCGAAGGCGGCGAGTGCCAAACCCTTGCGTAAAACAGCCAGCCACCAGAGGGGCGGGAAATGACCACCGTGTCCGCAGGTCATGTCTCCACCAAAGCACAGGAACCAGCTTTGCACTCAAAACAGCCATGGCGGGGCGAGGAGATCCCTGCTCCAAGACGGTGCCTCCAAGGAGGTCAACACGCAGAAGCGACGCCACCGTCGGGTCAGCTGACCCAGGTTTTCACCTAGAGCAAACACGAGGGAGGTGGGGTGGAGCCACGGTGTCGCCCCCAAGAGGGAAAGCGGCGCCCACGGGCGTCGCCGACACCGGCGTCAACGACGGCTTGAGCTTTCGCTCGGTCTGATCCCCTCCTACCCATCGTCAAGGTGATGTAGCCCAACCTAGGACCATCACCATGTCAAGTACTCCAACACTCCACAAGTCACCATGGACCTCAAAGGTGAACTCATTCCACTATGTGATTCACCATATGTCACCTTTGGACGTTATACTACTTGACCATTGTTCCCATTGCATTGTTAGGTGTGTCTCCAAGGGTACAAGGCCACGGGAAGATGGCCAAGGCGCAGGAGGAACGAAGGCCGACAAGACGGTGGCTTGGAAGAGAAGAAGGAAGAGAAGAAAAAGACCCAGGCGGCGGTAGTACCGCTGGGTTAAGCGGTACTACCGCCAGAGAGCTACCGTCACCGCTACCGCTGCTGCTGCCGCCAGAAGCAGCGTCTGAAGCGCATGTCCGGTACCAACTGGTACCGCTGCAGCGGTACCAACCGGTACCGCCGAGGTGGGAAGCGCCGAACCGTCCCGCACCAGCGGTACTACCGCCTAACCCAGCGGTAGTACCGCCGCTGCGGGATCCAGCCGGGTTGAAGGCCCTCATCCCTTCCCCACCTACCCCCATGTTGGTCAACACTATAAATAGGAGTTCCCCATCTCAGATCTAGATAGACTATGTTTTGATATTAGAGTAGAGCTAGGCTCCCCACCTCAAGACGGTCTCCTTCCTCCCCTTGCGGGGATGGTTCCTCCCCTTGTGGAGAAGATCCCTTCGTGGATTCAAGACCTCTACTTGTAGTTTGACTACTTGCCAATCTTTCATCCTCGGGTAACTTTATTGGATCGGTTCGGTTGACCGTTGGAGAAACAACCATCCAAGATCCCTTCTTGTATCTACTTGCCGATCTCTCCACCTTCGTGTGGATTCTATTGGACCGGTTGGACCGACCGGTAAGGGAAACGGTTCTTGTATCTTGTGTGTGTTCTTGTGTTCGGGGCGTTCTTCGTGTGTTCTTCGTGTTCCTCGTGTTCTTGCGTGCGTTCGTCCACATCCCCGTCAATCCGTGAAGATCGGGCCACCCTAGAGGTCCAATCCTCATCATATGGTATCAGAGCATGGTTGCCACGGATTTGACATGTGTTTCCACCCCCAAATCCCCTAATTTTTCTTTGATTTTGAGAAATTCGAAAATTTCCACCAAAAATAGCCTTGCCTTGATTCGAGCCGATCTGTCGATTCGTTGTGTTTTTGGTAGTTTTTGTCCATGGATCTGTTGCTTTAGGATCCCCTCCACCTTTGTTTGCGTTCCCTAGCCTTAATTTTGCCAATTTCCCACGGATTCGAGGAATTTTTGGAGCCCATTTCCGCCAATTTCGAGTTAAACTCGCGCAGATTCGTGCGCAGCGGTACTACCGCCAGTTAAGCGGTACTACCGCCAGGGCCAATTCTTGCAGAAATTTTTCTTTCTCCTCGGTTCGTTTTGGCATTTCCTCTTTGGTTTGAGTCCTTTCTTGGTGTGCTCTACGTCTACGACATCGACACGCTTCCGCAGCCACGCATCATCATCGCCAAGCGACGACGCCACCAAGGACTCGACATTCCCCCACCACCATAATCCGTTGTGAGCCCTTCTTCCTTTCGTGTACCTTGACCTATTGGACTAGCTCGGTGATATTGCGAGGCATTGCACGTGTTGAGTGTTTGTCTTCAAATATTGGCGAGTGTGTATCGTTAGAGAGCTTGGCACTAGCAAAAGAGAAGGAATCATCGTCAAAAAGCAAAAATAAAAAAAAAATGAGAAAAGATAAGAATCAAGTGGTGCCAAGTTTCATCTCTTGTAGGTTGCGACAAAGCTAAAACCGCCAAAGTGAGTGTGAGTCTTAACTCTTGTGCAAATCTGTTGCCCACAAAAAGCAATTGAGCTAGCGTCCTTCTTGTGTTGGGTGACATTTGAGCACGTAGTCTTCGTTAGGTTGTCTATCTTCGTGTGCTCGCCCTTTGGTCGCCCAACCCCATTATTCGCTTTTGTGTGTGTTTCTTCATCATTTGTGGTTGGAGTTTCTTTGGTAATTTGATCATTGTGGATTTTCTCTACCTTTGACAATATACTTGTCGCCCGGTTTGCTTGTTTCGTTTGCCAATTCATACCTTCCTACCAACTTTTAAGCCGTGTGTGTTTTGGAGTTTGCTTTGGATACTTGAACACAAGCATTTTACTTTGCGATCGTTTCCCTTGGTTATCCACGACGTCCAATACTATCTACAAGGTGAGAGGTTGTGTTCTAGTTCCATTCCACTCCACATATATACACTTGTCTTGTGAGTTGACATGTCTAGGGAGAGTGAATGCTACTATGGAGGCCAAGATGACAATGAGTACATGATGAGCCACAACAACTATGATGCCTCAAACTTTGAGGACATGGGGGACTACTACGACGACTACACCGACAATGACCCCCATGACATGATGGAGCATCACCAAGTCTTCCGCTACGACTCCGATTGCTCAAGCTTCACCGACATGGAGAACTACTACGACTACTACTCCAAGTACTCCGACGAGCACTTTGGTTCTACCATGGTCAAGAGCGGCACCACCAAACATCATGGCACAACCTTCTACGGTTCAAGCTCAAGACGGTGCTCCTACGAGCCCACCATGCACTCATCCTTTGGAGCTCCACGGTGCTCCTACAAGACCACCATGCACTCATCCTTTGGAGCTCCATCTACTTCAAGAAGGCGCCATGAGACGGACATTGCAAAATGTGCTAAGTGTCCCAAATCTCCATCAACTTCTAGAATGAGCCATGACAAAGCCATCGCCAAGAGCGACAAGCATCGGCATTCTACTTCAACAACAAGCCGGCGCCCAACGAAGTGCATCGACAAGGCCAAGCCAAGCCAAGGCCCATCTAGCTCATCATGGCGACACATGAAAGATACCAAGGTGGACCACAACATATCTCCAAGCTCTAGTGGAAGCTCCAAGGAAAGGTCGCCAAGGCAACAAGAACGCCGACGCCAACATGAAGAGAAACATCCAAATGACTTTCGGCGACACCCTCCACTCAAGAGCGCCAACGTCGACGTGAGAAGAAGACGGCGACAAAGGCGCAACCTATGGTGTCCCTTCGTGCTAACACTACATCGGCGCCAACAAGACCTACAAGTTCCATGTTTGATGAGATCATGGCCGGCATCGACAACTTCTTTGAGAAATTCCAACGTCGACGCCGGAAGAAACATGGTCACAAACGTGAGGCCACTTCTCCTTTGGCGCCTTTCTCAAGCACTTCTCTTGATATGACTTCTACACCACGTGCCACCACCACATTGGCCCCCATATGGCAAGATGAAGACCTCCTATGCGACAATTGCCAAGGCCAAGACCATGATCCACGAGAATGTCCAATCTCTTGTGCCCACTATGCAATAGAAGAGGTCCCATGATGTGGGAGTGCCCCAATGAAGACCAAGAAGGTGAGAAGACGGTCGAGCATGGGATTTTCCCTTCGACCAAGGAGGCGAGCACGGATGATGCTATCATCTTTGACCATGAGTCAAGAGATGAGGCGGAGCATGGGATTTTCCCTTCCGCAAAGGAGTCGAGTGATGTTGACTGCACTATGGCATTGATCTTTGGAGGCGAGTTGGTTGAGGAGGTTGAGCATGGGAGTTTCCCTTCAACCTTGGAGGCGTATGGAGTTGAGAACATCGAGCCTATCCCTATGAGCTTGAGTTATGAGATGGTACCAATCCCATGTGAGAATGAGAGCCACTTAGCCCACTTGAGTGAGAGCGAGAGTGAGTTGAGTGCCTCCACCATATGTGAGTTTGAGTGCTTTCACTTTGAGGGAATGAGTGATACACCACTTGAGTTGACAGAGGTAGTTGATAGGTCTTGTGAGGCCATTTTGATTTCTAACAACTTAACCTCTACCTCTAGTGTGTTTTCTCATTGTGTGCTAGGTTCTATGGATGGTGAGACGCCTATCCTCGACTCGACGGTGCCTCAAATGGAGAATGTGTACATGGAGGATGATGATGATGCCACCCCATGTCTACTTCAAGATGGACAAGTCGGCTACATGGAAGCCCCTACTACTTCAACACCTTCTTCACATAAGCGGGACTATCAAGGTATGGGTGTTGATGTGACCATGATCCCGCTCGTGGACATGATGAACTATGATTGCTTACATGCTATGGATGATTCTTTTGAGGTCTGATACGTCTCCAACGTATCCATAATTTCTGTTGTTCCATGCTTATATTATACCATTTGCTACATGTTTTATATACACTTCGTATCACTTTTATGCATTTTCTGGGACTAACCTATTAACAAGATGCCACAGTGCCAGTTCCCTGTTTTCTGCTGTTTTTGGTTTCAGAAAGTTACTTCTGGAAATATTCTCGGAATTGCACGAAACAAAAGGCCAGGTCCCTATTTTCCAACACGTACACGGAGTCCGAAGGAGAGACGAAGGAGAGCCACGAGGTGGCCAAACCACCTGGCGGCGCGGCAGTGGGCCCAGCCGCGCCTGCCTGTGGTTTGGGCCCCTCGGGGGTCCGCCGACATCGCCCCTTCTCCTATTTATTTCCCGAGATGTGAAAACCCTAAAACACCGAGCCTTTCATCCAGAACATATTCGCTGCCGCCGCCGTCGTCAAACCTAACTCAGGGGGTTTCTGAAGCTCTTCCCGGCACCCTGCCGGAGAGGGGAATCATCACCGGAGGGCTCTACATCGCCATGCCCGCCTCCGGAGTGATGCGTGAGTAGTTCATCCTTGGACTATGGGTCCATAGCAGTAGCTAGATGGTTGTCTTCTCCACTTGTGCCATCATGTTTAGATCTTGTGAGCTGCCTATCATGATCAAGATCATCTTATTGTAATGCTACATGTTGTGTTTGCTGGGATCCGACTTATATTGATACCTATGTGGAGCTGAATATTATATTATCATGTCTATGTCATTTGTGATCTTGCATGCTCTCCGTTACTTGTTGAAGCCTTGGTCACGTGAATACTTGTGACTCCAAGAGGGGGTATTTATGCATGATAGTTGGGTTCAACCTCTATTTAACCTGGGATAGTGACAGCAAGTTCTAAGGTTGTAGATGTGTTGTTGCCACTAGGGGTAAAACAGCAATGCTTTATTCAAGGATGAATGTATTGTTTACATTACGCACATTATTTAATGCAATTGTCTGTTGCTTGCAACTTAATACTGGAAGGGGTACGGATGTTAACCGGAAAGTGGACTATTTAGGCATAGATGCATGCTGGATAGCGGTCTATGTACTTTGTCGTAATGCCCAAATGAATCTCATAGTAGACACCACAACTCACACATGCATGTTATATGCACTTATCAATTGTCAATTGCCCAGCTGTAATTTGTTTACCCAGCATGTTAGTTATCTTATTGGAGAGACAACACTAGTGAACTGTGGACCCCGGTCCATTCTTTTACATCTGAAATACAATCTACTGCAATCATTGTTCTCTACTGTTTTATGCAAACAAACATCATTTTCCATTCGATACGTTTAACCCTTTGTTTTCAGCAAGCCGGTGAGATTGACAACCTCACTGTTAAGTTGGGGCAAAGTAATTTGATTGTGTTGTGCAGGTTCCACGTTGGCATCGGAATCCCTGGTGTTGCGCCGCACTACACTCCTTCACCAACACCTTCGAAGCAAACCTCGTTTTCCTTCTGGTTCGATAAACCTTGGTTTCATACTGAGGGAAAACTTGCTGCTGCACTCATCATACCTTCCTCTTGGGGTTCCCAACTGACGTGTGACGTACAAGCATTGTTTCTGGCACTATTGCCGGGGAGATATTCCCTCGTCAACTTAGAGCCACCAAGGTCACATATGATTCGGTCTTATTCCCTTGTGATATTTTGTTTCAAACCAATGTTGATCAAGTGGAATTACCTATTTGTGATGATTTTGCCATGAGCATGCCTTGTTTTGAGTGTTTCCACTTTTCTCCGTTGTTGCTTGCAACATGTTGAACAATTTCTCTTTCACATGTGTTGCTTGCAATAATGTTGAAATGTTTGATAATGAGATTGCCCCATAGCTTTCTCACTTTTTGGAGATGTTTCGTTTTCTCTTATGGACCTTGTTCCATCCTTCACTTTGCATAGTGACCATTCACATACATCATATTTTCCAATTGATTTTGATGTGTTTGGTGATGTGCAAATGAAGAGACACTTCATGATGGATGATGTGTTCATATACCATGCACACAATTTGTTTCTTTGGCTTTTCGTGTGCATTGAGCCTCATGCTATAATGTCAACCTCAATTGAACATGAGTTGACAATAAGAGCTCTTGAGAGCATACATGTGAGTTGTGAAACAAATCCAACTCTAGAATCTTTCTCATGTTTTGCATCAAACAAGTTAAACAATTTCTCTTGGTTTTGGTTTGTTTGCAAACATGCTTGTGATGTTGGTTTCTCCGATGGCTTTTATGTGAATGATTTATGTGTTGCAACAAATATGATGAACAATTGTTCTTTCCAATGGCTTGTTTGCAACCATAATGACATTTTGTGCATGTCTTGTCATGAGTATAATGGTTCCTACCAATTTGGTGTTGCAACAAATATGTTGAAAACTTGCTCTTTCATGTGCTTTGTTTGCCACCATGATGATATTTTGAAGATGTTGCATTGGATTGCTTGCACTTTGACCTTGCACTTGCACTTCCTTTTCATATTCTTGTGTTGTGCTAACGGTGCTATGACAAAGAATGGACATGTCATTGTTGATATGCTCCTCTTTCTTGCACACACATGGTTTGCTTGGTCTTTAGTGTTTGTAGGCATGGTGAATTCCAATTCTTCGACAACACATCTACCTCCTTTGCTTGGTGATGACGAGCAAGAGTCGAGGACGACTCTTATTAAGGGAGGGGGGGAGATGATGTAGCTCAACCTAGGACCATCACCATGTCAAGTACTCCAACACTCCACAAGTCACCATGGACCTCAAAGGTGAACTCATTCCACTATGTGATTCACCATATGTCACATTTGGACGTTATACTACTTGACCATTGTTCCCATTGCATTGTTAGGTGTGTCTCCAAGGGTACAAGGCCACGGGAAGATGGCCAAGGCGCAAGAGGAACGAAGGCCGACAAGACGGTGGCTTGGAAGAGAAGAAGGAAGAGAAGAAAAAGACCCAGGCGGCGGTAGTACCGCTGGGTTAAGCGGTACTACCGCCAGAGAGCTACCGTCACCGCTACCGCTGCTGCTGCCGCCAGAAGCAGCGTCTGAAGCGCATGTCCGGTACCAACTGGTACCGCTGCAGCGGTACCAACCGGTACCGCCGAGGTGGGAAGCGCCGAACCGTCCCACACCAGCGGTACTACCGCCTAACCCAGCGGTAGTACCGCCGCTGCGGGATCCAGCCGGGTTGAAGGCCCTCATCCCTTCCCCACCTACCCCCATGTTGGTCAACACTATAAATAGGAGTTCCCCATCTCAGATCTAGATAGACTATGTTTTGAGATTAGAGTAGAGCTAGGCTCCCCACCTCAAGACGGTCTCCTTCCTACCCTTGCGGGGATGGTTCCTCCCCTTGTGGAGAAGATCCCTTCGTGGATTCAAGACCTCTACTTGTAGTTTGACTACTTGCCAATCTTTCATCCTCGGGTGACTTTATTGGATCGGTTCGGTTGACCGTTGGAGAAACAACCATCCAAGATCCCTTCTTGTATCTACTTGCCGATCTCTCCACCTTCGTGTGGATTCTATTGGACCGGTTGGACCGACCGGTAAGGGAAACGGTTCTTGTATCTTGTGTGTGTTCTTGTGTTCGGGGCGTTCTTCGTGTGTTCTTCGTGTTCCTCGTGTTCTTGCGTGCGTTCGTCCACATCCCCCGTCAATCCGTGAAGATCGGGCCACCCTAGAGGTCCAATCCTCATCACAAGGGCCACCCACTCCAACACCCACCACGAAGGGCAGGGGATACCATGGCTGCAACAGAGCCTCTATATCGGAATCTGGGCAAGGAACGACGCCCACGCCGGACCTCGCCAGGCACTCCAAACGCCGAAATCCATGTCGTCCCTACGACCACAGATCACCGCCAACACCGAGTCCACCGTCCGGGGCCGCCGCCCTGGCGTCCAAACTCCCCGCACCACCCAACTGAGAGGAGAGACGAACACCACCGCGGCGGCAAGCCCCTACTGACCGCGAAAAACGGCTTCACCACCAAACGCAGCCGCACCACCACGCAGGACCCGCGGGCCCGTCCCGAAAGATTGACCTAACAGCAACCCCCATGGTTGCTGCCGGCGCCAGATCTGTGGGTGTGAGGTGGCCGACGACGACACAGTGAAGGGGAGCGGCCTCCAGCAGCCACCATGGCTGCAAGCTACAACCGCAACGGAGGTGGGCGGATGGGCTCGCGTGGGCCCGGGCCCCTGCCCCGGCCCGTGGCCAAGAGGAGGCCAGAGCACATGCCCGCGACCGCGCCGCCCGACCTCGCCTTCCAGCTTCCCGACGAGAGCAGCGCGCCGCCACCGCCGGTCAGATCCGCCGCCACAAGATCGGGGTCGCCCGCACCCGAGTGGAGCCCACGCTCCACCAGCCGCTGCGCGAGGAGGGGGGCCTCGCTGCCACCGTCAACCGCACGGGCTCGGCCCGACGGTGACCGCCGCCGGCAGCGAGGGAGGGGGAGGGAGGAGGAGAGGTCGCCTAGCTAGGGTTCGGTCGCCTCCGAGAGTCACCCGTGGGAGCGACCCGGAAGGCAGGCACGAAACGTTCCCGAGTAGATCACTTCAAGAGTATTGTATTCTACAAGTTGTATACCCACCCAAAACAGTTGTATACCTAATATGGTTTCCTTATCTTGTGTTGAATTATATTGGAGTTGAATTATCGAGTGTGTTTTAATAAAATGACAGTCACACAATCATTCACATACCGGCTAATGGTGGTTGGCCTTAATCAAATATTTGGAGAAATTACCACGGAATTGTTTCTCTGTCACACTTGAAATGACGGCTGGAGTTGATAACTTGCACTGAATAAAAACAAGGGACTTTGGAATGTTGATCCATTCTTCCAATGAGCTGGCAAAAGTAAAATACAACCCAATAGACTTATCATATTCAGTCTTCACTAAGTATATAGTTTTGTAGGTTTCTAGTGGCCCAAGTTCACATTCAAAATACTACTACTCAAGGGAAATGGTTATGGGCACGGTTACCAATCTTTTTCTGAGGCAACAGTGCTTAATTGACCAGCATAAAAAACTGAAGATAAATTGTTATGACATTGAGCGAAAAGGACAGATGAAGTAGCATCGAAGCCGTCAATTATATGGACGGCTGTGATCATGACCGCCTCGTTGACTTTGCTATATTTTTCTCCGGTAGTGCTCGGCCTCTCACCATACCAACAGGGATATGTCATTGTCACAAACGCTCTCCCCTGCATAAAAGTCGCAGCAAGATCTAGCAAAAACATTTTCTCACTCCACCATTGATGCAAAGTTTCTGCATGTGTTTGCATTTGTGAAACTCCTCTTGACCTTTGGTCAAATCCATTTCCATACACTTCTTACATCAAACTCAAATCCATACTCATATCGTTGTTTCTTCCAAATGATCTGTTGATGTTCATCCCAATCTAGAGCTCCTTGATTCCATTGCACCATCAAGATTCAAGATTACCTTCATTTTGTCTCTTGGTGGTGGTGCAAATCCTTGGACTCTTCTTGTCCATGGAGGGGGTGGAGGAAGCCAACCGGGCGGCGGTGGTGAGCTGGAAGAAGCTCGTGGCGCGCCTGTCGCAGTCCGGCGTCGACCCGATCCGGCTCGCCGCTGTCGCCGCGCAGACCGACGAGGCCGTGTCCCGGTTCGACAAGGTGGTCACCATCTTGAGCAAGAGGGTCGGCCACGCGAGGGCGAGGGTCGGCCGGAGGAGCTCGCCGCCGGTGGATCCGAACTGGCTCTTGGATTACCAGCCAACCCCGTTGGTGCCGTACTGCCCACCTGCTAATGGCTTCCACCTCCATGGGAGCAGCTCCAGTGCGCCGCCGCCACCGCAGAGCAGGCACGCGAAGGAGGCGGCGCCGGTGGTGGTGCCGGCTCCTTGCGCCGGCGGCAACGGCAAGATTCTTGCACCGACGGCCAAGCCTGCAGGCAGAGACAGGAACATGTTCCTCGACACGCCGTTCCTGGATTTGAGCGGCTGCACCGTTCCGTCCTCGATGGCCAACAGCTCGAAGGTCCCCGCTGCTCCGGCGCCTAGTCCTCCTCCTTGCGCCCCCAATTCCAGTTCCATCACCAACAGCATCCGCAGCCACAGAACAGGTTCCAGTTCGAGCAGCAGAAGCCAGCGGGAGAGAAGCCGTTCCACATCGAGATGCCGTCGGCGGCGGCGAGGAGCGGCAAGGAGCCGGAGGTGATCACGTTCAGCTTCGACAACTCGGTGTGCACCTCGTCCGCGGCCACCTCCTTCTTCACAAACATGAGCAGCCAGCTCATCAGCATGTCCGACAACTCCGTCGCCGCGCCCTCGTCCAGGAAGGCGGCGCACTGCACTCGAAAGGCCGATGACGACGGCAAATGCCACTGTCCAAAGAAAAAGTCGGTGGTTTAGATTGGTTGTGGTTTGATCTTGGCGAGCTAGCTGGTGTGTTTTTCTTACACAGTTTATGTTTGTGATTGTGTTGCAGGAGGCCGAGGGAGAAGAGGGCGGTGAGGGTGCCGGCGTTGAGCGACAAGGTGCCGATATACCCTCGGATAGTTACTCGTGGAGGAAGTACGGGCAGAAACCCATCAAAGGCTCCCCTTATCCAAGGTATATATACTTTCATAATTTTGGTTAATAATATGTCCAGTTATCGAGTAATTTTTCGTGAAGAAACAAATTGAAAAACCAGGCCCTTACAAATTGTGAAGAATATCGTAGCCGTGCTCATCTCATCGTTGTGCAATGCAGGGGATACTACCGGTGCAGCAGCATCAAGGATTGCCCGGCGAGGAAGCACGTGGAGCGGTGTCGCGCCGACGCCGGGATGCTCATCGTCACCTACGAGAACGACCACAACCACGCGCAGCCGCTCGACCTCTCCGCGCTCGCCGCACATTCAGAAGCCTAGAGCTGAAAGTGTCACCAAGAAAATACAAGAACTCTGAATTTTATTATGCCATGGATGGATGAACAGATCAGGTAGTCTTTAGTTGCTCAATCCGACACAAAATACAATGAATTCAAGTGAAGACTTCTAAGAGGAAGGCGAAGATTTCGCTGTCTTCATTTATGCCGTGTATAGTGTAACAGTTTGATTGGGGTGCAATGCATTCACATTTTGAATTATCTTGCCGATAAATTTACTTGCCCGAGTACTAGGTTTGTTTTGTTTACGTATGGTGCAGAAATTAACTACATTATCGCAGCATCTTCCTGTTACTTACCACCACAACAGAAACTAAATGTGCAGAAATCACACACTAGTATCATCTTGCCACGTTCTAGCAGATTTGCAGCATGAACAGCTGTATGAACATACCAAAGGCTGCACTATCAGGTTCAGCACACAAACTAAAAGCTCATCTGAGAAGAGCGATCCAGATGCAGGTCCGTTCCTAGAGATCGATTAACATAACTGTGCGTATCACAGTGCACGCTTCAGAGATCAAAACGCTATGAATGTATGATTGCTTCAGATATATTAGTACACTACAAAATGCTAATTAACCAGCTAGATCATGATAGTTTCAAGATGCTCATACCGGTCGATATATCCCAAATCCAGCGATGTACTATCGGCTAAGGAATGGCGATCTACCTGGTGCTGCTCAACGAACTAGCTGGAAGCAAAGCATTGACCGAAATCTAGTTTAATCCACACTTGGTATTCTCAGCAGCTGCTGGAGCATGCGGCTGCTAGTTAAATCATAACCAACAGAATCGTCGTGGCATTAAATGCAACTACTCCCACCAAGAGCGCCGGCGATTAGTGGCGCTAAGCATGTGCCATTTTGATAATAATCTATTGTTTTGTCAGGGGAGATTGAGCTGGCCAACAACGGTTATGTCCACCTGGCTTAGCCTATTATTGGCAGCTTGTTGAGCAATTGGGAAATAAGAATCTTGGTGTGATCTTTATCCGAAATAAACATCATAAATCTGAGCTAATGTCATGAGTGTACACCGTGTGTTCTCCGTAGATAGCGGAAAAAAACAGATTATCGCTTGCTGTCATAGGCTCATAGTGCATGTCATATTAGGATATGCGACTATTTACTTAAGGCATCGTCACATCAATAATATAGCAAAACTCACACCGAACTGATAATACTACTTGGTCCGGTCATCAAATAGAACTTCAAAGGAAATACTTCATTAGTAGGAAAACACCTAGCAGTAGCGTGTCGATTTGGCCACTGATTATCCGTCACTAATAACAGTTATTGGTGGTGCGCGGATCGCGTGCCACCAACATAGATGCTAGTGGCGTGTCGTCTGCACGCCACCAGTAACAGAAACACTAGTGACGTTGTACAGGACCACACATCACTAAGATGAATTTCGGGATAAAAAAATAGTTGCAACGGCAGCATGAGCGTCTAGGCTCATCTTTGCTGCCGTGGCGCATTTTCACATAGCATCAATTATCATAACCGACCTTCTTGACAAAGTATCATAACATTAACTTATTTTAACTAGAACCAAAAATAGAACTTCTCGGCATAGCTAGGAACACTATATTATCTCCATGACAATCTTCAATCAAAATTACGACTGTTGGTATTCCATCTCTAACTATATCAAAGACGGTCACTTTCGCGAGCGGAGAGCGCCCGACGCACTGTACAACTACAGTAAAGAACAGTGTTAAACAGTACCCGTCGCACTTTTGCAAAAAAGCCCCTGCACTTTCCCGAAATTACGAATCGGTCCTTCCTACATATAAACTGACCCCTACCCCTAGATCGCAAATTGCTCATTCCCCAATCCATCTCCTCCCCGAGGTCAGGTCCAACCCCTGCCCGCCGCTCACTCTCCAGCGCCGCCACGCGCCGGCCGGCCGCCCCGACCTTGAGCGCCGCCCCGCTCGGCCGCCGGCGGCGCCCTCCACCTCCCCCGGCCGCCGGCGCCGCCTCCAGCCCCGGCCGCCCTCATCGCCTCCAGCCCCGGCCCCGGCCGCCCGCGCCGCCCTCTAGCTCGGCCGCCGGCGCCGCCCTCCAGCCCCGGCCCCGGGCGCCCGCGCACCCTCCAGCGCTCTATGTGGCCTCGCCGGTCAGCTCTGGCCGCCACGAGAGTTTCCCGCGTGGAGATCGTCCTCGGCAGCCCCGTCTCCGCCGTCCTGCGCAGCCCCTCCTCCCCTCCTCCTCATCTCTCCCCGTCCGCGCTAGCAAATTCCATTTTCTCAGCTGCCTGCTTCTTCCGCACGCAGGGGCAGAGAAACGATGGGATGTCCTTCGACGGCGCCGGCGCCGACGTCTGCATCAGGATCAAAAGGTGAAATTGAGCTTCACAATCTCTTCATGTTCGTTTCTTGCACTTCGTTTTTTTTAGTTCGAAATTTTATGCAGTTACATATTTATTGACCTTCTGAACTTCTATGAAATAGTTTAGGAATTTCCTTCGATTTGTAGTTATTTCTCTCGACATTGGATTGCAGTTGATGAAGTATCCTGTTATGTTGAACTTAATAGGTATCCCTTTTTTCTATGAAATAGTACTTGAATTTCACAGGTTTGTTAATTAACAAACTGTTTTATCTCACATAAGATGCGTACTATTTCCGTAGCTTCAGAGAAACTGTGAGCATGTCTCTACATCGTTATAAAATTTTCCAAATTCAGTGCCCCATCTAGCACTCTATTTCTTATTCAGTCTTCCATCTACGCTGGAATCTACTAAGAAAATTATCACCCAATTTCATGCTCTCTAGCTCGCCTTAATGTGGTTTTCTACTAAATCATATTGCCTTGCAATCTGAATATGCTGTGATATCGGATCAATCTGGTGTTGTAGATTCATGGCTTGATGCACTGGATGTGGAGGTTTTCCTATTGTTCTTTAATCGATATCAACTACTAAAATGTGATAATCTTCAGAATAATTCAGTAGCTTTCTTGCCATCGATGTGATAATGTAAACATTGTTTTATGCCAGACGTGATTTTGACTGCTCGCAAGTATGAGTACCTCCTCCTAGCATGTTATTAAATATATTTGTTGCAAGTCTGTAACGGATCTATTTGCTTGGTTTCAAATGGTCAATATCTCTACTTTAGTTTGGCTAAATTATCTGCTTTGTTATTGTTCCTTCTAAGATCGTTTATTTATATATATTGACAGGTTGGAGCTCTAGGGCTGCCAGCCTTTCCGTTTTTCTGTTTGTTACTACCATCGGTGATGATGCCCAGTTGAGGGTAACCAAAAGAGAATTGCGCTCATGCTTCTAAAATTTATGATTAGTTAAGATGCTCGCCAATATATGAACTTCAGTTTATTTTTTTGCTAAAACAAACCCCAAACTGCGGTTCTTTATCAATGTTAAATAACGGGGTAAATAATAGCACGTGATCCTTCTAATTTCATTATCATGTAATAATGATTGTTCTTATTACTGGATGTTCTTATCGATTTTGCATGAAAAATGCATTAATTCAAAGATTTTTTGCAACAACACTGAGTCGAATATGGTGTGTATCAGTTTTATAGCCTTAACAATATCTTGGATTTTGGCGTGTCTAGCGGCTGACTCTCTCCTCTCTCTCGGCACTGCCGCTCAGTAGTAGGCCGGAGAAATAAGACGTCAAAGCAGAGCAGCTGGAGACACTTTCGTGCAGCTGTGGTATGCTCATCTTGACCATAATAATCAACTTTGTATTTAGTCAGTACACGCATCTAGAAGAATATAGTGGATCACAATTGTCACTACTCAGTAGCTAATATGGTCACTGAATTGCATGTTCATAAATTCAGCTCAGCCATGAGCTTACCTATTTATTTATTTTTGGTCTTACCTGTTTCTACCCATTCCATGGCTTTTAATATTGGTGTGCTGTGTAGGCGCGCTTCTTGCACACTTAAAATTCAGTGTTGTTGATGCTAAATGGATCAGACGAAGTAATTGCGTAGCATTTTATGTAAGACTTGGAGCTCTTAAAAATCAGTTGAGAAAAATAATATGGATCAATTATTTTTTGTAAAGCTAGGACACTTTCTCCTCTCCTCTTTCATTCAATTCATGTGGTTGCCTACGTGCCCTATTCAGATTGAATTATGTGGTCACCTTTTTATTATCATGTGGTTGCCTTAATTGGGTCCCTTCTTTGTTTATCCAATAAAATTATCATGGTTGATCCTTCTAAAGATTATGTTTGTCCGGCCTCTATTATAGTACTTTCTTTATTGGTCAAAAGAAATCCCAGTTTCTATGGGCTATGGCCACACCTGCATGGTGGGTAACTTATGTATAAATACATGTTGTGAATGCCTTTTTAATGACAGGCAAAATGAACTTACTGCTGCTGCTTTTGTTGATGCAGACAAATTTGGCAAACTGTACTTCCCCCAGGAGCATCATTACGTTTTTGCTGATGATATTAGTAGACCTATAGAACAACTTTGTTCTCTAGCTAGCTTTGTTGAGAACATCTTCAAGCTGAAGCTTTCTTCCAGTGCTATGTTCTTCCGTTCACCTCAAGAAATATTTCAACCAACATTCTATGAACACGTTATGTGGGCTGGAACTCTTATGTGTACACAACACAAGAGTTTTTGTATTCTCTTTGTATTGTGTCATCTGTAGTTCTTTGCTCAAGAAAATCCTGAACCTGATAAGTGAAGTGATATGATAAGTAAGCCTATAGAAGCTGTAATTCAGCACATCAATTCTACATAATGAATTAGGTATATTCTTCCAGGCTTTTCCGAATGTATTATTCGAATCTTCCCCAAATATATTTCAGGTTTAAGCTGCAAGATATTATTTGGATTTAAAACTTAACCAAAACTGCAATTTCTCACCAAGGGCGCGGCGTGTCGCCGCGCTGAATTCAACTAGTAGTGTAATAAGAACTGGATGTTCAACCTCCAAATTTTTGCCCTCGAGAAACCGTCTCCACTCCTGCTTGCAGAAAACAATGTGGTCGTAAACTTCCATGTTGTATCAAACACGCTGGCATGCCCTTGTGCTCCAACACGAAGGCTAGCTCTTCCTTCACTTGGGATGCCACTCATTTCCGCTAGTCGCTGAGGTAGTTTCTAGGATAAAAAACAAAATAAGAACGTCATACCACCACCACACATGATAATCAAAAAACAAAGTAAATAAACAGTTGAGAAACATACCATCACATTGGTGTTCAATTTTTTTCGCTTAAGACGAGTCACAGGACCCCAATGTAGCTACCGATTGGCGGTAATGAAGGAGGCGGGCTTTCTCATGGTCCCCGAGTTCGCTTAATTTGTAGGCAAAAATGCCAGAATGAAATGGGCCATCACTCATGTCCTCGTCACCCTCCTCCATATTTGTCCAGATTGCAGTCATCATGCGCTGTGATAGAGCCAGAGAAAAATGCACCATTTGTCCCCGGACGGTGAGATGGTTCTCGGAAACGAAGGCGTCCCATCCTACGCCGTGTAAAATGTGTTGATTTGTGTTTTCGTCATGTCAACATGGTACAGGTACTCATGAGCAACAAAATGCACCGTGTCGTCGGTTAACTCATTAAACTCGTCTCTTATGTTGCATGGAACAGTCTTCGGAATAAAATGTAAGAAAACAAACAGTATACACGAAAACAAGTATACGCAAACTGTTAGAAAGTGTATGAGAATGAATTGTTTGGCAATAACCACTGAACGCAAGTGGCTCTCGCGAAATTGAACGGTGAATGAGGATCCATTATTCCCTACCCTCGCGCAATTCGACTAGCATATTTTCCACGCAATATCCTACTAAATGATAAACTGAAATTTATCAATTAACAAAAATACCTACATATTTTATCAACTAACCATGGCTCATTTTATCAACAAAAGTATCTACACATGTTATCAACTAAAATACTTACACATTTAATCAACTAAAGTTAGCTCATTTTATCAACTAGTATCTCTAGTTCTCTACACATTTTATCAACTATAGTCTATACATATTTTATCAACTAAACTTGGCTCATTTTATCAACTAAAATCCTACACATGTTATCAACTAAATCTTCATCTAACTAAAACCAAATCATACAAAAAAAGTATGAAACATAAATAAATAAAATAGGAGACTGGAGGGGTGGGTGAGAGCTCACTTAGATAGGCGTCGATGTCGTCGTGGTCGAGTGGAGTGTAGACATCTCGGGCAGCGCGGGAGGGGTGTTGGCGAACAGAGGCGCAGAACAAGGTCGAACGGTGGCTGCGCGGGGAGAGGGGAGATGGAGAGGCAGCGGTGCGGACGGGGTCGAGCGGTGGTTGTGCGGGTAGAGGGGAGGCTGGAGACGGAGAGGCGTGGCGGCGGAGGAGATGGGGTGGTGGCGCAGGGAGAGGAAATCTGATAATTTGGGGAGAGAGTGGAGTGTAGGGGTCGGAGAGTGAAAGTGTACGTGGAGGATTTGGCTGGACGGGTCGATCGAATTTTAGGCTCTGGGCTAGGTATCAGTGGCATGCCCAAAATCGATGCACCACTAGTACTAGGGCTGGACATAAAGCTCGAATTTCGTTAAGCTTATTGAGCGCTCGGTAACTCGACTCGTTTATGCTCGACTCGTTATCTTAACGAACCGAGCCGAGCAGCAATTTTAGCTCGTTAATACTAACGAGCTTAACAATCAAACTAACGAGTTTCGTGAGCTACTCGTTAAGATCGTTAGCGTCGTGGCAGCATGGCTACAAATCTATATGTTGTAGCCCATCCAACGATTAACAAGTTAGCAATATTTATTTTCATTTGAGTGTGTGAAACTACTATGAGTTTGTGAACTATTTGTTGTCGATTTGTCATTTTTAAACTACTTTTATACGTTTTATGGCTGAAATCTTTTCAGATGCATTTTAAGTTTTTTTACATCTTCTTAACGAGTCTTAACGAGCTGCTCGCGAGCGCTCGTGAACGTCTAACGAACCGAGCCGAGCTTTAGTTTCAGCTCGTTATTCTTAACAAGCTTAACGATCTGAGACTTAACGATCTCGAGCCTTAACGAGCCGAGCCTTAACGATCCGAGCAGCTCGTTAGTCCAGCCCTAACTAGTACCTAGTGGCGTGCGAATGCGCTCGGAACGCCATTGCCATCTTGAGCCCGGTCAGACCTCCTGGGCCCACATGCCACTGGTGTGTGCCACGGATAGCCATTTAGTGATGGCGTGACGGAATTGGGGCGCCACTAGTACTGTCAGTGGCGTGTTAGAATAAAGATCATCGCTGGTAGTATGTCTATAAACTATTTCATATTAGTACTTTACTTTCATGACTAAGGTGGAATCATGGCAACACCCAAAGCACTGATTTAGGATTCAAAAATATATTTTAGAAACCAGTGGCCAACATTAAATTTAAAAATATACATATTAGAGCGATGATTTTGTTTTTGTGCATAGAGCACCACAAATGACACTTCATCATGAAAATTTGCGCATATATAGCATACTTAAATATTGTTGCCACATTTTCAAATAAAATAAAATGTTTTACTGTTTATTTTAAATTTTACTGCATATAAGATCGGGACTCGAAACCGCATATGCTTCATCTTTGAGAAATAATGATAAGGGCGCGATATGCTTACAAAACGGAAATGACAAGAAAAGAAGATACAAGGGCGAGCTTATCCGTGGAGTCACTAGCCTCCCAGAACAACCGAAGGCGTACGTGGTGCCACACTGCCACCAACACTGCCGGCGTGGGAACTGGCGGAGCCTACAGGCAGCAAGGGCACACAGGGATGACTGGCGGCACCGGGGCGCACGGCGTCGACACCGGCGAGAAGAGGGGACTCATGGACAAGATCAAGGAGAAATTGCCCGGACAGCACTGAGCTCCGGCTAGCGCCGTCTGGCGGCTGGCAGCTGGCTGCTTCTAGCAGTGCAAGTGTGCAACCTTGGGCGTGATAGTTGCTGAATAATAAGATGAGCTGAATACAGATCTTGTTAAGTCGGATCGCCCATACAACTAACGTATTTTATCTCGACCTATCTAAATTAGTGTCCCATGGAAACAAGCACGTGAACCAGGCCGCGTAGCCTTAACTTTAACCTATCTTACTCTCGGAAAAAGCTTGAACATATCTCAACAAACGGGTCAATCCTAGTGAACCGAGTCAGAATCGATAGAAGCAATCCTAGTGCTACATGGAGCCCTTCATTTTGTAAATTCCAAACAGCATTTCAAAGCTTCAAACAAAGCTAAGAAAAAGGTGGTCGTAGCCAATGACTATCCTACGAGCCTGTAAAATCTCAATTCAGAAATTCTTTGTAATCTGTATTACACAACAAAAAAATCCAACAAATTTTGGAGATCCGCATTTTTGTCATTTGTTCGTAGTTTAGAATACAAAGAATTTCACAATGAGATTTTGCACACTCATAATATACATCATTGGTTATATCTATTTTTTTTCAGGTTTTTTCTACTTTAAAATACGTTTTTTAAATTTTCATAATAAAGGGCTCACCGGTACCTAAGACCCAAAACAAAAGCACTCGCAGCCACAGCTCTAGGAGAGGAAAGCTTGCGCTACTGAAAAAAAGAGAAAGAAACAAATAGAAGCGCAATCTGAATCTTTGCAACTCAAGGTATCAAGGATTGCATTCCCATGCGGTCAACCTCAATTCATTAAATTCACTACGAAGCAAAACTATATACACAGCAGGGTTACGAACCAACATTATTACATTAACATCGTCAAGCGACCAGACGATGCAATTGTACTTGTCTGCCTACCGCAAACCGCGAGCTCAGGGCGCCATCTTGTAGCACAAAGCACTGTCCCAGATCATCCGCACAGCAGATTCCAGCATCACCTTCACGTTGTCCGCCTCTTGATTGCCATCCTGGGAAATTTTAACAACAAGATGGTCATCGTGCTGTTCAATCCACTGTCGATCAGAAAATAAATACACCGGGCGATAGTTAATTACAGAAGATTAGAGTACCCATACGTTGGTTAGAAAATAAGATAGATATTCATATTAGGTGTACAAATGACATGCTAATGAAAAATGTAACCAAAAATCTAGTCACTTGCTCAAGGACATCATTATGAATCAATTTACTGCTTACTAACCCGCAGTCTCTTTGATATTCCAGTTAGTTTGAAGCTAACTTCATTGGAAACCTCTCCAGTCGAGCTCCGGTGGTCGAACCGGTCAGCATGCCTTAGCTTGAACCTCAGTGTTTTATTCCTGAAAGCTTTGTAGTTGGTATGCCACGCTCCAACTATGCTGAACCTCCCACCAATCGACTCTTCCCAAGCGGCCATCTGAGTCCACCTTTTACATTTGGATCAAGAATAGCTGAAGATACTAAGCTCTGTATGGCATTTTCTACCTCAGGCTGCAAGTGATATCAAATGAGTATGCAGAACATAAGCCCGTAACAGAGTGACTCAAGGTAGTTCCAGTATGAACTTACATCTTTGTTTTCCAGGAACCTTTTGGTACTCAACATCAGCCTTAGGTCAAGATCTTTGGACAGACAGGATATGTCTTCCACCAACTGTCGTATCTGGTTCACTTCAACCTGCACAAGAAGTAACAGTGGAGAAGAATGAGAAGCAAAATTGGCGTGTGCTGAATAGCGTAGTACTCCCTCCGTTCCTAAATATAATGTTTTAGCTTTTTTCAAATGTGGTGGTACATATGAACGATTTAGCACAGCCACAGTATGCGAATCACATATAAGAATCGCCCCTATACCTTCATGCTGATGGTGTGTACACTCTACAGGATATAAATGAATACTTCAAGATTTTCTCACCTATCTAGGAGGAATATGTTATACCAAACAATATATGCGGTAGAATGAAAAAAGGAGAGGCGAAATGAATAATAACCACAATGAGTTACACAAAGCATCCACCATTGACTAGAACTCACTTCAATTAATTTAAAGAAAACTGCAGTAGGCAAAATAATGACTTGCTTTTTCGTAGAAAAACACTATCAGGCTGAGTTTGTCTTGTTGCTGCAGTTTCTTGAGCTAGAGAACATAAGGAGTTTAGAAATTGATATTCTGCTATAGACCTCGAACAATAGATGTGACTGCTTTAGAAAAAGAATACTTTCATATCAACATTATTATTTTTGTATGCATGGCAACATCTGAATTGCCCAGAAATTCCTTTGAACACTCCCTCCATTCAGATTTACAAGCACTATTAAGTTTCTCTCAAGTCAAACCTTTTTTCAGTTCAATCGGGTTTAAAACAAATATCACCATTTATAATACCAAATTGTCATCACTAGACTTATCATGGAATATGTTTTCATAATGTGTTTATAGGGTCTTGTACTCTTGTATATGTTTTTCATCGAACACACATCGAAATGCTTGTCATCTTATATTAGAGAGAAAATGACAAGATGATGCAAAATAGAAGCAAATGCCAAAGGGTCAGAAACAGGAAAAGAAAAGTACCAAAACGAGCCTCAAGCCTATCTAACAAAAATCTCAGAGAAAGCAAAAAATGCTTACATCAGATCAAACTAAACAACTTTGACTTAAGCTAAAATTAAGCGCTATACATCGTCTCAATACATACTAACTTATAGATGAATTACTTATATTGACAGTCTTGGTACTGATAAATGTTACGCGTAAAAGAACAAAACAAAGTATAATCCTCATATTACATACTGCATTTAGCAATGAACCTATATAAATTACTCGTGAGGTAGTGTAACTAGTGTTAGAAGTTAATCATGACGCAGAAACTCCCGAGTTCAGAGTTCTAAGAACCAAACATAAAGGTAAGACAGACTGAAAGGCACACCTTATGGATTGCAAGCTTCCCATCTTCTTGCACAGTGCATTTGCAAGACATCGTAAACTCACTTTGGCGCTTGTCAAATACCTATCATACATTTGAAGGCCCAGAAATGATTAACTAGTCTGAACCAAAAAAAACTGATAATTCTCGCATTGTTAGACGTGCAAACCTTGACATGGTAGTGCTCTTTTGACGAATCGAACTCCAGACCCATCAGCTTAACAACGGACTGCTCCATACCTTCAAAAGATTCCCTGGGCACACTGGTATAGAACGTTTTACGGACCTGGCTCCTGGATCCTTCTTCCCCTGCTTTTGCAGCGTCGCGGAGCGAGTCCAAGGAGACGGGTGATCCACCGCTACGCACAGCAACATTAGTAGCAGTTATTTGCACATTCATCACAATTCACAAAGATAATGCAAAGAACATATTCAAGAAAAGAGTTGAAAACAGAGACGGGCAAGAGAAGACTCACGGCTGGAACAGGACCTTCCCCACCCTGGCAATGAGGCTGAGCTTCCCTTTTTCCTCCTCCATGGGAACATCGCTCGCCCTCTCCGCCGCGGCGAGGAGCTGTGGCAGGAACCTCTCCGCGATGGCGGCGGCCGCAGTCTCCGCTGATCCGGAGGAGCCCTTCGGCGGGGAGGAGAGGGCGAGGACGAGGGGCTTGGCGCCGGTCTTGCGCTCGACGGGTTCGCACGGGAAGGGCTCGAGACGGAAAGTGTCGGCGTCGTCCGAGACGGCGGAGAAGGGCGGGAACGGGGACCAGCGGGAGACGCAGCCGGCGGCGTGGATGATCTTGCTGTTGTTGGACGGGCGGTGCTGGTGGCGGCCACGAGGGGAGGAGGAGATGGAGAGGGCGCGAAGGGAGGAGGTGGGCGGGGAAGGGGTCGGCGTGGGGTCGGAGCCGCCGGAGTGGCGCTTGTGGGGCGGGAGGTACGCCATGGCCGATTTGCCGGCGGCGAGGAGGAGGTTTTGGGGAGTCGAGAAGTGGGGGAAAGGGAGGTTGGCGGTGGCGGTGGCGGTGGGACTTCTGTCGCCGGCTTAAATATTTGGGATGGTTACAATTCTGCGGAATGCGATTCGATTTTCAGCGTACATGAAAAGTCAGAAGTAAGTCCATGAGTCGCGTCGCGTGTTAGGCACCTCCAGCCGTCCCCAGCGCCCCCAGGCTCAAAAATAGAGCCGTTTCGGCCTTTTAGCGTCGTTTTTTCTCCAGTCCCCCCCCCCCCCCAGGAGCCCAAATAGCGTCGTTTGGCGCCGTTTTGGCGCCGGCGCACCCAGGCGAAACCCAGCCCATTGGGTTGCGCATGGGGGGAGCGAAATGGCGCGAAAATAAGGCGGGCCAGCGCTGTCAGCGAAGCAGGCGAAATGGCGCGGAACAGAAACGCCCGTGAGTGGCACGCTGCGCATCAACGAGCGCCACCCCGCGTCGCCGCCCCGCAGCCTCTTCCGCCGCCTCGTCAAGCCCAAGACGGAGGGCAAGAAGAAGGTCGTGGAGTGGGAGGCGCCGCCGGACTACCTCAGGGCGGCCGCGACGATGGGCGAGCCGGAGGAGGAGTTCCCCGGCCAGCGGCTCGCCATGGAAGCCTCGTTCAACGAGGTCCTCCCGGCGCCAGACGACGTCGCCGAGGAATGGTCGTTGAAGATGCACGCGGAGGAGGAGGTGGAGCGCCAGCGGCAGATCCTCGAGCAGCTGGAGCGCGAGCGCGCGGCGGCGCAGCGCCAGCGGGAGCGCCACTGGCGGCCGTCGCATCCCGCCTCCGCCGCCACCGCCGGAGTACTACATCCTCGACCCGAGCGACGAGGATGAGGACGCCCCCACCGCGCCCGGGCCGAGCAGGTGGCACGGCGGAGACGCCGGCGAAGGCCCCAGCAACGCCGCTGGGAGCGGCTCCGACGGCGGCGACTACACCGTGTTCTACAGCCAGTTGGGCATGTAGAGCGGCGTAGATCGCCTAGTTATCTTTATTTATGTTTTTATTTCAAGTTTGTAATATGTAATCGGCGAATTTTCGCCCTATATGAATGAAATTCGCCTAGTTTGCCATATTTTCGCCTTTTTGAATATTTGGGCCGAATTTGCGCCAAGGTTTGGGTTTAGGCACGGCTGGGAATCGGGCCACCCCAGAAACCAGAATAGCGCCGTTGCCCCCCCCCCCCCCCCGGCGGGCCAAAATAGCGCCGTTTTTGGCCTGGGGGGCACAACGGCTGGAGATGCCCTTACTTCTTCCGTTTTCAGGTTTGTAGGTCGTCTCGAATTTTAAGCTTCTTTTGTATTATAGATTTAAAATATATGTCTAAAAGATATAAATAATTTGAGAGTTAGGGTTGGAGTGGGGTGGGGTGGGTCCGCGGCGCCGGACTTAGGGGGTGGAGGGGTGCACATCGTTGACGCTGGAAAAGAAGTTGGGTGGTGAGGGGTTTAGAAAGAGGTTGGGGGCTGCGGATTGACGAATGACCTACTTAACGCAGAACGTGGTGATAAGATTTCTCATTGCAACATCCTACTATATATAAAAGTTCGTGCGTTTCACCCCCTATTCTGCGCTCCACGTCACCCGAAAGCCGCTGCCGTTCGATCATGCGAACCAACGGTGCAGATGACTTCAAAAATCGTGCGAGCTACAGTAACACTGTAGCTGGGGATTTCTACCAATCAGAAGCCACACACGATTTTTGGCGCATACACTTTTACAAAAAAGAACCCGCAACTCTCAGAAACAGACCCGCAGTCCAACTTTTACCACTGCGAGGGACATGTTCGAAAATATGCAAAACTATACGGACTTTTCGGCAAAAACAACCGCAGAATCCCCCTCCTCCTTTCTCTCTCGCGCGCGATGCGGAGCTCGCCGGCGCCGCCGACGCGCCGTGCCGTCGCTCCGCTCCTCCTCCTTCGAATCCAGGCCCACGGCGACCTCCGCCGCCGCTCCCTCTCCATCTTCGCTGACGAACGCGCGGCGGGACGGCCGGAATCGCTCGGAATCGCCGCCGCATCACCACGGCCCATCTCGACATCCGCCACCGCATAATTGCTCGCCGCCGGCGATTCCGGCAGCCAAATGGCTCGCCGCGCCGCTCCTTCGAACCGCCTCCACGCTGCCGTGCAGATCTGCCCGATTCCAGCCTTCTGCGCGTTCGCCGTTGCTCCGTCGCGAGCTCGGCAGCTCCTGCGGCTCCGCCACGCCGCCTGACATCACGAACGACGTCAGCGAGGGCCCACCTGTCGGCGATCTCACAATTACACACGTAATTTCAAATAAATAAATAAACCTAACATGCGGGCCCCTCTGCCAGTTTTCGAATAATCACTGAAAAAATGCTATAAATTGAAAAATTAATAACTTTTAAATTACAATTCAGGAAAAACCAACTAATATACCAAAAAAATCAGAAAAATAAAATCTTTATAGCTAACACATTTCCTTAAATACAAATTGTAAAATTCATACCTTCCAACCCAAAATTCGAAATGCATGCAAATTGTAAATTTATTATCTTTAAAACCATAATTTAAAAAAAAACTAACATACCAACATTTTCAGCAAATTAAAATCTTTACAACTAACGCATTTTCATACATACTTAACCAACTATAATTCCTACTTAATTGTATCAAACATAAAAATTATAAGAAAATGACATCTCACCTCCATTTAACCCCATCTTTGTATTTCTTTTCTTTTGTTTTTAGCTTCTCTTTTGTTATGCAATAAAACAACATTGGAATGATGATCAACAAAAAGAAAAATGAATGCAAGACATTTTAATTTGCAAAACAATTGTAATAATATTTATTGTTGCTATATTTAATTTCACAGTATTTTCCTATAAAAAAGCTAACACATTTGAAATAAATGTAAAAAAAAGCAACACATTTGAGCATTTAAAATTGTTAGAAAATTAGAATTTTCCTATAAAAACCTAACACATTTGAAATAAATGTTAAAAAAACAACAAATTTGAGCGTTTAAAATTGTTATAAAGTTAGAAACACTCTAAAATATATCTCACAAATTGCATTCACCCAATTATGAAGTTAAAACAAATTTTATGTTATACTTCAAATATAACCAAACATCCCAAATTTCCAAATATCTGAAAATACTCGATATGACAAATTGTTTCTTATACAATAAATATATATCGTAATTCTCACAAACAAATACATGCAACACATTTGAAAAATTGAATTTGCTAAAAAAAGAAAAAAAAATTGAAATCCTCTAAAATATATATATCTCACATATTATCTCACATAATCCATTCTCCCGAATTATGAAGTTCAAATAAAAACTTATGGCATTTCACCACTCTAATTTGAAGAATATTTGTACAAATTCCAAATGAATTTTCTGTAACTACGAATTAACTTTAACAAACGACCATATACTATACATCCTCCAATTATGAAATTCGAACAAATATTTCGACAAAATACAAACATATAAACCCATTGCAGCTTACTAAACATTTAACGTAACTCTAAAATGTGTAAAGAAACTCACAGAAAAGAAAACTAACTATTTAGGAATATTTTCACATAAAAAACAAAACACATTTGAAATTGAATTACAATTAATTTCCAAATTTGAGCAATCTCCAAAATCCAACCATTTTTAAAACGGAAGCATTTTTCAATTTCAATGATTTCCAAACTTAGACAACTTTACAACATCACCATTTTCGAATTCAAATTCAAAAAACACGCGCGGCATTTGCCGCGCTTATATCCCTAGTACTATCTTTATCACCTGAGTTGAAATGATTGCTAGTTTTACAATGAAATAATTATGCAATTATAATGGGCTATTGAACCAGGTTTGATAATATTGTGGAGAAGATTCCATTGTGCCGGGTTATGAATCTAAGATTAATAATTAGTGTCATCAGGCATTCTCAAGTCGTATAGATAGCGTTAACCACAAAATATGGAATGAGATGGGCAAGCCAATAGCACATTCTTCCGGTCATAATCCTCAGACGGATAGCAATACATTGCCATAGGGGAAGGCCGGATGCCCCAATATCCCTACAGCTTGGAAAAGCTTGTGAACATCTCCAACTTTTGTTAGATTGTCAATGTTATCGGTCTGTAGTTAGGATAAATGTGGTATGATCCACTTTGCATTGGGCGGATATACGGTTTCGTGAGGAAGGGTAAAATGGCTTGAGACCTCGGAAGCTTCGTACCTTGCAGACCCGACGCAAAGGCTAAGTGACACATGTAGTTAAAGTAATGTCCCTTTATAGAGTGAAAAATTTGTGAAAATGTCACTCCCTCACGGGTATATGAAATATGACAACACAATGTATCCAACCAAATGGCCTTGTTAATCTGAAGCCTTCTATACAAGTAGGATGAGCCACACCACCAAAGGGAGCACATCCGACTTGAAGACCAACCAAGCCGGGAGCCCAAAACCAAACCGGGTCACGACACACCAAATAACTATATCATGGCCATAAAGGGACACGAGATCGTGGCCACTGGAGCGGTAACACGATCCCATGTAATTGATCTTATTCATTACTACGCACTTAACGGACTTGTAATTCTCATCTAGACGATCATATAAGGCGGATGGACCATCCTCCTACAGTCCCACTCGCAGCTCAGGTCGAGTCCGACTCGTAGCTCGTACAGTCGTATGCATGTCAACTCGTTTTTTTCCGCTACTTAGTCAGTGGAAATTTTTGGCTCCCGAGCTTCAGTACTCCCTTTATTTTAAGAAAAAACTAAAAAAATTACAAGTTTTAGAAAATTCTTTCTTCTCCTATAAATGATAAGCAGAGCTCCTGCTGTTTGCGTAAAAAAATAGAAAAATTCAAAAAAAAAAAATCCTACATGTTCTCGTACATCGACGTGTAAACTCTCTGTTCGAAATGCTTTGCATTCTAACCTACAGAAAAATGGCAATTGTGTAGATCTTTGCATAGTAAATGATGCACATTTTTAAATCTCCAAAATTTATCAGATTTTATCATTTTTATGTATCCTTAAATATAAAAAGTTCTCACTGTGATTTTGTAGGCTTGTAGAATTCAGCATTAACTACATCCAAAAAATCCAAAAAATCAAAACTTATAAATATATTTTACGCTTCTTAAGTAATGGGCTCACTGAATCTCGGAAGCCAAATTGACTTCACGCTTATCACAACATAAACTAAATATCACATACTAGTGACATCTCGCCACGTGGTTTAGCAGATTTGCAGCATATGAACAGCTGTGTGAACACGCCAAAGGTTGCACTATCATGTTGAGCATACAAAATAAAAACTACTCCCACCGTATCAAAATAGAAGGTTCTGCACATATGTTTTTAGACATGTTTAATGCAAGCTTCAAATGAACCTTACACAAAAACATATCTAGATGCATGTGTGCAGAAAAAATATAGAAAGTATTATATTTTGATACAGAGGGAGTATATGAGAAGAGCGATCCAGATGCAGGTATTCCATGTACGTCCATTCTTAGGGATTAACATAACTGCTGCTTATCACAGTGCACGCTTCAGAGATCAAAACGATGTGAATATATGGTTGCTTCAGATATGTTAATCCAACAATGCATCCCAAATTAACCAGCTAGATCATGATATTCCAGATGCTCATACCGGTCGATATACCCCAAATCCAGCGCTGCCTCGTGTAAGGAACGGGACGATCTACCTGGTGCTGCTCAAGCTTCATCAGCATCAAGCCATCAACGAACTTGCTGGAAACATTTGACCAAAATCTAGTTTAATCCACACTTGGTGTTTCCTGCAACTGCTGAAGCATGCAGCTGCTTGTTAAATACTCCCTCTGATCCGTAATGGTTGACACATATTTGCTCAAATACGAATGTATGTACACACTGAATACGTCTAGATATATCAATATTTAGACAATTTGTGTCAATCATTTCCAATCGGAGCGAGTACTAAACAGGATCATCGTGTCATTAAACCGAGCGCTGGCAGTCAGTGGCGCTAGGCATGTGCTATTTTGATAATTACCTGTTGTTTTGTTTAGTCAGGGGAGATTGAGCATTTGCGCTGGCCAACGACAGTTAGTCAGTGGCGCTAGCCATCTGGCTCGGCTATTGTTAGCAGTGTTGATATTCGAGGCACTTGGCAGATTAATTAGGAAGCGCCAGGCGTGAGCATGAGATGATATCGCACAAACTTAATCGCCAAAAATCTGAGTGTGATCTTTATCCGGAAAAAACATCGTGAAACAGAGCTGAAGGCATGTGAGTACACTATGTCTTATCTGTAGATTGCCAGAAAGAAACATAAATCGTCATTTCCTGTCACGATGCTTGTCATTTTAGGATATGCTACTTCTTAAGGCGTGGCCCATCATATCATCAATTTTAGCAAAACTGACACCGATTTGATAATAATCATGAAATGTAGCTTCAAATGCAATACTTAATTCGTTTGAGGAAATATGCAAAGAGATTTATATCCAAAACAATATGTAACATGAGATACAAAAGTGATACCCAATATTACAGATCTTAATATTGCCTTGCTGGCTTATCGGATTACAAGATATCGACTAGACAATGATAAAACCCGGAAGCAGATTGTTCAGCACAAATATGATACTGATAGTCCAGATATCTTTGCTTGAAATGATACCCAAATTTCACCTTTGTGGAAAGGTGATATGTGGGCAAGCATGTCCATTTTGGTTATCAGTGGGTAGTTTTGGTGATAATGCTATGTATATCAAGTTTTGCGAGGACCATTGGGATGGAGAACACCAAAACTCACCTTTAGACTTTAGGAGAGGTTTTGATGAGGACCAATGGATTGATTTCGAGAAAATTGCGACATCAGCAGTTCCCATTAGAGAAGGCAAAATGCATACACAGAGTCTGAGGGTATGTTTGGTTCAGCTGTGGATTCCAAAAAAGTTGCTGTGAACTGTGACTCTGTGAGCTGTGAAAAACCCGCTGTGAGATGAGAACTGTGGAAAAGCCGAAAGTCGTTTGGCTGAAACAACTGTAAAACTGTGAATTTTATGCGAATCATCTGTAATACCCCTAAGACCGTGGGAGAGCCGTCGGCCGGAATTTCTAGCGCCTCGCCGGTCCACCACACCGGACCAGCTCTGACCACCTTGATATCGCCGGACTTTTGCCGGAGTTGGCCGCAGGGGCGGATCCAGGGGGGTGCTAGCAGGGGTCAGACCCCCCTCAACCGCTGCCCCCCTCAATAATCTACAGCGATAACTACTGGTATTAGGACATGTGTATACGTACTAATGGCCACAGTTAGTCATAGTAAATAAGCCCAACTTCAATTTGTTGTACAGGAAGTAAAGCCCAACAGCAAACAAATAGCCCATCTGCTGAGTAACCACACCCACGTACAGGCCTGGTCGTTTCCACCTACAGCCTAATCAGATACTAGGTAGATCCAATTCCAGGGAGCGAGCGAGGAAGCAAGCCGCCTCTCGCTGCCGCCGCCAACATTGGAGTTCGATTGCCGGTTTGTCAAGGCGTCCAAGTAAAACGGCGGCGGCTGCCCGTTTAACGGGAGTCCAGACCACCATCCCGTCAATTCACCACATGGTGATGGTCAAGGTATACAGTACTGCTAATCTGATTAAGTCTTCTAAATTGTTCTGCTATAGTTTAGCTGACACTTCTTTAATTAGTTAAAAACGATGAGAAAGAATTTAGTAGATTGATTTGTCCCGCCAACTGATTCGATCTCGATTCAGGTCAAGTGTTTAAACTTCAGGATTCAGTCCATGATAACATTCTAGGTATATTTAAAGTAGGGGGAAAATAGCTATCTTGTTGCCAAACATATGCCGACTTTGCTTGCCGATTTTAACGTTTGTACTATATAAACATGTTATATTACGGTCGAACATATGTTGGTATTCAATTTTATTAGACTCAATACCTTAGTATACTTGCCCTAGTGATGTTATATATATATAGTGGTTGGCCGCCTACACCATTTCTAAAATGGGAGGAATAGGCGTATCTCCATGTGGCTGAGATTGTTTTTGACCACATCAAATATCATGTTCTCGCGTTTGGGGCCGTCCTTATACCGACAAGCATGCATTAGCTAACTCCTAAGTTTTCAGCTCGCCCAGTTCAAATCCTGGCTCCGCCCCTGGTTGGCCGAACCTCGCCGAAACCATGCCAAAGATAGGGGAAGACACGTTGGACATTGCGGGAGTCGCGCCGCACCGCCTCCGGCCACCTTGATATCGCCGGACCCTCGCCGGAGTTGGTCGTAATTTTCCAAAACCTCGCCGGAGATAGGGGAAGACATGCCTGACCTTTGCCATAGTCGCGCTGGAACACCCCCGGTGTCATCGGAGCCGTTCAGGACCTCATCGGAACTGCCCGGATCGACAAGCATCCGTTGCACATTGGAGTACATGCGTCAATGCGTGCTAGCATCCGTTCATGTTTACTCCATATTTCACACTAATCAAGTAGTACTGGTCAAAATCATCTTCACCTCCATTTGCACATGGAGTATCTCCGTTAGCTACCATCGGCATCAACTCTCCACGGTTCCCAGCAGAGACGACGTACGCCATGCCATCCACAGATCCACTCAATCCATCCCCGCACCACGAACGCACATGTACGCCAGCGGCCACTCCATCCCTGCCATACGCGGCCACCACAGCGCGGGCGTTCTTTCGGCAGCGGCCGGCCAGAGAAGCTCGTGTTCCGAGTTCCGACAGCAGGGGCGTTCTTCCGGCGGCGGCCGGCCAGAGAAGCACGTGAGGACGGACAGCTTCCAGAAGATCTATGCTAGCGCTGGAACAGCCAATGGACAACGGACGTCCATCTCCGCCAGACCGCCAAGGAGCACAGAGACGAATCTCGGGGAAAATGGGAAGCAGATCGTGGTGGATCGGCTGCCTGCACTCGACACGGGGACGAGGAAAGATAAAAGAAAGGAATCGGTATGACTTATGCGTGGCATGGTGGGTAATTTTTGTGCAAAATAGAATCTCACCGCGGTAGAAGCTGGTCCTCAGGCGCTGCGGGAATTGTACTGCCGAACGCAGCTGCGTTTGGAGAATCTGGTGCGGTAGAAAAAACGTTTGGTTCAGATTCTCCGTTTACCACGGCAGAAGTTGGTTCGGAAGCCAAACCAAACGGAGCCTGAGTTGTGAACTTCCCAATCTTACAACCTTGCTGTGTTACCCTGTGTGGAAACTACATATATACTCAAATCACATAAGAAACTTCTGAGATATTATCAAGTTATATTAGACTACTGGCCCTTTGCGGTTCTCTGTGAAATTTTCACTGCCAGGGGTATGTAGCATTGATATGCTAGTTACTGAAATTAACTACTCATTTCATAAATAATCAGTGTCATAAGCGCTGTAGATAGTATTGATTCGCCGACGAGGACCAGAAGAAATATTGATTTGGAGCAGTGTAAGCACGGAAAATTGTAGACAATGGGAATAACGAGGAGCATTTTCCAACAGGTGACAGCATTCAGATCAGAACTCTAGAATTGCCCACAAAGCACCAGACGGCGCAACACAAATTTATAATCATTTGAAAAGAACTTCATGCAAGAAAGGTAAATTGAAACTGAGATAACATTCAGCAATGCTAAGGGTAACTTCAAAATCTGGAACAGATTAGTTCAAGGTTCACATGCTGCTGCTCCTTAGTCTGACGGTATACTTAGAAACTCAGAGCCAAGAGGTACTACATAGATCCGATAAAAGTACTGAATCCTGGAGCTCAAAGATAGCAACCATTCCCGACAATTCTCACTTGAGAGGAATGAACCTTGAGGAGTGCGTGGCACCAATACCGGGCCTTCCGTGCTTGACTGGCTTGTAGGAGAGGGAGAACTCCGCCAGGTAGTGTCCGATCATCTCCGGCTTTATCTCAACCGAGTTGAAGGCCTTGCCATTGTAGATACCGATGACGCTTCCAATCATCTCTGGCATGATGATCATGTTGCGAAGGTGGGTCCTCACAGACTCAGGCTTCTCACCAGCAGGGCATCGCTTTTCTGTTTAGAAGAGAAGACAACAAAAGGTGAGCTGCTGAGATAAAATTAGAGAGAATTCTTTGTATGCAAAACCAAGTAAAAGGGCAATTCTAGCATCAAGCATATGCAAGGTGTAAGACACAGTCAGTGCCAAACCAAAAAAATCACTCAAGGATTTATCTAATGACTAATACTAAAATGAGTTAACTAAATGGAACCAAATATGACTGATATTTGGTTCAGAAGTGCATGGTAGCAGTTCAAACAAAGCCCAGCCACTCTATACATGGACTCATGACAACCATTAAGTCAGGCGGTACTCACAAAAATGGACAAGAATATTAAATTAGAAGAGATGATCAGATAGAGCTAAATACAGAATTGAGGGCATCATGCCAGCCAATCATCCCAATAGGGATATAATATCATCATCTCAATCTCTACAACAAAGGACTAAAGGATAGAAGACTAAACACAATATGAAAAATGCCAGAAATCATATGAGAACTAACTGAGACATAAATTAACACTGAATGGCCAACAAGGAACAAACAGCCACTCATCCTGCCATCAAATATTTGATGTCTCATGAAGAAAATTAAATCAAACTGCAATTAGGGTAAAATGCAATCATACTATCATGGAAAGATTACTTTGTTTAAAGTATATGGTATATAAACAATTTTAGCCTACTGAATCTCTACAGTCAAAACTAGACTAATTATTTCTAAGGAGCAGGACGAAATTGTAATATATCCTACAGCATAGATTACAAGGGGCTGCAGAATTAGATCATCAACAGATAAAGTTGCAAGAAAATGACAGCGTTTAGACAGACAATACCATGGTGGCAACCTAGTGTTAAAAAATGCATACAAGTTTTGCAGTGAAAAAACTGTAACCCGCAACCAAATGTTGTAACAATGACGTGTATACAGCAAAAACATAATTGGTTGGACAAATAAGATACTTGATATACCAAAAGAGAACTGAGAATGTCAACATTAGCGTAGGCAATTGACAAATCTACCACTTCAAGATTAACCTAACCACTAAAAACAGCATCAGTCATTTCTTAAAAAGGATGGGTGTTCGGTGCCAATTAAAACAAATATGATGTTACTGGTGCCTAATTTACTATCATAGCAGAATGCACGACAGACATGAAACTGGTATCAAGAAAACTAAAGATCTAGCTGACTAACTTGTTCTACTCAACCACAGGCCAGAAGTAACAAACACCCTCAATCTAGAGCAAACAAGGGTCAAAACAGATCTATAAAAGCTAAACAGTTCACCAGCACTCACCGCCTTGCGCAGCTTCTTGATGAGGGCCATCGGCTTCCTCTTCAGACCCCTCGAGAACCTAAACAATCCCAACACAAACCATCGCCAAACACAGGATCAGACCAGACGCAGACGGGACGAAACTTCACAGATAGATCGAAGCACGAGGAAGAAAGGTTGCGCGTTACCTTCTGCGGGCGCGCGCAGGGAAGAGCTGGACGAGGTCTTCGCTGGACATGTCGAGGAGCGCGTCGAGGTCCACGCCGCGGTAGCTGAACTTGCGGAACGTCCTCTTCTTCGGCGCTCCGGCCGCAACCTCGGGATCGACTTCCACATCCGCCTGCGCACGAGAAAGCAAGCAACGCGCGGGTCAGATGAGAAGGGGCCGGGCCATCGGATTGAGAGGCTAGGGTTCGGGCGCTCACCATGGTCGAAGGGAGAGCTGGAGGTCGAGGTCCGGGCTCTGGGGTGGCTGCTTGCAGACGAGGAAGAGGCGACGGCGACGGCGGCGGCTAGGGTTTAGAGAGGGAAGGCTCTTGGGAGAATATATAGTGGTTGTCGTGTGTCTAGCGCTGCGCGCATGCGTGGTCTATGGTGGTTGCTGGGCTGTAGGCCCAAGCCCGTTTTTACAATTGAGGAGGCCTTCAATGAAACGGGTACACTATGGGCTTAGAGACCAATTTGGCCCCTAACTTTCTAAAATATGCTACTCCTGCTACGAAATAACTTACGAAGTAAAAAAAAAAACTTGCGACACTTTTTACGGACGAGTACAACCTCCGGTCCGCTTTAAGCGTCGCCGATAGATGCCTCCCCGAAAAATAGTAATCTAGTTCTGCTAAAACTAGTACTCCCTCCGATCCATATTAGTGGGCACAACTTTGTCTAGATACACATGTATCTAGTCTAAATACTTAACTAGATACATATGAATTTAGACAAAGCTATGCCCACTAATATGGATCGGAGGAGTATTAGTTTCTTTTACGAGAACAAAACATGAAAAAAGTGGTAATATAGTGCAAAGGTGCTGTTATCCATAGTTACGTCACCATGTAACCCATCGTACAACACAACGTTGTTTTTTTTTTAGATAATGGAGTAACTAACTTGTAGACATAGAAGAACACTAAACAAAGGGGTAAAGGCAACCAAGACCCTAGGCCCAAAAATCTGGCCAAAGCAGCAACCAAACTCATTGTTGTCACCCCCATCCCTCGCACCAATTGAGCCACTCAGGTATGCGCAAACACTTATAGGACCGAACATCGTCGTGTCGTTCGTAATAGTCTTTTTCAAAACTTGTCATAATAGATTGCGTTGTAATACGAAGATGATCACTCGCACCAAACACACTGGTGGAGGAACTACCCGACATTTTTTTGCGAATGGAGGAACTACTCGACCTAGGAAGGCATATATGCCAACATCGCTAGTTCTGTCATTAACTTTGCATGTGTTATATTGTGATCCAAATTCAATTGAGGAGGCTATCTTCTGACGAGCGGAGCGAGGCCCGTCGCCGGTAGCGGAGGGAGTCCGAAGATAGCCCACACCGTGCCCTACAGGGACGCCTGCGGGGGGGTGCGGGGGGGCGGCAGCCCCCCGCGGTATGGATCGTTGCCACCGACTATTTATATACCTTGTAAGCCGCCGGCTAGGGTTTTATCGCGTCTATTCGATAACCCACGGCGTTTGTAAACACCCACCGAAATAGTGAAGTTGTTTGCTGGCTGGCGCCCGTGGTTTTTCCCTTGTGTGTTGCAAGGGTTTTCCACGTTAAATCTCGTGTCCTCTGCAGTGTTTACTTATCGTTCTTCGTTATTGTTCATCTCGTATTATAACAAGTGGTATCAGAGCCCGTGTTTGATCTAGGGTTTTGCGAGATGTCGTCATTGAAGTTCGATCTACCGCAGCTGGACTATACCACGAGATTCTCTCTGTGGCAGGTGAAGATGAGGGCGATTCTCGCCCAATCTTCGGATCTGGATGAAGCGATCGATGCGTTCGGCGAGAAGGCGAAGGAACTTGGACCGATGCGGAGAAGCGGAAAGACCGTAAGGCTTTATCGTTGATTCAACTCCATCTGTCCAATAATATTTGCAGGAAGTGCTGCAGGAGAAAACCACCGCCGAGTTATGGGTCAAACTAGAGGAGATCTGTTTGTCCAAGGATCTCACGGGCAGATTGCACGTGAAGATGAAGTTGTTCTCACACAAGCTGCAAGAGGGAGGTTCGGTAATGGATCACCTATCCTCCTGGAAAGAGATTGTTTCTGATTTGCAGTCTATAGAAGTTAAGTATGAGGATGAGGATTTAGGTCTTCTTCTTTTATGCTCGCTGCCTAATTCTTTCAGTAATTTTCGTGACACCATATTGTTGAGCCGTGACAAACTAACTCTTGCTGAAGTTTATGAGGCTCTCCAGCAAAGGGAGAAGATGAAATCTATGGTGCAGGCTGAAAGTTCGTCCTCCAAGGCGGAGGCATTACAGGTCCGTGGGAGGCCTGAGCAGCGAGACAACTACCACACAACAACAACAGAGATAAGAGTAGGACGACAGAGGTCGCTCAAAGTCCAAGGGACGTGACAAGTTCTGCAGGTATTGTAAGAAATCCAACCATACCATTGATGATTGTTGGAAGTGCAGAACAAGGAGAAAAGAAACGGAACTTACCAACAGAAAAATAATGATGGTAATGGTAAGGTTGCCGTAGCCTCTGGTAAGGGTGAGGCTTCTGTTGTTGCTGGTAGTGATAGTTCTGATGGAGATTGCTTAGCTGTTTTTGCTGCATGTGTTTCACGTGATGATGAATGGATTCTTGATACTGCATGTTCGTTTCATATTTGCTGTAACAAGGATTGGTTCAGTTCTTATGAGTCTGTGCAGACTGGAGATTTGTGCGTGTGGGCAATGACAACCAGTGCAACATTGTTGGCATTGGATCTGTTCAGATCAAGACCCATGATGGGATGACACGCACGTTGACGGAGTGAAGCACATACCCTCCATGGCGAGGAATTTGATCTCTCTCAGTACCCTTGATTGTGACGGGTACAATACAAAGGTGGGACAACTTCTGAAGGTATCATCGGGTTCTCTCATTGTTATGATTGGTGATATGAATTCTGCGAAATTATATGTCCTTAGAGGTAGCACTTTGCCTGGTATTGCTGCTGCTGTTAGTTCTGATGAATGTAAGACTAACCTTTGGCATAAGCGTCTTGGACATATGAGTGAGCTTGGCATGGCAGAATTGGCGAAGAGAGAGCTGATTGATGGTTGCAACTTGAGTAAGTTTGAGTTCTGTGAGCACTGCATTTTTGGTAAGCATAAAAGAGTTAAATTCAATGCTTCCGTTCATACCACCAAAGGCATTTTAGATTATGTGCATGCTGATGTTTGGGGTCCGTCCCGTAGAACTTCTAATGGTGGTGCAATTACATGCTTACTATTATTGATGATTACTCAAGGAAAGTGTGGCCATATTTTCTGAAACATAAATCTGATGTTTTTGCTGCTTTTAAGAAGTGGAAAGTTATGGTAGAAACACAAACTGAAAGGAAGGTTAAATACTCCGTACTGATAATGGTATGGAATTTTGTTCAAATGAATTTGATGAGTTTTGCAGCAACGATGGCATGGTAAGACATCACACCATCCGTACACCCCTCAGCAGAATGGCGTGGCTGAACGCATGAACAGGACCATTATTTCGAGGGCTCGCTGCATGTTGTCTAATGCAAAGATGCATAGGCGTTTTTGGGCTGAAGCAGCCTCCACCGCATGTTATCTCATCAACAGGTCACCTTCCATTCCACTTGATAAGAAAACTCCCATTGAGGTATGGTCTGGTTCACCAGCTGATTATTCTGAGTTGAGAGTTTTTGGTTGCACTGCTTATGCTCACGTTGATAATGGAAAGTTGGAGCCAAGGGCTGTTAAGTGCATCTTCCTTGGTTATGGTTCAGGAGTTAAGGCATAAATTGTGGAACCCTGAAACTAAGAAAGTTTTGTTAAGCAGGAATGTCGTTTTTAATGAGGCTGTTATGTATATGATAGTCATCACTGATATTTCTGATGCTATTGATTCTCCTAATGTTTCTGATGATGAGCAACAGAGAGTTGGCGTGCAGGTGGAGCACGCTAAGGAGAACGAAAATGATGATGTTGATGTTCCACCTTCACCCCTATTGTTCAGCAAGCACGGTCTATTGCCACTGGCCGTTCTAGGAGAAATATTGCCTCCTAATCGTTTAATTGAAGAGTGTGATATTGTTCATTATGCTTTGATTGTGCTGAACAGGTGGAGCAAGATGCTGAACCAGCTACGTACACTGAAGCCATTGCTTCGGTTGATAAAGAGAAGTGGCTAGGTGCGATGCAAGAAGAGATGCAATCGCTTGAAAGAATGGCACATGGGATGTTGTGCACTTGCCTAAACAAAAGAAGGCTGTCCGCTGCAAGTGGATATTTAAAGAAAGGAAGGTTTGTCTCTGTTGAGCCTCCAAGGTTTAAGGCAAGGTTAGTAGCAAAAGGTTTCAGTCAAATTCCAGGTGTTGATTATACTGATGTATTCTCCCCAGTTGTGAAGCATAGTTCTATTCGTGCTTTCTTTGGTATTGTTGCTATGCATGATCTTGAGCTTGAGCAGTTAGATGTTAAGACTGCTTTTTGCATGGCGAGTTGGAGGAGGAGATATACATGGACCAACCTGAAGGTTTTGTTGTGCCTGGTAAGGAGGATCTTGTTTGCAAGTTGAAGAGGTCCCTTTATGGTCTGAAACAGTCACCACGACAGTGGTATAAAAGGTTTGATTCATTTATGCTTGCACATGGTTTTATGAGATCTCAGTATGATAGCTGTGTGTACATGAAGTTTGTTGATGGATCGCCTATTTATTTGCTGCTATATGTTGATGATATGTTGATTGCTGCCAAGAGCATGAAAGAGATCACTACTTTAAAGGCACAATTAAGTAGTGAGTTTGAGATGAAGGATCTTGGTCCTGCTAAGAAAATACTAGGCATGGAAATTAAGAGGGACAGAAAGTCTAGTTTGCTATTTCTTAGTCAGAAAAATACATTGAGAAAGTTCTTCATCGTTTTAATATGCATGATGCAAAGTTTGTTAGTACTCCTATTGCCTCTCACTTCAAGTTGTCAGCTTTGCAATGTCCTACTTCTGATGATGATATTGAGTACATGTCTCGAGTTCCTTATTCTAGTGCTGTTGGTTCCTTGATGTATGCCATGGTTTGTTCTCGTCCTGATCTGTCATATGCTATGAGTTTGGTCAGTCGTTACATGGCTAATCCTGGTAAAGAACATTGGAAAGCTGTTCAGTGGATTTTCAGGTACCTGCGCGGCACATCTAAAGCTTGCTTGAAGTTTGGCAGGATTGGTGAGGGACTCGTAGGCTATGTGGATTCAGATTATGCTGCCGACTTGGATAAGAGGAGGTCCCTCACAGGTTATGTATTTACTGTTGGTGGTTGTGCTGTTAGCTGGAAGGCTAGTTTGCAGGATGTTCCCGCACAATCTACTACTGAGGCTGAGTACATGGCTATTAATGAAGCATGTAAAGAAGCTGTTTGGCTGAAAGGTCTGTTTGCTGAGCTTTGTGGAGATGATTCTTGCGTTAGTTATTTGTGACAGTCAAAGTGCTATTTATCTTACTAAAGATCAGATGTTCCATGAGAGGACAAAGCACATTGATATTAAGTACCACTATGTTCGCCGTGGTTGCAGAGGTAAACTGAAGGTATGCAAGATTAGTACTCATGATAATCCTGCTGATATGATGACAAAGCCTGTTCCTGTGTCCAAGTTTGAGCTTTGCTCGAGCTTGGTTGGTATAACTGTTTAGCCCAAGTGGCTGTTTGGCGCCAGCAAGTGTTTTCTTTGTTGTTCAGGTGATTGTTGAAGTTCATGCTACAAGGAATTTGTCTCAAGGTGGAGTTTGTTATATTGTGATCCAAATTCAATTGACGAGGCTATCTTCTGACGAGCGGAGCGAGGCCCGTCGCCGGTAGCGGAGGGAGTCTGAAGATAGCCCACACCGTGCCCTACAGGGACGCCTGCGGGGGGGCGGCAGCCCCCCGGTATGGATCGTTGCCACCGACTATTTATATACCTTGTAAGCCGCCGGCTAGGGTTTTATCGCGTCTATTCGATAACCCACGGCGTTTGTAAACACCCACCGAAATAGTGAAGTTGTTTGCTGGCTGGCGCCCGTGGTTTTTCCCCTTGTGTGTTGCAAGGGTTTTCCACGTTAAATCTCGTGTCCTCTGCAGTGTTTACTTATCGTTCTTCGTTATTGTTCATCTCATATTATAACAGCATGCAAAGGGCCGAAAAAAAAAAGGCTTGTTGAAGAAGACGAAGTTATCATTCTCGATGCCTACATGGCCGCGCCAACGCACGACAATGATAACCAACTCGTTGTATATGAAAACTGATGGCTAAAAAAACCAACAAACTCCTCGCAACGTTGAAACAGGCCACTAAGACGGGGTTGGATACAGAGAACTTCTATCTGAGACAACACTGCCATCACCGTATGAGAAATATCGTAGAGACACTAAACCAAACCGAAGAAATCATACACACATGATGAGAGACGAGAATCCCCTACCCTCTGGCCTATTATACTGTAGTGGCTTACGAAAGCAGACGGGTGGCAATTGGATTTTTTTTTTGCGAAAAGGGCCCTGGCATTAAAAGAAACAACGAACCGTACAAAACACCTCAACAAAAACGAAAATTACAACGAGATTCTTGAGATGGCCTTCGTCTTCAACCTCCAGACCGTGTCGACGGCGCGCCGCCGCTGCCGCTCCTTCCTGAGCCGGCCTGACATTGTCGGGTGGCAATTGGATCTGGAGGGTTGGCGTCTATGATTTAAGAAGCGCATTGCTAGGCGATGAAACACAATTGTCGGTGACATGTGTTTCTTCTGTGAAATGCTTCTATCAACAAGATCCAGTGTCCTCTCTTGTCTTGGTTAGTTGATTCAATGTAGAGATAGGTGAGACCGTGGATTTCCATGTGGGTGTGTAGTTTAGTCTTTGGTTTTCATGATTTATGTGTCCAACGCACCGTCGTCGTGACAGAAAGCAGCGGCGTGCCAGAGTAGTTGATGGTGTTTTTATATGAACGTGTGCACCTCTGGTTGACGAAAAACCATATACACGTTCGTTTATTGAAAGTGATCCAGTGGTAGAGCGTGGCAAACTTCTTCCTATATGTCTGGAGCGCAACAGGGTGAAAATTCGCCACAATCATGTTCCGCCAACGTCGATGTGTTTCCTGGACCGTAACCATCCGCGACAACCACCATGGACAACAAGACAACTCTCAGGTCTGATGGCAGTAGTGAAACACATGAACCTCTGAAAGGGACATTGAAACGATATACCCGCAGGAATGATGAGCGAGGAAACAAATTGGACACCTTAAGAGAAGCCTGAGGCACCACGGGTACTGCCGATGAGAACTGCAGTGCATCCACGTGCTGGTGGATTGGATAACGGCATTAGACTTTGACACGTTCAAGTTGCCACCGTATGTGCATATTGGGAGGGGTTCAAGTTGCCACAGACGGGGAGCATGAATAATCATCGGATCAAGCAGCCCCCATAGACAAACAAGTACAAGCCATGTGTCCATCAAGCTCGCGCAAATCGACACAAAACGTTCAGGCTCTAGCTTTGTGTGATCAGGCTGGGGCCTAACCAGTAACTGTATTCATGTTAATGTTTAGATTGATTCTCATTTACCCCGTTGTTCATGTTCTTCGACAGCGAATCCACGAGAACATAATATCCCATCCGGTTCGATTTATAATGTGATCCCGACGATGAGCTGCAAAAACAGTCGCTAGCTACGCTACTTCTGCTCCCGAATACTAGGTTCTGCAGCGTCCATGAGCGCGTGATTCCTCCCTCGGTTCAGGCAAGCTAACTCCTGATCAAAGAACACCGTAGATGCAGTCATGCAGCCAAGGGTAATCTAACAAGTTGTTTGAGCAGATCCTGCATTTGATTTGAGATGCTAGCTAGATTGAGTTTATCGATGGAAAGATGCATGTTACAGATGAACATGTGTTAGTTGGTGCAGCAATTTTGCAAGTCTGGAAAGTTCATCTTGGCATGGTCAAACCGACAGTAAATGGTGATGTTAACTAGGTTGTATCTCTCTCGGCAGTCGGCTCCATGAATGGAATCGATCCATGGTGACGGTTATTGGAAAAGTTCCCATCCATGGCCGAGCTGATGGCACCTCTGTATGGATCTGACAAGAATATCTCATCCATCCTTTTGTGGTATATTGTTGGTCCTGATCTGATGATGAAAACCGAGATGCATGTGTTTGATGTGTGAGATCTCCAATAAGAATTAGTTCTTGATTATCACTCAGGCAATCGTGCTAAGGATAAACGAAGACCATGCAGCCATCTGGATACTCATCAATCTGTTTGGTAAAATCGGGTCGGGGCCTCTCCTCTTCTTGATTAGCTTTGGAACTTTAGTTATGCCCTTTCCGAACTCGGTGTTCCAAAGTCACCAAGAACTAAAAATATAAAAACCTAAAGGGAATAAAATAGATACGTTACTAGAAAGTGACTGAAACTTTACAAAAGTGAAACATCGTTTACTGTTAAATGACTAAAAATCACAGAATCTAAATCGTATTTTTCTAAAATTCGAAAATAAAATATGTTAGATATCAATCAGTGCTTCGTCAAAAAAATAACACACATGCGCTTCAAGTCCACTAGAATTTCGAGGATGAATATAAAAACACATGTAACTTTTTGTTACTCCATCCGTTCGGCAAAATAGTGTGTATAACGTTTTTCAAAAATTAAATAATGTAGAGTTTGATCAACTTAAAAAAAAACTATCACCAACTAAGACACTACGAAGATATCACACGGGAATATATTTTAAAATGTATCTAGTGATACTGATTTTGTATCATATGTCGTATTTTTTCTAAAGTTTGGTCAGACTTTATGCAGTTTGACTTTTCAAAAAAAAAGTTATAGGTCTTGTTTTGAGGAACAGAGTAGTAGTATGTTGTACACAACATCTTTGATGTTTTGCATTGCATATTCCCCCCCTTGTGCATATTTGACCCAAGCATACTCGTGTAGGAATATACTTGACAATAAAAGATAAGACTTTCCTATGACGTATACCATGCAAAGTACCTTGAATATAAAATGTAAAGATGATCTATACTTTGAAAGCGCATCACTACCCCTAATGTGCTTTGGTTGATTAATGACAAGCTAATCGGAGGACTAACCAATTTACCAAGTGTTGCATGTGTTAGTTTTTTTTTACCGAAGTTGCAAGTGTTAGTTTCTAGGGATTTCAATTTTGGTGGCCAATTTCGCTTGGTACTATTAAGTTTTGCCTCCACGCGCTTGGTTGTTCCTAGTCTTGCCCTACTTCGTTTCACTCGAACCTCGCAAATGGCCAAACGGCGTGTTTCCGTCGGATCGAACTCGTTCATCGTTACTTGGCTGAGTTTTGAAATGTTTTGGTTGTTACTACGTTGGCAGGTGGTATCCTGACTGTGATCTCTCTCGCTGTTGAGTCATACATGGTGGGATGTTTAGTCCCACCTTATACAACCGGTTTATATACATGAATATGCTCGTTAATATTGAATCTAAAGGTTGGTCTGAGGGCAGACCGGTCCCTCTATTCAATATTGATTTTTTTAGCGTGGGTATATTTCCTTACTGCATGGCGTATCTTGGCATGACTAATTCATCCCCTAATTAAAAAATGATTGAAGAACATGCACTAGTACAGAACGACACATCGGATACCCCTCTATGGCAACGGCAGGAGTTAGGCGACGGTAAATCGCGACATCCCCCGCATGCCCGCACTGGGCCGTAAAGCATGCCCACAACATCGGCAACGGGTGAATAGTGGAATATATGTTGGCAACGGAGGTTAGTTTACCTCCGTTACCGATGTGTGCTCATCGCACACGGACAGTTTCGTAATCTCCGTTGCCATTAGAAGCAGCCCGACAGCCGGCCTATAAGAACCTACTATGCCCTTCACTCTCACTCTCACTCACTTCCAACCCTAGCCGCCTCACAGTCTCCTCTTCTACACTCTCTCGCATGGCTTCCACCGTCGGCGCTGGTAGATCAGGCCATCGCGGCTGTGGCCGCGGCCGTGGCCGCCCCACCCTCCGGGCCTTCAGGCAGCAGCAGTGTCAGCTGGTGTTGCGGGACGAGCTTGCGGAACAGGCCGCCGCCGATCCGTCCCCCACGGGCCGGTCCCGCAGCCTTGGCGCTCGTCCGCACGGCGAAGGCTCCGGCCGCACCCGCTCATTTGGCCACCATTGCAGCTACCGCGAGATCCGCCAGGCGATGTACCCCGGCCGCCATCCGTCTTCCTCCTCCTCCTCGACCTCGTCCTCCGACGAGGAGGAAGAGGAAGAGGAAGAGGAAGAGGAGGAGGATCGTGATCTGGAGATCGCTTGCCAACTCTCCCGCGCCGATTTCGAGCGCGAGGACGCCAAGCGTCGTCAGGGTGAGGCCGATCTGGAGGCGGCGGTCCTCCTCTCCGAGGCGTCGACCCAGGTCGAACGCGCCGAGGAGGCGGTCTACCAGTCTGACCTCCGGGCCGCCATAGCCCTCTTTTTGGTCCACGGCGAGGGCAAGGCGCCGCCAGGGGAGGCCGGCGCTAGCTCCGTCGCCGGTGGCGACGCTAAGCGAGCCCGCCTCGCCTAATGTAAGACCCCAGTTCAGTAGGATAGCTGTTTTCTAGTTGTAAGTAGCTAATTGTTTATCCATAGATTTGCTCTGTTTTTAGTAGGCATTGTTTACACATAGATTTTAGCTGTTTTCTAGTTGTAAGTAGCTAATTGTTTATCCATAGATTTGCTCTGTTTTTAGTAGGCATTGTTTACACATAGATTTTAGCTGTTTTCTAGTTATAAGTAGCTAATTGTTTATCCATAGATTTGCTCTGTTTTTAGTAGGCATTGTTTACACATAGATTTTAGCTGTTTTCTAGTTGTAAGTTGCTAATTGTTTATCCATAGATTTGCTCTGTTTTTAGTAGGCATTGTTTACACATAGATTTTAGTTGTTTTCTAGTTGTAAGTAGCTAATTGTTTATCCATAGATTTGCTCTGTTTTTAGTAGGCATTATTTACACATAGATTTTAGTTGTTTTCTAGTTGTAAGTAGCTAATTGTTTATCCATAGATTTGCTCTGTTTTTAGTATGCATTGTTTACACATAGATTTTAGCTGTTTTCTAGTTGTAAATAGCTAATTGTTTATCCATAGATTTGCTCTGTTTTTAGTAGGCATTGTTTACACATAGATTTTAGTTGTTTTCTAGTTGTAAGTAGCTAATTGTTTATCCATGGATTTGCTCTGTTTTTAGTAGGCATTTGCTCTGATTTTAGCTTTGTTTCTGTTATGCCGATGATTAAAATTAGGTGACACCGTGTGATCCGGGGGTGGCACTAGTGATCCTAGTGATATGCACAAATACACATCGATCTTGTGCATCCTACTTGGCTCGCTTGCTCCATCCCTGAAATTTGTGTGTCCAATCTACCTATATATGAGGCATTGTTTAGGCTATGTTCTAGTTGTAATTAGTTCTATATTTTCTGTAATGCCGATGAAGAAGCATATGTCTTGTGTATAGAGATGAAGGAGTTTACATTTTGATTTTTTTTTCATCTCCTTTAGGGCGAGGAGGAAACCTGGAGACTATGCGGCGGCCGTGAAGACGTAGGAGCGGAGCTCCGTCCACACGGTCCACTGAAGCCGGCGCCTCCAGGAGCAAGACTTTTGTGCAGTACTAAATAGGTAGAAGAAAACCACGCAATGAAGCTGGGCGAAGAGGAAGGTGAAGAACCGGCGGCCGTCAAACAGGAACCACAGGGCTCCGTCGACGGTTGCAGCAGGCGTCACTGGCCTTTTTTTTGTTTCCTTTAGCCCTCATTACAAACGGTCAAAAAAA